>CM021100.1:246757134-246853281 GCA_007115665.2 Sequoiadendron giganteum | reverse complement strand
ACCTACCTCTTTTCTCCTCATCCTCCCCTCTCCTCCCTCTCCCTCTCCATGTCTCCCACTCTCTTTCTCCTTGTCTCCCTCTCCCTCCCTCTCTCCCTCTTTCTCTCCCACTCTCTCTTTCTCCCACTCTCGCCCCCTCTCCCTCCCTATCTATCTCCATGTCTCCCACTTTATATTTATAACTCTGTATCTCTCCCTTCCTCCCTCTCTCTCTATCCCTCTCTCTCTCCCTCTCTCTCTCCCACTCTCCCTCTACCTCTCTCTCTCTCTCTCACACACACACACTCACCTCTATCTCCTCTACTATAAGGGTGAAGGGGACAGATATAGAATTAGGATAGAGGGTAAAGACAAAGAGGGAGAAAATAAATATACTAAGAAAACCAAATTTCACATAACATGCTCGCGTTATAATGTGAGTGCATTTTGTACTCCACTAAAATGGTTAAAAACTCTATATAGTCATGAGTTCAAGGCCCACTGTCTGCATATTCCCCTGGTTCGTGTGTGTTCTGACAAAAAGCAGCTTTTTGATGATGTTGTGAAGTGTGCAAGCATGTTTTTTACATTCCATCACCTTTTCCATGATCTTTCTACCACCTTTCCATGAAATAGTAGAGTTTCCACGTTGAAAGACATATAATATCAATTAAAGTTTGAATTCCATTGAAAGCTGATATACAATTGAAGTTTGGAAGGGAACAAGCTTTTGAACAAGTCAAATTGTTGTGGAGTTTGAAGAAAGAAGAAGCTAAGGCTACATAATTGGGTTGAACTCCTCCATTTGAAAGTCTGGTTTCTTAGGTATGTGAAGTCCTTACACATTTTATTTCATTCTATTATGGATCGCTTTCATTTTGGTTTGTCATTATAACCTTAGGTTGTCAATGCACATTTTAAATTACCATTTTAATCTTGATGTAGAGCATCTACCAGGATCCACAAATCATCAAGGGTACTTCTGACCCTAACTTAAATTGAAGAAGATCAACAAACAAACTCAATAATCTTTTCATCAAAACATTAGAACTTGGTTTCAACTCTTTGTCAGACTAAAAAAATAGATTAACCATCATAAAATTGATTGTAACATAGCATAAAGTTGATTAGAAATTCAGAACCATTCACAAAAATTCATCCTTTAAGACAATTCCAAGCCTCTCCCATTCCTTTGAAGGTGCCAAACACCTTCCAATACCAATGCACAAATTGATGCAGCACAAAGGAAGAAATCAACACCTTTCTTGACACACTTATTCAACTATATTTCCCTTCACAAAAAATTTGATTCGTATACTCAAATTAGCATTAAGAGTTACCAATTCCTTAGGGACCTTCAAAACACCTTGAAAATCTTGAAAATAACTGATTACAATCAACTAGATTCCTCAAAACATAAACCAATGATTATGTTATTCACAAGCTGTCTTAAGTCTTCCATAATGGCACCATTGTTTACAAACACAAACTATAATTCTTAAGGCACAACCAAACCATTATTTTCTTAATAAATCTTTGTTTGAGTTAGTACAAGAAAAATGAAACCTTTGAGAAGTCTTCCCTTACACACAAACTTAGTTCCTTTGTTCACTATCCACATTACTAGTGGCCAAGCATCTGCGAACTATCACATGTATCTCCCAAACCATGCACACACTTCAAACTGTGGTACTCATTTTTGATGCAGAGTTAGAGGACCCAAAGCCATTGAAGATTTTAACTTGACTTCAAGAGGAATCTAAGAAGATTAAAAAGGTGTAATGTACCAATCCCAACACTCCTCCAAGCTGGACAACAAACAAAAACACTATTTCCCACATTTCACCCTTAGAATCTAGTTACTGTGCAAAACTAGTTTTGGGCCCTTAACTCCAAAAATTTCCAAAACACCAGGAAAATAAAAAGAATGATTATAGCACCTATTTCAGAGTTACAAGACATACCTTAACCCATCACATGAATCCTTCGGGGCAACTCTAAGAAAACTGACCTTTTCACTATTTTAGGTCTCCAAGTAGGCCAATTTTACAAAGGAACTAGCCTTAGATCTTCACACTAGACTTCCAAACCCAAAAAAATTATTTAATTAAGTCTCAAAACAAGATAATTTCTAGGTTTTGGGACCTTACCCACTCAACTCCTTCCAATACATAAACCCCCATTTTTTAACGCAAAGAGGGAGGGTTTATAGAAACTCCTATACCCGGGCCTTCCCAGACCATTCGAAAGCATCAAACATCTTCAAAATACCTTGCACAAGGTCAAAATTTCATTACATAGACCACTCCTTCAACACGTTTTTCAAAATCACTCCTTGGTTCCTCAAATTCTCATGGAAAAGTGCTTGTTTGAGCCTAAGAACCCCATCCTGTTGTCATTAGTTTCATTCCAAGTCATTTTAAACAATAAAATACCCTATTCTAACAATGTACATGCCATCCCACCGAGAAAAAAGTCTTAATAGTAGGTGGGATGGTCATTTCATAATTAAATCCTACTCAAACCCTTGATTGGCTTTAAATTAGTAGTTTCAGAAAATTGTCAATTGCTCCCTTCAAACGTAATGTTAAGCCCTCAGAACTGATGCATTAGAGATTTAAGACATGTTCCTACAATATTATATTAGTTTTCTATCAAGGGGAGGCTGTATAGATGTGTACAAGTGCATGAAAATGCAAAAAAACTAGTGAATTTATGCAAAAGAGCATTTTTTTAATCAAAAAAATGGATTTCAAAATGAACAAAAATCCTCCCTTCGAGCCAAAAGAGGTTTTTTAAACCTTTTTCAATGAAAACAAACTCCCCCCAATTCCTATAACTCAGAAAAAACCACCTTTGAAAGCTCATATAACCGGTACATGGAAAATGTCTTTAATGACCCTCTTACAACATGAAGATACCCAAAATTGAATCAAATTTCAAAATGGAAGCATAGATTTTGAAGGTGCTCCTACACCAAAAAACTTATCAAACACTCACAATTCCATTACACTCATTAGTTTTTAGAATCACCATCATGGTTATTCACTTTTAGTTGGAAATGTGCTCTAGCCAGCCTAGTTCTTCCATAGTTTGTACACATTTGTCTACATGCTAGGTTAAATTTTGTACATGATGATTGTAATTATTATTTAAATGAAGCCTTCAATAACATATATTTTTCAATTAACTTGAATGGATACATTTCTTAGGAACTAATATTCGTCTCATTACCATGGTACAGATAAAATTATCCGCCATGCCAAAGAAAAAGACAAAGAGGAAACTAACAAACGAAGAGAAGGAAACCTTGAAAGAAAGGGAGAGAGTTTGGGTGGTGGCATATTGTGAAACGAAGAAATTGGAAATGATTGATGAATACAACCTGATTGTAGAGGAACCTCAACCGTAAAAAAGAGAACGAAAATTGGTAGCACAATAGGCACGAATGTGAAAGCATCGTCGTAAGATAGATTCAAATACTATAGTTGGAGACACATCCTCTACAACAAGTGAATATGAAGGGAAACCATTAAGCACAAGAGAATATGGAGGGACACCATCTAGCACAAGTGAATATGGACAAACACCATGTACTGCAAGTGAATATTGTTGGACACCATCCAACACATCTCAAGTTGAGAGTACATCATCACTCAGAATTGACGAAGAAGGTATGCCATTATGCCCATGTGAACCTCAAGGTATGTCTTATTCTCCACCCTCGATCAAAGGTACACAATCTAGCCCACCTCAATTAAATATTGATGAAATTCCTAATGTTGAGATGTATGTACCCAAGAGAACACCACCTAGAATTTTGCGTAGAAAGCCAAAGTATTTGATTAATATTGATTATGAGATTTTGTAGCACATGGAAGGTAATATTTCAAGATGCACTTGTAGAAGATATGCTAATAAGATATGGGAACGATTCTTTGAAAGGCTAAATGAGACTGCAAGATGTCAACTATTTGTTGAAATGATGTGGGGTGTAAAGTATAGGAACATCATGAAGAATCTTGGGTTGAGAACATAGAATGCATCAAGTGAAGACACTATTGTGAAGAATCTAATGCATTCTTATGAGAGTGTGGGTAGGACCTCATGCTTAAAGGACAGTAATGTCACTCGACGTGTCATTACATCGACTTTGGTAAGCTGTCAAACAAAGAGAGCTCATCTAATTAAAAAGACTAGTGAACAAATGAGAATTAGTAGAAAAAATTTATCAAGAGCCATTCAAAGGCGACAAAGAATTGAGGGAAATGATACAAATGAATTATGGGCATTCTCGGGGAGACTGTCATGAAAAGATAAAGAAATTGTCCAAGCCTTGAGAACACTAATTGAAGAGTATTGGAAGAATAACACAAGGCCATCTCTTAATCAAAGGGATGTGGTAAGAAGGAGAATCAGTAGTTGGAATCGTGAGCCACATCCAAAGCATTTTTTGGATATGACTCAAACCCAATTTTTTTAAAAATTTGAAAATGATTATCCTAAAATCACTATTTCTCAAAGATTATTTGAAATGATTAAACCCTTTTATGTCAAGATAAATCACACACATACTACTTGTTGTTGTAGACTACATATTGAGTTTTCTAACCATTATGATCTTTATCATTCTATATGTTTATATTTTCATACTAACGATGTTTTTGTAGGATTGTGGCATGGAAGCCCCACCAAAATATTCAAGAGAGTTCTTATCAAAAAAATTATGTGAAATAGAGGATGGCCATATATTCTATAGGACAACATGCTTGGATGGTTCATGTGAGCATTGTGGTGGCTTCCAGCATATGCAAATATGTCAACATATGGAAAGCACAGATGAGGTGGGACAAAAACTAGTAGAGTTCGGGAAGTATAAAATAGTGGCATATGCTACAAAAGATGGGTCTCAAGAAAAACAGTGTGATTTGGTTAGTGAGAAAATTCCAGTGTACCAATTTATGACCACATTTCATGATAATATACTGTCTGAGTATGCAATGCATACCCATAGAGCCTGATGGTTGGACACGCAGTTCAAGCTATGTAAGGACACCTTTCCAGTTGGAAGCATAATATATGTGGTTGAATTTCCAGAGAACTACACTCTACAACCACAACATGAGGTGCAGTCACAGTATTACAACTCCACACAAGTTTCAATATTTGTGCACATAGCATTCATTCATGCATCTGATAGTACAAATGAGCAAAGGAAGGTATTGAGGGAGTACCACTTTTACATTAGTGATGATCACACACATTCTCTAGAGTTTGTGCAAGGTTGCTTCCAAATGTTTATAGTGGTTTGGCTCAGAGGGGCATAGAATACGATCAACATATAATATGGTCTGATAACTGTTCAAGAACTCATGCATGTTCTATTGGTTGTGCAAGATGCATGTCATTATAGGTGTTCAACATATGTGGAACTTTTGTGAGGCCAGACATGGAAAGGGGTTGCATGATGGTGCAGGAACATGCGTGAAAAGAGCATTAGCATGAGAAGAGTTAAAGTATAAAGACAGTGCAAATTTGATAGATGCAAAATCAATCATCGAGTGGTGTAAGGATTTGATGGGTCCAGGTAATGAAGGTACATCTTTAGTTCATAGATTCTTTTGGTTGATGGATGATACTAACATTGCACCATATAAAGACTATTGTACACTAATAGGATCGAGTGAGGTACACTCTTTCCTTAGCTCAAATGCAGGTTCATGGAGTATTGATACATGAAAGATGGCATGCTTTTGTTCTTCATGTACAATGCAAACCTGGAATGATTGAGTTAGGGGAGTGGGTTGACAAATGGTTCACAAGTTATCTTAGCCCACTTCACACGTATCACCCTCTGACAACATTGGAACTAACACAGATAGAATCATTAGTCGACTTTGACCACATATCAAATCTAGTTCAATGAGGTGATATATCTACTTTATTATTTGTTGAAATTCCATATCGTTAGATCTTACTTTGTACTATATTCGTAATGTTGACAAATTTCAAGAGATTTTTTGCACATATCAATGCAGGGCATGTTTATATAGTTATCGCAGATGAAGACAATGAAGAGGGAACAAACTATTACTTGTGTTGTTGTGTTGAGACCAAAAATAAATTGGAGGCCCCATTTATAGATGGAGAAAACATCGAATACCCTACAAGCTCAGTTGTGGTTACTGGAAAATGACTTAGAAGGTACCCACATTCAAGTGTTAAACATTGACTATTTCAGGACTTTGACATGCATCGTAAAATTCTTCATTACTCGAACCTTGTCATGGAATCCAATGTTCATTTGACCAAATATGGGGGTAGAGCTTTGAACAAGAAGTTATGGAAGGTTCGTGAGTCTTTCCATGAGGCAATACTTGACACAATAAAGAGTAGAGCAAACCTGGATGGTTCGTTGGATTAATTTGTAAGTATATGCACAATGGTTCTTATTAATTTATACTTGTATGCACATTAATTTGTTTTATGCCAATGTTATCATCTTCTTTTATAGTGATTGGTGTCCCCTTGCAAAAAATGTAGATATATGAGCCATCCAAGAGAATGTCAGCCAGAAAAGCAATGCAACATCCTTATTTTGATGCCTGCATGCAACATTTGTAAGTGCCTTCCATCTATTTTTATTTCATTTCCATTTTGGATGCTCTTTCTTTTTCTCTTTTACTTTGCGTATTTGTAAGTAAACTACTAAAAATTGATTGATCTTTCGTTGCAAAAAATGTTGATTTAAGAGCCATCAAAGAGAATCTTAGCCAAAAAAGCAAAGCAACATACTTATTTTGATTTCAAGCCATTATAAAAGAGTGTGTAAAGCTTAGCGAGGGAATCTGAAGTTACTCATTTGAAGTTAACCTCATAATGAGCACCTATGATTTAGACTTTAAAGAGAATCTTGAATGTATGAGTGACATTGTAAAAGATTTGTGAGAATGAAGTGCCAGAGGAATTGTAATAAGATTTAATTACATAATGAGATATACACAAATATTGTAAGGTTGGAGTTCATGTTTGGTGTAGTAGCACCTTGTTCTGTAAATGCCCTGAATAGAAAATTTTTCAAACTTTGAATTTTGAAATGTAAACAATGTGAAAAAGGTCATGTAAACAATTTGCAACTTTTTTTCTGCAATTCGTGTGACCAAACAGTCTGTTCCAACATGTCTCAATAGGTATGTTTATGCTAGGCATGGTCCTCTTTCATACCGAAACACGTAGAATCGCTCTGAGCTATGTTCCACCGGATCGATCCCTTAAGGGTCCAAAATGCAAAATGGCTGCAAAATTCAGCATGCTATTACTCGGATACCATGACACTTAGAAACTTCTCATTTGATCCTACAGAAAGGCATTGGGCCCTGTTGATGGTGTTTTCTGCACAACAACAACTCAGACAGAATATGATATCCTATCTCTCTTGAAAGGTAAATCTCTATGGGAAAAGAGATAACCCCAAGGTCTCTAATGTCAGGTCTTGACAATGCAGTGAAACAACTCAGAGATAATGTGAAAATGTTGGTAATCACAAGGGGCCTTACAAACAAATACTTGACTCGAATTTATGAGATCTAGCAATATACTTCAAAACCTAAATGTAACCCAGATAATAAAAGAAATAGCAAAATATAAGATTTTAAGAGAGATCTAAGATTAAAATTACTCCTAAAATCAATCACAACAATGATGAATGCTACAAACGGACAAATCTAGAATAAAACTAATTTCTACTTAATCAAGGACAAGCCTACAACTCTTTAAAAATGGTGCAATCTTCTGAGGAAATTGAAGATTTTCAGAGTATGAAAATTCATCCACATACCCAGTAAATGGTGTAATGTAAACAAGCATCCACAATTGAACTTAGCACAAATTAAGGCCTAGACTAACTTTACACAGCTTACAATCAACAAATTGCCAAAAGTATGGACCGAAGATCAATCAACATCATTAACATTTCACCATTATCATGAGAGAACTGAAAACTAACATCTAACACTGAGAATCAAGAACAAGAAACCATAAACTGTCAAAGGTAAACACAAAGTTTTCCAAATCAACAACCCATTTGCACTATCTTCTCCAACATTACATAATAATTTTCAGTTTCTCTTCTCTCCTATAGCTACTAACTTGCATAATCTAACCTCTAACTTAGCCAATTTTGGCTTTGTAGCCTCTAACGAACTGTTCTCTAACCTTTTTTCTATCTCCCTACAAATGAGAAGGCATAACCCTTTTATAGATATTACATTTTTAAATCAAGGGCCCGGATTAAATTCAATCCAATGGATGCAATTAATCCTCAAGAAACCCTAAGAATTTACATTAGGGTTTAAAAAAATGTGGTAAATTATCATCCAATAGCATAAAGGCAATTACATCCATAAATCAACAATCTACCACCTCGATTTTAATAAAAAATTATGATTGGAGAGTGAAAACAACATCACATGTCACTCCACATTTGAAACATATAGTCCAGCTGTAGACAGGTTGTGGCACAGATTTTTATGCAGGCACATTTTAAACATTTTCCAGATTTTCCTCCTAGCACTAATCCATATGCAAGTCCTCCTTTTTTTATTTAATCCTAAAAAATAGATATAATCATTAATAGCCCACATGTGAAAATCCAACCAAAAAATATAAAAATTAAGCATAAATAAACCCTTGAAAATTTCAACTCCGTCATAAAATTTCGGAAAATTAACCCTATTAATAAATTTCAGAGTTCAGGAAAATCATGACAGGAAGTTCAAAAAAATCCGCAAGGAAGGGAAACTCCCGAAAATGACAGGAGGTTCGGAAAAATCCACCAAGAAGGGAAAATCCTGAAAATGGCCAGAAATCTGCCAAAATTCGGACGGGGTGGATAATCCCAGATTTGACAAAAAAAATCGCGAAAAATCTAAATGGGGCGGAAAATCCCGGATTTGACAAAAAGCCCGAAAAAATCCGAACCGGGTGGAAAATCCCAAATTTGACAAAAATTCGCCAAAATCCGGACGAGGTGGAAAATCTCGGATTTGATAAAAAACCCCGAAAAATCCGGACGGGGTGGAAAATCCCGAATTTGAAAAAAAATCCAGCCTAGGTGGAAAGTCTGGAAAAATGTCAAAAATTCGCCAAAATCCGAACAGGGTGGAAAATCCCGAAAAATGACTATAAATCTGAAGAAAAACTTCGAAACCCCATAACTTTTTTTCTCGGATGAATTTTCAAAAAGTTCAAAAAGCAACTTGGCCTAATGTTTCATCCTCTATCCATTGGTGCAAAAATATTTACACATCACATTGAAATTCATTTGAAAATCACCGTTTCTAAAATCCAAGGCCCCAAAATGCTTCAAAATACCACCCCCATCAAACCAAATCCGGGCGTAATCCCAAAATAACCTCCAAGAAGAGAAAAACTGGAAATTGAAAAAGCCAAGGTGCAAAGATGTAGAAGAAAAAGAGGGTCCCCGCCTCTGGTGGGGTGTGTGTGTGAAGAGTTCACAATAGGCCCCTCTAGAAAAACCTCTCTCCGTTTTGGCTATCTTGGAGTGGTTTTCTCATCGCGGCGGATTTTCACTTGATGGAAAAAGTGTCAAATTCAAGCTGTGCAAAGTTGCAAAGTGGTGAAACTTTCACTCTACAACTCATGTGACCAAGCGGACTATTCCAACATGTTCGAAAAGGTATTTTTACACTAGGAATGGTCCTCTTTTGGACAAAAACACATGGAATCACTCTGAGCTATGTTCCACCAGATTGATCCCTTAAGGGTCCAAAGTGGAAAATGGCTACAAACTTCAGCATGCTATTACTCGGATACCATGACACTTAGAAACTTCTCATCTGATCCTATAGAAAGTCGTTGGGCCCCTCTATAAAAACCTCTCTTAGTTTTGGCTATCTTGGAGTGGTTTTCTCGTGGTGGCGGATTTTCACTTGATGGAAAAAGTGTCAAATTCAAGCTGTGCAAAGTTGCAAAGTGGTGCAAGATTTTCTCTGCAACTCATGTGACCAAACTAGCTACTCCAATGCATCTGAATAGGTATTTTTATGTTAGGCATGGTCTTTTTTTGCACTAAAACATGTGGAATCGCTCTGAGCTACGTTCCACCAGATCGAGCCCTTAAGGGTCGAAAGTGCAAAATGGCTGCAAACTTTAGCATGCTATTACTCGGATATCGTGACACTTAAAAACTTCTCGTCTGATCCTATAGGATTACGTTGCGCCCCTATACAAAAACCTCTCTCAGTTTTGGCTATCTCGGAGTGGTTTTCTTGTGGTGGCGGATTGTCACTTGATGGAAAAAGCATCAAATGCAAGCAGTGCAAAGTTGCAAGGTGGTGCAACTTTCGTTCTACAACTTGTGTGACCAAGTGGACTATTCCAACATGTTCCAATAGGTATGTTTATGCTAGGAATAGTCCTCTTTCGCACCGAAACACATGGAATCGCTCCGAGCTATGTTCCACTGGATCGATCCCTGAAGGGACCAAAGTGCAAAATGTATGCAAACTTTAGCATGCTATTACTTGGATACCGTGACACTTAGAAAATTTTCATCTAATCCTATAGAAAGACATTTGGCCCCTCTAGAAAAACCTCTCTCGGTTTTAGCTATCTTGGAGTGGTTTTCTTGTGGCGGCGGATTTTCACTTGATGGAAAAAGTGTCAAATTCAAGCTATGCAAAGTTGCAAAGTGGTGCAATTTTTTCTTTGCAACTCGTGTGACCAAACAGACTATTCCAACATGTTTGAATAGGTATTTTTATGCTAGGCATGATCCTCTTTCACACCAAAACATGTGGAATTTCTCCAAGCTATGTTCCACCAGATCAATCACACCGAAACACATGGAATCGCTCTGAGATATGTTCCACTGGATCGATCCCTTAGGTTGGAGGATTCTAAAGTTGAAAATTTGTATGTTGCTTAAAGCAACAAATTTGAAATGATATTAAATGGCCCACTTAGAACTCATTGCATCTAGGTGATGCTCACAAAGGTGAGGAACTAGGCCATCCCGGGAGGTCACCCATCCTAGTATACTCCAGCTTAAACGCTTAACCATGAAGTTTTTTCCCGAAGGTTAAGCCCACTTAGCTTGCAACCCCATTTGCAAAACCTTCAACAAGTGTTGTGCCTTATGAAACATTCATTATAGATCCCTTTAGCTCATCAATTGATAAGTAGGAGGTATTTTCTACAATGTGTCAAATTGTGATATTGCTATCAGGATTCCATTGTGTAGTTTTTGAGTATAAAAGAGAATAAGAAGGGAAGATCGAGGTAATCAATTTGCAGACTTATTTTTATTATTGAATTACCCAGTGTTTGATTGGTCTATATGAACAAAAAATTATAATATGGGAGTATATGTTTCAAGCATATAATCCAGAAATGACTCAAAGTAAGATGCACGAGTACAAAGTATCCATCAGGAAAGGCATCCCAATTCTCAAGGGCTATATATCAATGATAGGAAGATTCATATTCAAATCTAGCACATGATTTTAATTGATTAATTAGAAAAAAATATTATATTTATTTATCAAATTAATATTTGAATTTTAGATTTCATATTCAAAATTTATTTCATTTATAATTTGGGGTCTCCGTTATCTATCTTAATAATATTGGATGGCAAACTTTGTCAATCCAATAAGAAATAAATCAAAAATCTATTGATCCAGAGCTCGAGTCATTACAGTGTTATTAGAGTGAATGAACCTGCTACCCTTTGGGTATTACAACAAATTGACTTTCCATTGGAAACATGGCAACCGATGATAGTGGTTGGAAAGATTACTTTATGAATCAAGTAGTAAGCTTACTAGTTTATCTTAAAGGAATGCCATTATGGTCACATTGAAAAGAATAGAGGAATGTTTAAGCTTTATTGAGTAGTCATTTGTAGTATTAGATATAGATCTAGATTCTACAATATTGCACATGATTGAAGACATTTTCAAAGATCTAGATGACATCAATAGTTCACATTACTCAAGAAGGATGAACATCTTAAAGACATTTGCAAAAATCGGGACAAGTAACCTTCTTGTGGACTAAGGGTTGCAATATTTGATCTACAACATGTTCCACCATTTCTTCAGTAGGATCAAGAACACACATAATGAAGGTGTGTTTGTAGCCATGAAAGATTATGGTTTGAACTATCCAGAAGAGTGATGTTTTATCTCGACCAACCATATCTTTACCATGGTTTGTTTGGAAACAAGGATGGGTTCTCTCTTCATCGGAATATACATTATTCCTGGATGTGTTCACACCAGTGTTACAAGACTTGGACTTGCCTCGGACTTGATAAGCCAATTTTTGACTTGGACTCGGGCTCAGAGCCTAGACTTGACCAATAGAAAAACCTAAGAAATTCAAAGATTTTTAATGATTTAAAACTTTTTTCATGCACCCTTTAATAAATAAACCTTAAAGACACAATAGCATCATCAAATAGAAATTACTATGATCGCATACAAAAACATACATCAATCACATAAGTATAAGTGCAAATTTTAGCTGAAGGAAATAACACATTTAGATATATAAATATTGTGATATTGTTATCAGGATTCAATCGTGTAGTTTTACAAGTCAAACTCATGAGTAGTGGTTCACAAGAACCCATCTCTCATGATAATGAATGGTTCATAAGGAGGAAGACAAATCTTCATACATTTCTTCTATCACAAATGAGATAAGTGCTTGGTTTCATGAAGGTCATGAGACAACCATTAATGGGGAGTGGATACATGAAGAACTGATGGAGAATGATAATGGCTTTAGACCTGCTATAAAGGAAAAAAAAATCGTTTCAATGATGCAAAAGGTTTTTGGTTTCACTACCGAAACGAGCCTATGAAGAATGCATGTGAAACTCCTTTTGACCTTGAGGGTGTTCTCACTCCATCTCAAGGATCATGCATTGAGGGTGACATAGATCAATGCTAGGGCTAGCCAATTAATAATTATACATGTGAATAAGTCAAACATGTACATGTCAATAAGGGAAGTACAAGTACTCAAAAACACGTAAGACTCAAAAAGTATACACATGAATACATAGTATCACAAATTAAAACAAAGTATATGCATGAATACAAGGTATATGCATGGAAACATGTAATCCACAAAGTATACATTTGAATGCACATAAGTCACAACGTATACACGTAATTTTTAAAGTATACACTTGAATACACATAACTCATATCTATTGAACCATCAATTTAGAATGGGAATATGGATAGGCATCGATAAAAGATATTTGTATTAACCAAATAGCCATGTAGGCATACATCAATATATGTCGATATAAGTATGAAATATATGTACAAAATAGCCATATAGGCTTACGAGAATTCCATCTAGGCATACAATGTCAAATATGTCCAATAAAAAATATGTACAAAACTGCCATGCAGGCATACAACAAAGGACTCTGGAATCAAAATTCATTGCTCTCCATGCCCTAGAAATAAAATCTTTCCCTTTCCTTTTCGCTCGGATGGCAATAGGTCTATCACTCATTTTTGCTGTACTAGTAGAGTGCTCTTGCTATTCCTCCTAGGGTTTAGTTCATGGTGAAGTTTTAACTATTACAATAAAAAGTAAAGACATGAATATATAGAAATTATATTATAAAAAATGATATATTTGAAATAATCACTTACAACCATCTCACGATCTCTCTCCACGAGGTAAATATTCTCACACCCATGCTTAGGCATGCTCAAGCCCTATATAAACCATACAAATAGAAATTAAACTACGTGAATCAATAATGGTTTGATTTTTCACTAACTAACATCTATAACAACAAATGTAAATTGAAATTTACTAATTTGCCTCATACCTCTTTTTTTAGAGCCATCGAGGATTGTATAACATATGTCACACCAATATCCATTGCCCTCGTAACATTAAGAGGTGTATCGTCTCGCAACAACTGAAAATAAAACAACAAATTATTCAACATAATCAACGATGTGCATGTATAAACTACACAAATATATTAAGTACTTGATTCATTAGTTAAAATATTTATTCTATTACCTGTGTGAAGGTTTGAGTAAATCCACCACCATTAGGAAGTGTTCCATCAAAACCTCCAATATTAGTCTATTCAACATCCAAAATTGCATATTATATTACCATTCATAAAACAATGATATTAACATGCAATAAATTTATAATTGTTTACTAGTTACATACCCTAGCAATAAGTGTACTACAGAAATAGGTTGGTGGGGGGCCAGTGTATCCAGTCTCAACATTGTGACCCTACAATTTTATTAAAATCATAAAACAATTTTAGTTAATCTTGCATTTCAAAATCGAAATTAAATAAATTAAATTCAATGAACACATGCACTAACTTTTACCTGACTATCAATGCCATCTCCATATCCATAGCTGCAGACAGATCCTGTGTACTAGTCTCCTGAGGGTCGGTGGGGTCATATGAACAAGTAGCCCCACAAGATTGACACACATGTGTTCGAAAGCCACCACTCGAAGACTCCCCTGGATGGCACTATAGAATAGGGATAGTATGATGGATGACACTCTGGGTCAAAGTGTTGATTGCCTGCAATGTCTCTATGTCAGCACTTTCTGTAATGCCCTGCCAAGTAACCCTAAAGGAAGTTGTAATTAACAACTTAAGCAAACCAATTTTTTCTTTTATTAAAGTGTAATTAACATACACATTCACTTACTAATTAACAACAACGTCTAAGGCTACAAGGTTTGGATTACTTAAACCCACACATACATCTACATATAATCATAGCATTTAATAACTTTATGAAATAAGCATCATACAACATAAGGATACAACATAACATAATAAGATAAACATTCAAGATACCATTTCATAATCATTTTAATCAAACAGTTACATCACTCATTCCAAAAATGAGGCAATAGTACATAAGTGTTACAATTACAAAATTCCACCTCATAATTACAAAATTCCACCTCATAAACATAAAAAGGATAAAATAACTTATTACATTTTGAAATATAACAATTCTTGAATTAAAACAAGAACCGCGAGCTATCCAATTGGATGTCTCGCCACCAATTACTCAAGATAAATGGGGACCCAATGGTGTATGGTGCATGTTCCACTTAGCCAAGCGGTACCCGAAGGCCCACCCCCCATGCTAGGAGATAGTAACCACATAACATGGAGAAAGATCTATAACCTCTAACCAAAGGAAGACTCAAACTGACTCATACTGACACAACCAAACACAAGTACAACATAAGTACAACACAAGTACAACTCTCACATCACTGACATAGGTCACATTGCTTCTAGACATAAAATAGATCAAGTATGTTCAGAGAACCATATACATAAAACAAATACCAACTATTGTCCTAGACAGAGTGTCATCGCACAACTCATAATGAGTTACCCTCAGCGGATCTTCATAGGCTCTGGTATTCCTGGTGACCTCTACCGATCCTCAACCCTCATACTTACTAAAGTGGAATCAACTACCTCTCGTACTAATAAGATAGATGACCTTGCCATTTCCATCCTTCCCACTCACCCCAAGCCTAAACAAGAACTTGCGACTATGAGTGAGGCTAGAACTCATCTTTTTAGTGTGTAATACTCCCCAAATTTTAGTACAATTTTAGTTACCACTTGATTAAACTACTTCCAAAGGTTACCCAATCTTACCTCTTATGGGCTTTGGCCCCTACTGGAAGCCACTCTTCTATTCAACAACACACAAACAATCTAATCACCAAGGGAATCACAAGTGCATACAACCTAGGTATCATAACCACTCCATCTCTAGGAGGACAAATAATAGAACTCGCTCCAAATGGAGGCAAAAAAACACAAAGTCCACTCCTTTCAAAGGAGGTACAAAACATCCCCGTTCATGAAAACCGGGTTATTACTGAAAAGACACCATGCACTACCCAAGGGAAAAAAAACTGATTGACATAATGAATCAATAACCCTCATCCTCTAAGATCCTTTGGAAGACTTACAATTTTTGACTAACACTTAACCCATATCCCAAAACACAGGGTTAACTCAAATAATCATATACCTCTTTTCCATTTTCATAACAGGGAATCTTAAACATTTTAAACTCACATCCCTTTGCAAAATACGAGGAAAATAAATCTAAAAGGCAATCACTAGGATATTAATATTTTTGGATATACTAAATCCATATCTCATTCATATTCCATTCACAATAATTAAATTGCTCCAATAGTAAATAAAAAAATAAAAACAAATAATTGCCTCTTCAATAAAACTCCTTTACTCTTAAAATGACATAAATCTATGCAATTAAATCTTTTTCAATTTTCTATCCATATTCTATATCTCTTTCAATTTCCTATTTAAAACATGCAATTTCCTCTATATATTTAAAATATCTTCTTTTTTTTCTTATCAATTAAACCATGCATTCAAATCTTATCTTTTAAAAACTCTATTCAAAACAAAATAAATATTGAATAAACTCCCACTAGAAACTACTCATGTAATATATACATCTCAATATTTTCTTCAATTATATTAACAAAATAAATATTTCATTCCCATAAACCAATATGCTCAATTCTTCAATCAAATATTCCTTCTTATATCTTTCATTGTATGCAAATAATTATTTAATAAGACACATTAAATTTACAACTTTATCTATAAGTTTAATTGTACATGTAATCCATAACAACATTAAATATATATATATATATATTAATATATTTTACCAGATTAATCATATTGAAATTAATATGCAATATCAATATACAACATATATACAGTATAGATATATATACATGAAATATATATATAAATTATGTTTATACATATATATTATATATATTACACCATACACATATCATAATCAAATCCGAATTTCAAAATATAATTAAATTTGCATTATAATGGAAATCGAATTTAATCACAAAAGGGGCAGGCGAAATAAGTTTATGCCAGCCTCATAGTTTGTGGGGAGGGGTTGGCTATCCCACCAACCCTCTCCAATAGGCTAGACCATTTGTGAGGTTGGGAAGAGGGTTGCAGAGGTCTCCCTCCATAGTCATCCCCTTATGGGGGCGGTTGTGGAGGCACCACATCCCATGCCTCCTCTGCCAAACATTGGAGCCCAACACAAAAATATAGCTGATGGTAGTAATTTATTTATTACAAAAAAAAAAAAATCGGTTATAACAAAACCCTTAATAAAGGTTGTCGTACAGATGAAGAAAATACAATTTAAATCAGTATTTTATAAAAACAAATCAAAACCGTATATATATATATATATTATATATATATATATATATATTCATATATATATATAATATATATATATATATATATATATATATATATATATATATATATATATATATATATATATATATATAATGGATTTAATATAATAAACAAATTGCGAAAATTTTGTGAAAATATTCACCTACAGGTGAAATTATGCAATTTTCCCAAAGAACAATCTAAAATTCCCAGAGGTTTAAAAACTAATTCTTTTAAACCATTTTCTCGAATTCATAAACAATAAAAGAATAAGAAAACTAAAAGGATCTAAATTATAACTAGAAGTTTTTAAATCCTCTAGTTTTCTCCACCATAATTTCTACAGAGGTTTTTCGAAATAAATTTGTTTTCTACAGAGATTAAATTTTCTATAACAACCTAAATGTGTTGTTCAACCTCTAGGTTTGATTTGACAACCAAAACTAACAATTTCCTCAAATGAATTAAATTCTACAAAGGTTTTTAAAATTTCCCTAAAGAAATTTCATGAGAACAACAAAAGCTTCAAAATTTAATTAATTAATTTATTTCCTCAAATATCAAACTCTTTTCTTAAATAGTTTTAACAAGCAATTCTTTAATCAGTGCCAATTTTTAATAAGCAAACCAAGAAAAAACGAAAACATAGAAGAAAACCTAGTGATGAAGCCTCAAGTAATGGAAATTTTGATGCAGAGCCTCCTCCAAAGCTTCCACAACTTCTCTTCAACAATCTAGTGATTCCAATCAAGAAAGCAATCCACAAACACAACTGAATTTACTAGAATCTCTCCAATTCAAATCTACAACAAAGAATTTCCCCAAAACTATTCTCTGTGTAATTTTTCCGAAAATATCTTCACACCCGTGAAGAAGCTTTCATCCCCAAAATACACTCCATGAATGAATTTGCAACAAACTCTTCTAATTAATTAAACTTACACATGCTGGCATAATTGAGAATATCCTCAACAACCAAATCTAATTTGAATTTAATTTAAAAATTATAAATAATAAATTAACTCCAAAATTTGAAACTAATTTCCCAAATAAAATAAAATTCTAAATTCTAATTTTATTCCCACAAATTGAAATTTTAATTTCCAAATTAATTAAATTCCCACTAATTGAAATAAAATTCCAAAATGAATTTAAATTATTTTCTTTCTTTTAATTTTCTTAACATCACATTTAATTAATTAATTTAAATAATAACTTCTATCAACAATGCATAATTTCAATTAAATAACCATTAACATAATTTAATGCAATTATTCTAAATATTTAATTCCAAATCAAGAATCCTTTCAGAATTAAATAAGATTAAAGCAAGGCAATCAATGACTCAGCACACACGACTGACGACACACTATGGCTAGGGTGTAGACTTGACACAGGTTACCTAGCTACTATCTCCCGTTCAACTTAACCATTGGATCGACATGCCTCAAACCTGTGAAACCAGGTGGAGTCGATGTCATGTACTTGCAATCCTAAAAACCAAGTAAACAACAACATATAATATAAACATCATAAAATACACACCGTGAAGAGGAAATCACGGAATCGTAGGGTGCTCACAAGTGAGTGATGCGAACCTGTCCCCTTCACCAATACACTCATCAAAACTGACACTTCCATCATAATCCAATAATCTCATAAGAAAACACATGTTATATCCACCAACATCATTACACTGATTAAAGCATGTAAACTAAAACATCAGATAAACCACATCACATCAAAATGGTTTGTAGCTCTATAAATTGCGATCAAATACACACACGAGATGAAGTATCTGAATATCCAGAAATATAAATCAACGCAAAACAAGGACACACTGTCCAATCCAAAAAGAAAAATGGAGGGGTGTTACACTTTCCTTCATGATAGAAGGCATAACAATGTGCTCACGAGGTGGCCTAGTGAGAGATCATCTACCTTGCCTCATAAGATCCGGCTATGCACCAGGTCTATCCTGAGCTGACCCCCCACCTCTCCCCTAGAAATGCCTCATATCAAAATAATTTTGGATTTTGTTCAATATGAACTCACTGTATAGTTTCCTAAGGAAATATTGTGGGACCTCGCAATTTTTGCACAATGGGTAATCGAAGACCATGTACCACCTATAATAAAACTAGTCCCTAATTTGTTGGTGGTGGCACCAATGGATAGGAAACCTCTTCGCAGTGAGGGTAAGATTTTGATTTGTGCGTGGGTCGGTGAATAATGAGCACAAATCGTGCCTTTTGTAATTTTTTAAATCCTTCACATCCTTGTATGATAGTTTATTTGCATAATAGTCCCTAGTCGCCTGCCTCCTATCTTGCCATCCAGTTATTTGTTTGCTAATTGAATCTACGTTTTTTAACATATCTTTCAATGAATTTGCTAGGGTCATTCTTTCTGTGGTTGAACTATTTGGATCACTCAACCTATTGATCAATTCCTCAATTTGTTTTTTTTTGTTCTCAATTTCACTCATTAAATTTTGTTGAGTGCCAGGAGAGGGTTGAGTGATTGGTGGAGGAGGTTGATGTTGTGGTTGATTTTGATCTTGAGGATTTGGTTGGTCTTCCTATTGAGGATTTTGAGGGTTTGCAGGTTGATTTGCATCTCCTAAAAATTCAAACAAATAGATATCAAATTCAACCTAAAACTAACAAACATGGATAACTTTAGTGGCGAATCTTCACCAATTGGCGAATATTTGAACTCGGGACATCCAAAAATGGCGAATAATATAGGTTAGAAAGGATGCCAAATCGCCAAGTTTTTTCAAAAAAATAAATTTGTCTCGATTAATTCGCCAATGTATTATTTTTTAAATGACACATCGTCAGATCTGATTCGCCAGTAGTTTATACTATAATTACAAATATTACTTATATTCGCTAGTAATTTTATATTCTTACAATGAATTTTTATGGTATATTTGCGACTAATAATAATTTACCATTTCATTTTAGTGATATTTTAGCCTTTAATAGTTTTATTATTTATTTTCATCAATTAACTTTTTAATCGAATGGCTGCAAGTGAATTCCGTGACTTTATTTGCATGTGCCTTTTAAAAAGGTTGTTGAGACCCAAAATTTGTTTTGGGCCACACGATTAGATTTGATCATGTGGCCCAAAACAAATTTCAGGACTCAACAACCTTTTTAAAAGGCACGTGCATATAAAGTCGCAAAATTCACTAAATGCATATTAAATCGTTGTATCGGTGAGACATCCCTAACTGTCCCATCGATGATGTTCACTCACGCCGATAAGACTTCCATACTCCACCTGGGGTCCACCAAGGCATAAGTACACCACTTGTGTAATTTCGGAGAATCATGAAGGAAATCTACAATATTCACACGAAGCTCCCGAAAAGACATCCGATCAAAGCTCTGTATCGTTGTATCGGCAGGACATCCCTAAGTGTCCCACCGATGATGTTCACTCATGCCGATATTTGCTCACGGAATGAACTTGCAGTCGTCCGATTTTCAAGTGAGATTTTTTAAAAACACTTGATCCATGTGTGCTCCAATTCATTTTCAATAGTGCATTTATGCTTGGTGGCGAGGGGCTCTACCCCTCGACCCCGCTTGTATCGTGACAGGAGTGCATCTGGGCCATTGTCCTCGGACCCCGTGAGGGGGCATTGCCCCCTCGACCCCCACAAGGGGGCTCTGCCCCCTTGACCATGTCGATGGTTGTCGCCCCCGAGCCCCTACTTCAATATTAAAAAAAACAAAATAATAATGGGGGAACTGCGTTGACCAAGTATGCAAATTTTAAAGGAGAGATTCACCATTTTAATGAACCATTTTAGTGATTATTCACTAGGATTCGCCAATGTGATTATTTTTTTTTACCAATTATCCATTAAGATTCGCCAAGGTTTTACAAATTTTTGAATAATGTGCATAAGATTTGCTAAGGAAAATTAATATACTTTTCAAATAAAAGGAAAGATTCACTAGGATTTTACACCTTTGCTGGGGGGGGTTTCTTAAAGTTATCCCTACTAACAAATTCAAAACAAAAACCATTGAATCCTTACCTCTCATAGCTCCTCATCATCGTGGCACTATCATTGTGAAGAAATAGGGATTGTTGGTGAATAAGTTCTCCTCCTAGAATGCGAGCACGATATTGTGGGGTTTTGGCCACGGTTGCATCACAAAAACCAGTCGAAATGCAAATGAGAGATTTGCATTTGTTTATTTTCTTTTAACAGTCAATAACACGAGCGCATTATAACACACTCACATTATTGGTTTGTAGCTGCCTAGCCTCAGTTGTGAAATAACGCGAGCATGTTATAATGCGCTCACGTTATGGTTTTCAAAAAAAAAATTAGAGGTTGTCCACGGAATTGCTACCCATTTCCAGGCACCCGCCCAATTAAATAACAAAAATTATGGAAACTAAAACTGAAAGGAAATAATAGCAAACAAAAACTCAAAAAGAGTGCTTTAAATGCCAAAATTGTAATTAAGAATGTGGATAGGGAATGATTCACTGAAGGTGGCGAATGAGTCCAAATGATATTTTTTTCAAAAAAATTAGAAAATTTTAATTGATTTTTATGTTTTTTTATGTTTTATGAGCTGAATTCTAAGTGTAAATGTAGATTTTTTTATATTTTCAATTAAATGAGATGCAAAAATGTAAGCTATATGAACTTTCACTAATACAAAATGGGAAACCCTAGAATGCAAATTAACTAATGCAATGTTAATGGAAGCCAAATCGAGGATGACAATTCAGTCCAAATTAGAATTATGATGTTCTAAATGCAGGTTCACCAAAATGGAAACTCAAAAAATGGGGGTTATTAAGTGATATTGTATGATTTAGGACATAGAGCACACCCACTTTCAAGTTTTTCCACTCCAGGATAACCCTAGAGATCTCAACACAAAGGAGGAAGAGATCTTGCAATAGGGTTGTCCTAGGGGATGAATGTAAAATAATAAGGGATTCACCACCAAGTTTAGAATTGGAAAGATAAATAAAATGCAAGATGCAACACTAAACCCTAATTCAATGCAAATATTCACTAAATGACCTATAAAAGTAAATGAAACAACACAAAAAATAGTAAGATGAATGGTGTGAACTTGGGAATCTAGAAATGGCTAAGGGGTGTTTTGAAACACTAGAAATTTTTCTTTTAATGCTAAGTGGGACTCATTTGCCAAGCTAGGAGAAAAAAATCCAAAAATTGGGTTTCTATGTTGGAACAAGAATCTGCCAAATGGGTATTTGAATTTGCAAAAATCTAAATTTTTACTTAAACTGGGACTCATTCACCAGAAGTGGTGAATCAGTCTTCTCTATATGATTTGTCCTTTGTGATTGATTTATGGATTGGAAACCCTGGCTTGCAACTTATAGGTCTTCCCCAAGATTCTCCACAGAAATAAGAGGGAAACATGTTATTGGGTTAGTGGATAGGGGTTTGCCTTGGTCAAACCTCGTGTTGGTAATTAAACCTTGAAATAGAATGAAATACGAATGGAGAATGATGAATGGATAAGATAAGATGTTGCAACTCACCAAACCCTAGAAATAATATTCTATAAACATGTATGAGATCGCTCAAATGGATGTAGATTTTGACTCTTGCTTGATTTGATAGATCTTGGATCAATTGCTTGCTTGAATCATAAAACCCTACATCACAATTGTTAGCTCAAAAACAAACATGATGCATGAAGTCTTTGACATAATGATGGATGATTGAATGATTCCCTAAAAGGCTTGATAATTTTCCCTTGAATGCTCTTGTGAACTGAATTTCTATTAGGATGCTCATTCAACTTGATAGATGTAAAATGAATGAAAGAAACCTATATTTATAGTTAATTATGTAAGAATTCCTGAAATTACAACACTACAAGCTGACATCAAATCTAGGAGAATGAAATTCCACCAAAAATTTGAATTAATTTTGATTTTGGACCACATGGGACTCATTCACCCAAGGTGGTTGTAACGAAGATTTTGGCACCTTAATGCTTTCTTGCACTTCTAGGGTTTTTCACCTAAAAGGAGAAACATGGGCCAAAATGCTAATGTTACATTCAAGAGTATGTGTTAATGGGGGTATGAATGTGTCTAACTAGGAAAGGGTTGATTTAGTGATGACAAGCCTAGGAAAGTGTGAAAATGTATTACAATACCTTACAACACTTCTGACTAAGGCTTGGAAAAGGGGTAAAAGGAGGTCCAAAATCCATTGGAAAGGGCCCAAATGAGTGAAAAGTGTCAAGGATATGCTTTTTGGTGACACATTTAGCCCCTACTTTAGTGAGAGGATGAACTTGCTTAAAACTCATACTAAAGTAGCCAAGTGGTGTGGATGGTGAAGAATGAGAAAGATGAAGGAGGTGGTCAAGCCCCTTGGATTTAGGATTCTAAGTCAAATCGACATACATGCAAGAAGACACATTCAAGGGTGAATGATATACAACAAAACACGATACATGATCATGCAATGACAACAACTAAAAGGAAGAGGAGAATCAAAAGTAAAATGGTTGGATCAAGCTTCGACCATTTGTCTAGCTAGTTGTTGATCAGATCTAGGCTATTTTTCCAAACAAAGTGAGTGGTTTAGTGAGAAAGTCATGCAAATGTGTTGGATTCACACTGTATAATGAGAAATTCATGCGAATGTGTCAACTTTTCATCATACTAACTGTACCAAATTTTCCCTGTTTGATAACTTTGATAAGGCACGACAATGCTTTTAAATATTATGTGAAGATTTTGTTGAACAATATTTTTTCTTTGTTCACGCAAGGTATTATTCTTAGGGAGCATTGTGCTTAATGTCTCCAAGAGAGGAAAATTCAGGGTGTCAGATCATTATCCATGGGATGCCTCATTTGTACCAGGCCACTTGAGTTGATCATTCACTCTTGGAAGGCATCAAACTAGATGACACCACCAAGAAGAGGACACGTCACAAGGAAATAAAAATCATGCCATGGAATTTTGTAAAAATATATTGTCTATGTATGTCCCCACTTTAAAGCGGTTGCTACACCATTTCTAAAGTAGCCAAGGATAGAGGAAAGAAGATATGCGAGCTTACTTGGAAAGCCCTATGTCAAGTCACATGTCTCTGAAGTGAGCTACATCACGAGAAGGGATAGTATGTCACATGTGAGTCAATATTAAAACATTTCATCCACATCCCTAGCTTGCTCTTATATGTTCATGAAATTTTAACGACTAGTCCAAAGTTACAACAATAGTTGACATATGAGGGCAAGGCTACTGAACCCTTTGCTCCCACGTAGTGTAGGACAAAGGTGAGCCCAAAATGGATGACGATATGCTTCTCCTTATGAGGGATGTGAAACATACAATAGTGAGTATTCTAGGATATTACAACTATTACATGGAAATGAGAAACAACTGTTGTTATTTATGTGGGTAAGGAAACAAAGTTTCGACAAAGTTGACCTTGATGGTATACACTTTGTCATATATGCGAGTGATATCATTTTAACTTGGTGGATGTGAGATGTTTTTCTTAGGTGGAGGAAAGATTAGAGGATGCCTAGGAGGTCCAATAGTATATGAGGATCTAATAGACACTTGCATATGCATAACCTTAGCAGGTTTGGGTTGATGTATCTCTAAGAAAGGGAAATTCAGTATCATCTTGTAACCATATTGTTGTTTTCTTGCACCACGATACCTTACCTAGTAGGAGAGTGTTTAGGAGAATTACAAACAAGATTTTTAGGACATTTATCGTTTTGTTTTGGGTATGTGCAGGATCATGATGGGCCAAAAAGTTGTGATATGTAAGCCATATGATGGCCCATGGGGTTGACGACCTTTTTTTACCCAAAATTGATGAAACGAGAAGGGTTTTTAGAGGAGATTCTCAGCTTTCCACCAATATAAGTTATGCTTTATTTTGAATTTAATAAATAATTATTATTCATTTTCTATTAGAATTGCGAATAAGGTCCTGATTGATAGGCTAATTGAAAAACATCTATAAATTTCAAACTGTGTCACATTTTTTGAATCCAAAACATGCATCACATTCTATGCTGCGCATATTATAGGATTAAAAAAAACAAAATTGAATTTCATGAATTTTTGACCAAGTTAAGGTGGTTAGACAAACAAGCTTTTATATTTATTTAAAGTTGTAATAAAAAATTCATAATTAATTATTTACTTGGAAACAAATTATTAAAAAATATGAATCACATCGAGACATGAGTTCTCTACTTATATATAAAAGCTTATAAATTTTTTTTATCATTTTATTGTGGTTAGGGTGGTCAGATAGACACCTACTTCTTATTTTTACCCTAAAATTTAAATACTACTGCATTGAAATTTCACATTTTCACCAAATAGATTTTTAAAAAAAAATAAAGGTCTAATAGTTTAGAAACTACATTCAATTTACTACAAATTTTATTTTTACATTTTTTTGAAATAATATAGATAACTTATTCAAATGTTTATGTCAAGTTGTCTAACTCTGATTTTCTGTCTTTTTATTGCCACTTAAGGGCCTATTTTTTCCATGATGATCCTGCACATACCCTTCTACACTATTGAATTCATTGCAATTAAGGGAATAGTCAATGGTGGAAGTGTCTTGTTCTATAGGATTTTCATGTGTCTCATCAATTGGATCTTGTAACATCATAATATCATCTTCACTAATACGAGAGATATTAGGAGAGGGGGAGATTGGATTGATGTGATTGTTGATGGTTGCATTATTTTCCTCTAAGGTGTTATTTTCTTATGCCATAGTATCTATCCTAAGAGGAGATCTTTTTGGAAAGTGACAAACAATAGGTTGATCACATGGCATGATTAGAGTTGGTAAAGTAGCTTTATCACTCATAGGATATGCATTAAGAGAAGGATAACTAGGAATTATATGGCTACCAATGATTTGAATTGTGTGTTCAAATAGACCCTTCCAAATGTGACGAATATTGGGAAGGAGATAAATAATTCTATGACTCTCAATCATTGGATTACTTGATACCAACATAGCCTTAGTAATCAAAGCATTATCACAAATAGGGGAGGTGTTGGGAGATGAATGAATGCTAGGTAAGGAACTAACCATGATTTTATCTTCATGTGTGATAAATTCTTCACAAGGGAGAGGAGGAGGAAGAGAAGAAAGACCATCATGATCCTCAATGATTGTGTCTTCTTTCCACAAGATACCTTTGTCGCCAATGGGAGAGATATTAGGAGAAGAACAATTATGATTATCATGAGTGTCAAGGCTTGCATTGTCTTGGGTCAAAACTTTAGTGGATATGCTAGAAGAGATAAATTCATCAAGGGCTTCATCTAACATTTCTAAGTCATCACTACTAAAAGGCTTAAGAATTGTGTGAGTGGGTGCTTGTGATGTTGTTAAAGTGTTGTTTTTGTTTTGTAATAAATTTGATCTAAATGAACTAGAAACTAATGTTGAAAATGAAAATTGAAAAATTCTAATACTATCCATAAGTGCCATGAATTATATGAAATTTAATAGAATAAATGCAATGTAAAGGCATAGGATGAAATGTAACTTTAAGATTTCCAACAATGTAATTTATTGATTGAATTGAAAATAAAATGTTGTGAATGCAACATGAAATTTATGCAATGCATGAAATGAGATAAATTGAGGTAGATTAAGTAAAATGCATGTAACAAAAATACAACCCACTGATACAGATAGATAATGGCATAAAAAAAAAGCTTAAAAATAATGTTTTCAGCCTTGTAATGACAGTTTCAGGGGCCTAAAGGGACTAAGTCACCCAAGGTGGCGAATTAGTCCAGCTAGTGATTTTTTAAAGATTTTTTTGATTTTTTTGTTTGATTTCGATGGTTCTTGGGTTGTATGATGCATACTTAAAATGAAAATGCAAAATTTTGATGATTTTGAATGTATGCAATACAAAAATTCAAGCTAGATGAGCTTTTCACTAATGCAAATTTTAAAACCCTAGAATGCAAAGTAAACAATGCAAAATGCAATGCCTTGCAAATCTAGGATGATAATGAAATCTAAATTGGAGAAAAGGGGATTGTAAATCTAGGTTCACCAAAATGTAACGAATATTTTGGCACCTTTTTCCTTTCTTATACTTTTAGGTTTTCTCACCTAAAAGGAGAAAAATGGGCCAAAATGATAATCTTACATTCAAGAGTATGTGTGAATGGGGATATGAATGTTCTAACTATGATGTCTAAGTGAAATAAACTAAAAGAGAGATGACTTATTGATGTTAAATCTAAAGAATGTAAAATGCTAGAAAACATAGTGTTGTATACAAACATTTACAAAATGCCCTAAAAATGTAAACTTTAACAAAATAGAAAGCTGGAAATGAAAGAGGTGAATTTATGTAAATGTATTGTAGACTTGAAGGAACTTTGAAATTCTTAAAATACTGATTTTTATGTTTGACGGGACACTTTTGCCAAGTTGGGTGACCTAGTCCTTTTTCGGGGTGATTTCAAAGAACCACTTTGGGGCCTGTTTAAGCCAAATGGGTATCCGGATCCATAGACATCTTTGAAAAATATGAACAGTTGGACTAGGTTGCCACAACTAGGGGAAATGTCCCTTTTTCCTTTTCTAAAAATTTGAAGGTGGAAATGGAAGCTCTTGATCTACAATTTTTGTTCCTCTAAGTGTTTAGACTAGAAACATTGATTTTCGGTCTATAGGTGTCTTTCTAGTGTAAATTATTTCCTATCCAATAAGGATATTTCCTAAAAAAGTCTTCAACCCATTCTTGAATGATCTCCAAGCTTCCAAGATACCTAAATCTCCAAACACACGCAAAGAGAAAGAAATATTGATTGTTAAGGCATAGGGGTTTGCCTTGGTCCAACCCCTTTTAGAAAATTAAATCAAGTGAAGAAATGTGATGATGTAGCATAAAATATGAGATAAATGAACTAGTACCTTTTCATGATGATTTATCTTGTGTTGTTGCAACAATCCAACCCTTGAATGCCTTGGAAGGATGTTTTGATGACATAGTATGCAAAAACCATAGCTTGCTTGAGAAGCGTAGTGGATGAGTACTTGAGAAGATTGAGTGAATGAATGGAATGGAGAAGTTAGGGTTAAATGAGGGAAAAAAACCCTTATTTATACAAGTTATTCCCTAATTCCTCAAAAATAACACATGATAGGCCAACCTTAGGGTTTTGGAGGCAAATTCCCATTAGAAATTTGTTTTAATTTTGAATTTTGTGCTAAAAGGGACTAGGTCACCCAAGGTGGTGACCTATTCCACTTGGAAAAATTCAAGTGGTGGTTAGGAGTTAAGTGATATTTAGTGATTTTTAATGGGCTTGTCTCCGGAAACACACTTAAGTCAGGCTTAAAAGGACATTAAGAGGTTATTGTAGCATAGGAAAGGGTTGATTTAGTGATGATAAGCCTAAGAAAGTGTGAAAATGTATTACAACACCTTACAAAACTTTTAACTAAGGCTTGGAAAATGGGTAAAAAGAGGTCCAAAATCCATAGGCAAGGGGCCCAAATGAGTGAGAGTGTCAAGGCTACACTTTTTGGTGATGGTGGCAAATGAGTTCCACCAGGCCTAAATTTTGCGACCATGTTTAAAAATGCTTAGAAATGTGTGAAATCAGGTTTGGGACCAAAAAAAATCTAGGTGGGACTCATTCACCCAAGGTGGCGAATGAGTCCTAGATCACTAAATTTGGGCCATTCAATCCTAAAACACCTGAATTATGATTGGCTAATGATTGGTGTCAAGGTTATCCTCAAAAAGATGCAATACATGAGTCTTGTGGATGTAAAATAAGGCCAATTAAAGCATAAGAAGGCCCAATTATTAATAAAAAGCCTAGAAAAGTGTGAAAGTGTGTTACAACACTTTACAACACTCCAAATATGGCAATATTAAAGTTTATTTTAATCAAAAAGAGGTTTATTAGGTTTAGTTAATTGATAAAACCTTATAAAAATGTGAAAGTGTGTTACAAAACTTCACAACACTTTAGCAAGGTACCATTTAAATTTATTAGTTAAAAAGGGCCCAAGACCTAATGTGAATGTGTAAAACACATTACAACACTAAATAAAGGCACCATTAAGCCTAATTCACAAGGAGGGTCCAAATAGGCAGGGAAAAGTAAAAGGAATAATTTTTCCATTGCCATAATATGTATGGTATCCAACCATAGAAATGACTTCCCCATAGCCACTTTCTTGTTTTCATGAGCACATACCAACCATGTCCGTGTATGTGTGTGTTTCACCTCTCTGGGGGGCTCACTTAGTGGATACTAAATTCCACTAGCCCATGTGAGCATGTGTTTTGTTTGTATAGTGGACATTGTGTTCCACTTGTAAACATTTTTTTGGAAAAAAAAATAGACTTGGTCCACATCATGTTGGACAAACTATAGAGTCTTGATCCAACCTTCTTTCCCCTTTTTCTTTCTTCTTTATGGCTTTGATAGTTTATGCTTATATCTTTTTTTTGCTTCATACATTATCCACATGTGTGTTATTTTGTGCCTATGTTGGTTTTCAGTAGGATCTTGATCCTAGGGAATTGGTCATCCTTCATGATCATTCTCATCCTATCTCAGTAGAATTTGTACACTTGAATGCATATTTGTGTACTTTAGTATGAGTTTGATGCAAGGTCATCCTCTCACTAAAGTGGGGGCTAAATGTAGTGTTGAAAATTCTACTCCCTTCTTGGAGATAGTACAATTTCACTCTCTTCTTAGACTTATTTTAGTACCCTTGCATTCATGTCCTTTAAATCATCATTAATAGGCCCCTAAGACCCTTTATTATGTATTTCAAGGCTTATTTCAACTGAAATCCTAAAAAATTCAATAAATTCATTCAATATTCTAACCCCCTCAACATCATCTCACCTCGAAAACTTAGCATCCAAGACTAATACACCTCTAGGCATATTCATCCCCTAGGTGGGAACTGTTTGGTGTGGAGACTGATTAGTCTCCAAGTGGGAGATTGTTGTTATGTGCTAACTGATCATGCAAATACTGTACACTCTTTATGTATCCTTTCTTATAAAACTAAGGTTTTAAATCATTATTTCACCTAGCAATTTTTATCTAAGACCAAGATCTTTCAATTATCCAAGTATCCTAGAAATTTTATTAGATGGAGATCATTCAAGAGAAATTTATGAAGAATTTGGAGCAATATTCAACATTCAAGAATCATGTCAAAGTATCCATGCATCATGTGTGTTTGTGAGCTAACATATGTGATGTAGGTTTTATGATTCAAGCAAGCATTCAAGACAAATCTTCAAGAATTCAATCAAGAATAAAGATCTACATTCATGCTATCCATTTCACATAAGTTTGTAACCTTCATTTCAAGGGTTTGATGAGTTACAACATTGCATTTTTTCATTCATCATCCTTCATGCTATTTCATTTCATTTCAAGGTTTAATTACCAAAATGGGGTTGTACCAAGGCAAACCCCAATCCTCTAACAAAACAACATTTTTCTCTCTCCTGTGATATGTTTTTTGTAGATTTAGGTGAACTAGACTTATTCGCCTAACCTAGTGATTTAGTCCCTAATATAGCCTTTTGACAACATTCAATAGTGTTAGATCTGGGTTCAAAGGAGTTAGAAAGATACTAAAAAAACCTATAGGTGGACTAAATCACCCAACCTGGCATATAAGTCTTAGGAAATTTTTTTATCATTGTTCGACAAATGCTAACAATTGATAGAAGAATTCTAGATTCTACCCTAAAAACCCTAGAGCAGGACTCATACACCCTACCTAGCATATTAGTCCTAGTGTAAACCCTAACAACTGTTTTCAGAGTTTACAAATCTTGTCTTGGCATCTCCATTCATCCAAGTACTTTTTTATTCCATTCAATTTAGCAGTTTGATTTCACGCTTTCAATTTTCTATATTTCATAGTGAGTTTGCATAAGTGTTTTCATTTATCCCTTTTGAAGCTTCATTTAATGGTGAACTCCCATCCAATTATCCAAGGAATATACTAGTCATTTCTCAATTGAGTCACATGTTTGAGGGACCTAGTTTCCTAATGAATTGAAGTGTGAAATAGGTCCAATTCCATCTCCCAAAAGGTGGAACCCTTATTTCCCTTTTGTTCACATTCAAACAAACTTTCCTTTTTTATATCTTTATGCAAAATATTTGTGGTTGCAAATCACTAAGACTAGAAGGAAAAATGGTTTGGAAGGCCACATAGGTTGTTGCATCCAACTCCATTTCCCCAAAGATACTATAACATATTTATAAATGCAACATGACCGAGAGGAGGAATTTCAGGTATCTCTTCATAGTCTCTTATCTTCTTATTCTTTACATTTTTACCTTTGTTTTATTCTAAAGGTTTTAAAATTTTGTTGTTGTAGTAATTGACTAGAACCCATAACAACAAAGATAGTAAAATATAGAGTTCTAGAGAACACCAAAAGTTGTGTGAGATAGGGTAGTTGTATGTTTTGTACATACCCAAATGGATACTCATGTTGGAGTTTCCTTACCCATATGGATTTACTCTAGAGGAAAAAATAGGGTCATATAAATTCGTCTTGTGTAGTGCTATGTTATTGTTGATTTTCTATTGTTTTCATTTACTGTGTAAGTATTATATTATTGTTACAAGAAAAATAAAAGCAATTTGAGCACATTACAAAATGATCAAAACAATGTGTAGGTTGATCTACAATGTTTGTGAAAAGAATTTTGTGCCTAAATATTTAGGACATAAGTTGTAAAAATGTTATAGATGACTTCAACATAAGGTTGGGCAACAAAGGGTTTTTTTTTGGTTTATGAGGGCTACCTATTGCACAACAAAAATATGGGCTTGACAAAGCAAGTAAATTCTTAAGAGAGTTCCTTGCAGAAGTGGGGACATTGGAAAACATCCATCATCTTAATTTGGTGAGATTGAAGGATGATTGTTTTTTTTTTTTGCATCTTAATGCTTGTATTCCACTTTTCTCAAATAAAGTGAACATAATTGGATAAAAATAAATTAATTCATACAAAGCACTGGAACTATCCAATAACATACATAAATTAAATTATTTCATGTACCATACAAATGGTAAAATATAAATGACTATAAAATAGGGAACATACACTTACTATTTTTTGTTCTTTAGTTCATTATTATACTTATATGAGGCTTTTTCCTATGATCTTTTGTAGGTGTTATGGTAGGTAGTGTATATTTTGGGTGGTGATCAAAGGGTCATGATTGCAACTAATTGACTACCAAAAATTAACAACATTTGCATTTAGTTTAAGACATTTACCAACATAGGAGCAATGAGAGTAGATTCATTTGCATTAACTATAGCGAAGATGTACTAGAGAGAAGATATTATAGATTTTTTATTGCACAAGAGATATAATATCATTTAATGTGCATTTATTTCACTGCAGATATTTAAATATCTATCATTTAATACACATTTACTGCACCAAAGATATCTATTAGATTGTATTCTTGTTTTTTGATAAATTTTGGCTTATTTTCTAGCTAAGTTTATTGGAAAAAATGACGTTTTATGGTGTATTATAGGTTTCAAGCTGAAACCTCCCTTTATATGTAGCCTATTTGCTAATAAGACAGTCTTTAAAGGGATACAATTACCATAAGCTTCACCATTTTGGATTGTGTCCAGTAAAATACCATTAGAATTTTTTGGATGTTGTGGTTATGTTGTTGATATGTGGCTGTCATTGATGTCAACACTATTAGCATTGGTTTCTTTGAAGGCTACATATGTCGAGGAGATTGAGAAAATTGTAAAAAATATAGTGCAAAGAACCAGTGGAGTTAAGAAGATTAGAATGGTGGAAATATCTTTAAGTTGCTAATCTGAAGGTGCAATTCAAAGGGTTTGTTGTTGAACCTTTCTAGTATGTTGTCTGAAAGTTTTAGAGGTTTGTATCAATATTTGTCCAAGTTATGAAGATCTATGTGCCTACAATTATTCAGTTTCTATAGATGGTGTTCTTGGATGAAGCGGATGAAATTATGGTAATTTCATGTGTTGCGCATGTATCTATGGCATTCATGGATGATTCTAGATTGTGATCTATCCCTGCTATATGCTCGCATTGATCAGAGTGTTCATGATTGAAGATCTTTTCGATGTGTGCTTGAGTTTTCATGTGTTGGCCGACATGATGGTGTTAGTGTGTTGCGAATCCATGAGGATTAATATTTTATTGTTTGGTGTGTTTGGAGGTGTTTGAATGGCTCATCACTATGTTGTGACTGACTTGTGTTGGTGCACATTGAAATTTATTCATGTATTGAGGCCAACAGTTATAATTTATTCTTTATTTATGGCTGACTAAATAGTTGATGTAAATCTATGTAGTGGATATATATATGAGATTGTTTTCCTCATTTAGAAGTGTGCTCAGTGTGTACAAATGATGTACATGTGAAAATAAAGGTCAGATCATTCAGAGCAAAGTGTGGAAGAGATTGAGCAAAGTGTGTAGAAGTTTTTGTGTGCCTAATTGGAATTGTAATCAGGCTTTTGTAGAAGCTAATTTCTTAGTTCAACTTCATCGGATGGATTTAATCTGATTACTGTATGTAAGGCAGCGAGCCTTCCTTCACACCAGTGTGCTCTAGGAAGTGTTCTTGAATGCAAGTGCATTCCTTTTTATTCTTCATTATAATTCTAACAAAGTATAATCTTGTGGACTAACATCCGCTATAGTTTTTCCCCTAATAGGGTTTCCACATATAAAATCTTGGTGTTCATGTGTTTCTGATGTGTTTTTGATTTAATTTTTGCACTGTTAATTATCAGATTTGTGATCTAAGGTTGATTAATGTTGTATAATTTTGATTTTGGTAACAATTGATTCACCCCCCCTCTTAGTTGTCTATCCTTGTTTTGCCAAAAAATGGTATCAGAGCTAGTTCCTCTAAAGAAGCCTAATGACTTGAGGTGATCTGAGATGGCATCATACAAGAATGATAGTCCTAGATTCGATGGTACAAACTACTCTTTATGGAAATTCAAGATGGAGTGTCATTTGAAGTGTATTAGTGAACCCTTCTGGAAGATTACATAAAGTGCATATACTATTCCTCAGTATGGTTCTTCCTCTGAAGATGAGATCAAGCAAGCATATTAATACCAGGGAAGTAGAAGCATTGTTGAGTGATTTGATAAATTCAGAGATAAAAAATGTGATAGGATTGAAGACTGCATACCAGATCTAGAAAATTTTGGAAACATTGTATGAAGGAGATGCACTAGTGAAAAGTGCTAAGCTAAAAAGTCTAAAAGGTAAATGGGAGAGCATGAAGATGAGTGAAGATGAAAACATATTTTCCTTCTCTCAAAAGGTGAATGAATTAGTGATGGACATTAGATGTGTTGGTGGAGCTTTGGATGAAGAAGAAATTGTGGCTAAGATACTTCGATCTATGCCCCCTTCCTACAAGACAAAAGCTCATGCTATTGATGAACTCAGGACAGTAAAAAATATAACAAGAGACATGTTGATTGGAAAACTTGCTGCATTTGAATTGAGTGAATTTGGTGAGTCTGCTCCTAAGACTGAATCTGCCTTCAAGGCTACTATATTCGGGAAAAGCAAGCAGAGATATGATTCAGGAGAGAGTTCTAAGAGAACATTCAAGTATGAAGATGAGATGAAGCAGATTGAAGATGAACAAAATTGGAAGAACTAGAAGCAATGATTGTGAAAAGAGAATCAAGAGGTCATGGTAAGTACAAAGGAAAGTTACCTATTAAATATTTTTCTTGCAGTAAGATAGGTCATTTTGCATGTAGATGTCCTAAAAGAGTTTCAAAGTACAAACCCAAGAATACTAGATTTCAAAGGAAGTGCTATTATGCTAAAGGTATAACTGATGAAGAATTTGATAAAGAAACTAGAAATTAAGATTAATGGGCATTTATTGCTATCAAAGAAAATGGTCAGGTGTCCACTAAATCTACTAGTAATGTGAATGTTGATAAAGCTCTTACAACAAAAAATGAAGAAAAAAATGATTGGGTAATGGATAGTGGATGCTCACATCATATGACTAGTGCTAAAAGAAAGTTTGTAAGATTGAAAAACTATGATGGTGGTGTTGTGAGATTCAGAGACAACACTTCTGGTGTGATTCGTGGCAGAGGCACTATTTGTTTTGGTGGTAAGCACAATACTGATCCAATTTTCTTGATGTAGAAGGCTTAAAGCATAACTTGTCGAGTGTTGGATAGATGGTAGATAAGGGTTAAAATCTACAATTCAAAGATAGTAAGTGCAGAATAAGGGGAAGTTCTAGAAATATGATTGCTTCAGGTACAAAGACAAAAGGTAATATCTTTCATTTGAGTGCTGCTAGTGAAATTTGTTATGGCATAGGAGGTTGTGTCATGTGAACTTTGATAGCATTGTCAAGATAAGCTCTACTCAAGCAGTTAGAGATCTGCCTAAGTTAGTGAAGCCTACTAACACTATGTGCAAGGAATGTCAGATGGGAAAACAAATAAGAAATTATTTCTGGAGCAAACAGTATAGCTCTAATGGAGTACTGGATTTGATACATACTGATCTATGTGGTCCATCCAGAATCAAAAGCCTACAAGGTGAAAGGTATTTTATGTTGCTCATTGATGATTATTCTAGAATGATATGGGTTGATTTCTTAAGAGAAAAACATGAATCATTAGGAAAGTTCAAAATTTTTAAAGTTATGACAGAGAATGAGATAGGTCAAAAGATCAAATTTCTAAGGCCAGACAGAGGTGGTGAATTCACTTCATGGGAATTCAATTATTTTTGTGAAGAGCTTGGAATTGAAAGATAGTTATCTGCTCCCCAGACCCCTCAACAAAATGGAGTTGTTGAAAGAAAGAATAGAACTATTCTATACACTACTAGAACCATGATGCTGGAAGAAAATGTTCCTCATTTCTACTAGAGAGAAGTTGTAAGTATTGTTGTGTACACCATTAATAGGGTGAATGTCAATAGTAATTCTAGTAAGACACCTTCTGAGTTATGGTTTAATTGTAAGCCTACTGTTAAGTATTTCATTTTTTTTGGAAGCAAATGCTACATCAAGAGAGATGATGATACAGACAAGTTTGATGCTAGAAGTGATGAAGGAATATTTCTAAGATACTCTACTAAAAGAAAAGCTTACTGGTGCTTTAATAAAAGGTTGAAGAAAATGGTTGAAAGTGTAAATGTCAAAGTTGATGAAGATATTGGTAAACCATCAAGATCCAGTGGATATGATTTAGATGATCAATATGATAATGATAACACTAAAAATAATGTTCAGGCACAAAATCAACTTCAAATTGTTTTGGTGAACCAAAGGACTCAAGAAGCAGAAACTAGCAGAAGTGTAGAAGAATGAACACAAGAATAAGAGGTCAGATAAAATCTCAAAACTCCCAAGTATGTGAGTTGAAATCATTTTGATAGTCAAATCATAGGAGTTAAGAGCAAAGGTGTGCAAACTAGAAGAAGAATTTTGGAAGAATACTATCTAATCTCTAAAGCTAAGCCTAGAAATATCAATGAAGCATGCAAGGATGAACATTGGATGGAAGCCATGAAAGAAGAACTAATGTAGATACAGAAAAATGATACATGGGATCTTGTTCCTAGACCTTAGAACAAAAATGTGATTGGAATCAAGTGGGTGTTCTAAAATAAGCTGAATGAGCAAGGTGATTTGGTCAGGAACAAAGCAAGATTGGGTTGCAAGGGATACTCACAATTGGAAGGTATTGATTTTGAAGAAAAAAATTCTCCTTTTTTTAGAATTGAAGCTGTAAGATTATTTCTTCCTTATGCTACTTTCAAGAATTACAAATTTTATTAGATGGATGTAAAGTCAGTATTTCTAAATGGTGAACTAGAAGAAGTTTATGTTGAACAACCAGGTGTATTTTAGTTGACTGATGAAAAGGACATGGTATGTTGATTGAGGAAAGATCTATATGGACTTAAGCAAGCTCATAGAGCTTGGTATGCTATATTTGATAAATACTTGTTGAAACTTGGATTCAATAAAGGTACTGTTGACAAAAATCTATATTTCAAGCTGGATAAGAATAAAGAACTGATCATTGAAGTCTTTGTTGATGATATTATTTTTGAAGGTGATGATGATTTGTGTATGAATTTTTCTGATGAAATGAAAAGTGAAGTTGAAATGTCAATGATAGGAGAGCTACAATTAATTTTAGGATTGTAAATCACTTAGTTAAATGATGGAATTTTTGTATCTCAGCCTAAGTATGTGAAAGAGTTACTAAAAAAGTTTGGCATGGAAGATTCAAAGCTAGTTGGTACACCTATGGTCATCGGATGCAAACTTACACAAAATGATGATTCTCCTACAGAAAATCAGACAAGATATAGGTCAATGATTAGTGGATTAATCTATTTGACTCAGACCAAGCCAGATATAATGAATGTTTTATGCATGGTTGCTAGATTTCAAGCTGATCCTAAAGAGTCTCATGTGAATGTTGTGAAAAGAAATTTTTAGATACCTAAAAGGGACAGTTGATCTTGGTCTTTGGTATCCTAAGGATGATGATCTTATCCTAAGTGCTTTTACTGATGTTGATTGGGTAGGAGATGTAGATGCCGGGAAGAGTACCAGTGGTGGTGCATTCTTCTCAGGAAAGAAGTTAGTATCTTGGCTAAGCAAAAAGCAGAACTCAGTTTCATTATCTACTACTGAGGCATAATACATTGTTGCTGTAAATAGTTGTACCCAAGTATTGTGGATGAAGCAAATGTTGAGAGATGTCAGAATTGAGTATGAAGAACCCATTTCTATATTTTCTAACAATTCAAGTTCCATTAACATTTTTAAGAATCCAGTGTTGCATTCAAAGACAAAGCATATATCCATCAAGCATCACATCTTGAGAGACAAAGTAAGTGAAAAAGAAGTTAGACTGGAGTATATACCTACCAAGGAGAAAATTGTAGATATCTTTACCAAGCCATTGCCTAAGGATACTTTTGAGTACCTTAAAGGCAAGTTAGGGGTGATTTCCCCTCCTCATTAGAACTAAGATGTAGGTATTTGCATCATCCCATGAATTCATAGCCATATCTTATTCTAGATTGATGTTTTGGTGGCTACTACTCAGGGGGAGTAGTCAGATGATTCAAAATTGTGATCAGAAAATGTGTACCTTTTCCATTGATGTCAAAGGGGGACAGAAACAATGTGAAAAATATGGAAGAGAAGATCAATGTGAAAAACAAAGAAGTAGAAGGAAATAAGAAAGAGTGCACAATCTTAGGGGGAGATTGTTGGAGAAGAGTTAGTTGGGTTGATGGTATTATTTTTCACATCATGTGTTGCCATCAATGCCAAAGGGGGAGATTGTTGGATGTTGTAGTTATGTTTCTGGTATGTGGTTGTCATTGATGTCAACACTATTAGCATTGGTGTCTCTAAAGGTTTCATATGTCAAGGAGATTGATAAAATTGTAAGAAATATAGTGCAGGCAGCCAGTGGAGCTTAGAAGGTCATAATAGTGGAAAGACCTTTAAGTTGCTAATCTGAAGGTGTGCTTCAAAGGATTTTTTGTTTGACCTTTATAGTAGGTTTTCTGAAATTTTCAGAGGTTCACATCAAGATTTGTGGGAGTTATGAAGATCTATGTGCCTATAGTTATTCGATTTCTTTAGATTGTGTTCTTGGATGAAGCAGATGAAATTATAGTAATTTCATGCATTGCACATATACCTATGACATTCATGGATGAGTCTAGAGAATGCCCTATCCCTACTATACATTTGTATTTATTGGAGTGTTTGTGATCGAAGATCTTTCCGATGTGTGCTTGAGTTTTCATGTTCTTGGCCGACATGATAGTGTTAGCGTGTTGTGGATCCATAAGGATTAATATTTTATTGTTTGGAATTTTTGGAGGTGTTTTTTTGTGTCCTCACTATGTTTTCATCATCTTGTGTTGGTGTGCATTGAAATTTATTCATGTATTGAGGCCGATAGTCATAATTTATTATTTATTTGTGGTTGACTAAATAGTTGATGTAAATCCATGTAGCGGATATATATATATATATATAAATATATACATGAGATTTTTTTCCTCATTTAGAAGTGCACTCAGTGTGTACAAGTGATGTACATGTGTGAATAAAGGTTAGATCATTTAGAGAAAAGTGTGGAAGAGATTGAGAAAAGTGTGTAGAATTTTTTGTGCACCTAACTAGAACTATAATTAGGCTTTTGTAGAAGATAATTTCTTTGTTCAATGTCATTAGATGGATTTAATTTGATTACTGTATGTAAGGTAGTGAGCCTTCCTTCTGAGAAGTGTGCTCTAGGTACTATGCCTGAATGCAAGTGCATTCCTTTTTATTCTTCATTATACTTCTAATAGGGTATAATCTTGTGGACTAACATCCACCATGGTTTTTCCCCTAACAAGGTTTCCATGTATAAAATCTTGGCGTTCGTGTGTCTCTAATGTGTTGTTGATTTAATGCTTGCACTGTTAATTATCAGATCTGAGATCTAAGGTTGATTAATGTTGTATAAGTTTTATTTTGGTAACAACTAATTCACCCCCCCCTCAGTTGTCTATCCTTGTTTTTCCAATCGAATTAAGTTGGATAATGGTCCCTTTATTGATTTTTTTATAAAGATCAGTCTAAAATGACTTGAAAGTGGTGTTATATGCCTTAAATATATTGTCTATGGGCTTCATAGACCCCCCCTTGTAATATTGGCATCAAACAAGTCTAGTGCCAAGAGTGCGTCCCACAAGTGGAATGTTCAATATAAATAATTTCTTTTCCCCATTAAATAGTAGTAATTATTTACTTATTCCATTGTGAAATGATACGTATTTCTTAGATTACCATTGAGAAGATATGTGAAGGTCAACATATTTGATGTATACTATAATGTATTTATAATATTTTTGTTGGCATATGTCATTTCTCCTGTCAACAATCATCAAATGAGAAAGGAAAAATTAAATGAAGTATTATAAAAGAAAACAAGATACAAATATAATAGAGAAAAATATAATTAAAGACTTATTATTTAGGTATCTAATGTGGTAAGATGACCTAAGTTCTAAAATGATGTTATATGTACTTAACACCTCTGGATAATGAGGCATTGAATATAAAATTTTTATCATCAAGTTGTTCAGATGTAGCATAAAGTGTTTATCTGATCAAGATATTTGTATGATCATGAGATGGAGAGAGAGTTGAATGCTATAGAATTCCAATCATTTGTAGTGTTTGTATCAAATGATCAATGAGATCCAATTGTTGTTGAGGTTTCTACATTTATATGTTGTCTATATTCTAAAATTGTCTATCTCCATCCACCATGAAGAACTAGACAAGTATCAGAGTGGTGAACTCTACCAGAGTAATTATATTTTAGAGTTTAGTATTGGCAATATAGTAGATAATATCATTGTCTCCAACTGTATTTACAAATAAAGAGTTGCATAGGTTCATTTGTACACTCTATTTAGATTATCATAGTATTTTCTGAATAGAGAGACTTGTTGAATCATACTCATAACATTCTACAAGATTGTAGTAAATTAGTTACAAGGAAAAACCATCTAATGAGTTTTTATGTGTTATTCTTATTCTATTTTATTAAAATAGATCATGTAAATATAAATATAAGTTTAAAATTAAATAAAAGTATTAAATCTCTATGATTCATAATATTAAATATTTGAAAGTTTTTCTATTGGACTTTTCTAATTTATTTTATTATGATGATAGATCATAAAATATAATTGACAACTTAATTTACACAATCAAATATAAAAACTTTCAATAAATTCAACATTAAAATTATATATATTAACAAGTTGTTTTCACTCTAAAATAACAAAAACTCAAGAACTGTTTAAGGTTAACCCAAAAAATGTTGGGTGCTTAAGGGAAGATCTATAGAAGAGAAAAAAAGAAGTGAAAAGTGTTCTATAAGATTGATTTGCCTCTAGAGTAATAATACTTATGAATATTGTAGGGAAAAACTAGAAGAGTAAAACCAATAGTAAGATTTTTTTATCATAAATTGGTGTGATATTAAATTTGAATCAACCTCCTTTCAATATTAAATTATTATGTATTTTTTATTATCTTTTATGTGATAATTGATTATTCTAAATGAAAAAAAAAAAAGTTTATTTAAAATATTAAATATTTTGAATTTTTTTTTACTATTAGTTAAAGAGTGAAAGGTATCCATTCCACCAATGTTTGGCTGAAGTGATGGACTAAGAGATTTATGTTCCCCAAACATTATCTAAATTCAATCCTAATCTAATCCCTTATAGCATGAGCAATATAATAATTTAACAATTATGCCAAAAAAATTAAATCAGCACTAAACACTTATAATCCCTTTTTTTAACCTCATCTAAAATATTTCTATAAAGATTCTCACACAATTTTGTTTTTTAAAATAATAATTTAGGATTGATTCTATAAATTATTCGATAATTTAATAAAAGAAATTACTTCCAACGAACAAGTTTATATGCTGATGTTGGTATCCACAAAATATTAAAATAAACTCGAACTATGGAAGAAACACCCATTACATCATGAAGAGTCAATCAATCTAGGTAACTTTATTGTGTATTCAAACTATGTAACAAAGCATGGATTTAAAAAAGTTTCATAAAATAAGTAAAACTTATCTAAATGAATGATTCATGCATTTCTAACATAGGTGTTTCAACCAAAAACTAAACTAAGCCACAATAGAACATATATTGTAAAGGATCTAACTTGAGATATTTCCATTTGGTAAACACTTCTCAATATATTTTTAGATTGAAAATCTATTTTAGTAATTGGTGGAATATTTTTTGATAAAAGAAAAGATTATGAACCTAATTAACCCCTATTGAGTTGACCATACCACTACCAATTGATGCAAAATTTATCCAACTACAAAATTGGCTTTGGAGATAAGGAGGGGAAAGGGAGCTCCTAGCTGCAACAAAATCAATGTATTATATTCTCATACATTCGGAGGAGTTAGTATTTGGGAGAGGTGATAAGGGACCAAACCCAAATATACAATGTTGCAAAACTAGCCAGTGCAAAAAATTTACTAGTCATTATAAAATTTTACCACAAATGAAGGACTAGGCAGAGATAGTAAAAAAAGATTCTTTTAACACAGAACAACCATCTAAGTTCTTTTTGCTGCTTCAGAGCAATTATATTCCTTAAACAACTTCTTTTCAAAATACAAACATCCAACTCATATAAGCTTACGGCCAAGGCACAAAAATTAAATACAGTCTTAAAAACCATTATGGATGCCAACAAAGGAAACGTTAAGCACAGTCCCATCGAATTTAAAACCCAGTCCTTATACAAATAAAAATAGTCCTATAACATAAATGTCCGCTAGCGCAAAACCAAAAAGGACAGAAGCCATAAAAAATGAGCATCACCCGCGTTATCGCCGACGGTTAGCGGACAAACTGCGGTAGAGCGGCAACATCGACAATGGATGAAGCTTGGAGCAGAGACAGTCACCGCAGTACCACTCGCGGTAAGGAGGGTAACCGCAACAGAGTGATAGGGACTGCTAGGTGGTTAACCGCGCAACCGGAGGAGACTGGCGGCTAAGTTGTGGTAGCGAGGTGAACACAAGAGATTGCCATTGTGACACCATCAGCTGTGGAGTGCATAACCACAGTAAAGCGGTAGGCTGTGGAAGCGATGCCCATGAGACCGCAAAGAGGAGAGGGAGTGGCCGCGATAGCCCAGTGGACTCTGCAGAACCGTGAGCCAATGAAGAAGAGGGCGCGAGGGTGTGGTACGAGCTGACTTTGACTGTCGTGGACTTGTGAGTTGAACGAATTTCCAACAACAAAAGCATTTATGTTTTTGTCATTCCATTCTGCTCCCTCACATCTCTTCTATTGTTCCTCAGTCATTCATGAGCTTCTCCTCCTCCCTCTGTCCACTAGAACTGTGTCTAGAAGTGCCAGGATTATGTCTAGTCTAACTGCTCTATAGGCAACAGTTAGCTCCTTTAATAGAGAAATATGCCCCAACACCTCAATCGACCTTGCATCTTTTTCTTTATCTGCACTCCATATGACGAATGGAACCCATGAGCCATTCTATTGGAGGGTTAACATCAACTATATGTTTCCCATGGGTTTGAGACCACAACCAACCACCACTATCTCTAGATAATGCTCCATTCCTTCATGTCAGTAGGCCTTTAGCAAGTGGCACATCAACCACCACACTAATTCCTTACTTTCCCTTGTCTACAGAGGCTAGGCCATGAAAATGGAGGCTAGGTCTGAATTGGCATGATAACAATTTGTGATTATATGATTTAATCTTGCAACATATTTATATTATATATTATCAATAATTAGTCTACATGTAAATTAAAAAATAAAAAAACATTGATCATGATGAACTTGTACATGAATGCATTGGAACCTATGAATATTATATAGAAAAAATATAAATACATTGATAGTTAAGTGAACTACATACTCATTTTTTTCATACAAATTTATATAAGAATTATCTAATATAAGTATTATCTATAAAATAAGATGCGCGTTTAAACAATTATTGTTGTTATGTGGTAAAATATTATTTTTGTTCGTACAACTATTATGATAGCAATGCATATGCATTAGAATACTTCATATTAATAGTTTGTTCTATTACAAATAGAAAATGTGAGCACAATAAATACCTTTAATTTTAAATTATATTCCTAATCATAGTTGTATTTTAAATTATAAAAAAATATTATTATTTTAATGTTATGAAATATATATTGATTATATAATATATATTAATTATTTATATATTGATTTATTAAATAAAATATTACGTAATTAAAAATATTTTATATATTATTATTTATATTATCAAAATGCATTTTTTACTATTATAGCAATAGTTATAAAGACAGGTACTCCACTACTTGATACTTGTTATAATTTTATTTAGAAAATGAAAAATCCACAAATGTCAATGAATAAATTTATTTTACCTTCCATGTGTAAAAGAAATATTAATGGCATTGATGAAATTGATTAGCAAAGGGGAAGCATCAGGAATAAAAGACGTCACCGCTCTATAGAAATTCTATTGTCAATAAACAGTTTGAATCATTTTCCTCGTGTGCTCATTAGTAAGCAATAACACCTTGGCATATTATAAGGACGACAAGGAACATATAAAAACTTAGATGTTCACTGAATTTCTAAATTACAGTTCAACTGATTTTAAATAAATGGTATCTAAATTAATAGACGAATAATTAAAAATGTCACGTTCCATCACAAAGTTCATTCTGATTCGATGTCTTTTGTTTCATACCATTAATTGCGGTTTGAAAAAAGGAAATTCCATGTTTTTTCTGTGACGTAAAGTCAAGTATATCCCACGGGCCAATCTGGAATCTTTTACTGTAGAACGGAAAGAAGTGCCGCTCGAAGACGCTCCCTTCGAACTGGCCCAAACAGAAGAAACCTAAGACTGAAAAAAGAAAAGAAAAATTCCAAATTCCATTCCCTGAATTCAGTATGAAGTGCGGGGACGTGGGTTGTGGAGAAATATAAAAGAAAAACTTCAAAGGTACCGTGGAATCCCAATAGGGGACCTAGAGAATGGGGTGGCATAAGTAATGGCTCATCATCCGCCAGTGCACCTGCACATTACCAAATCTTAACAAAACATATCATACGGCAGTGCCAACCAAAGAGCACGACGCATAAATCCCACCCTGCATTAATGGCATGGGCCAAAGTCTTGAAATTAAAACCAGAAAAGAAACAAATATAAAGAACGAGACAGAGACAAATTTTATAGTGGTTCCGTAATTGTCTACATCCACTTTAGCAGGGATTCTCTTTTTATTAATTCTCAATACAATCTTAATACATTCAAATTTAATCTCATCTTCAAAATGGAAAAATCCACCAAAACGGTCAATTTCTAAATTAACGAATACATGTCAAAAAAAAGTCAGTTATAATTAGAATATTTGAGCTTCACTGAACCCAACACAAAGAACTTAAAACTCCAAGGCAATGACAATAATAGCTATCTACTTTAGTTATTACTAGTAAAATGATGCAAGGTGGGTTCAGATCCATAATTCGGATTGATTTATTTATTTTTTAAGAAGAATTTATTCAAATGATTCTGAGTTTAGCTCTCGACAAATGAAGAATTGAACTCATGAACTAGGTTATATTTGAAGTGACAAGCGAGACAAAGTGATCTAACCTAAGGGATCTTGTTAGGACATTTTTAACTGTTTAGTATTGGGATTTGGTTCTTATTTTTATTATTGTTGTCTTTCTTTTTTACTTTGTTATGTCAAGATATATAGACTATGTTTTTTAACCACCTTCCTCTTTTTATATAAATTTTGTACTATTGTCATTTAATTTTTATAAAAGATTAAGCATGAGTGATCCATAAACTTTAATAAATAAAAGAAACAAAAATTATTCAAAGCACAAATTCTTTCATATTGAAGGAATCTATAGATTGGCTTGTAAGTACGATAAGAATTAGATTCTTAATCTGAGCAATGAATGCGCTTGTGAGCATGAATGAACTATATTGTTTGACAAGGAAGAAATTGATTTTCACCATTGGAGAGATCAGGGCAAAATCTACCACTCTTTGGTGTATAGCGGGTATAGCCTCTAGTTAATATAATGTTATGGTGCTACTAAACAAACACAACTTGACTAGTTCTATAATGATGAGTTGAGTGAAAAAGGTTGGGCATCACATTGTCTTAGCCAAAAAATTGGCCACTTAAAATTTTTGAGTAAGATTAAAAACATCAATTTATTCAATCAAGTAAAAAAATAATGTCAGATTGTACTATTTTTTACATGTAATATCAATACAATTAACAGAATGATACAAAAGGTGTGTCTCACTTTCATATTTCAAATGGTTCTAGGAAAGGGAAATTCACCATTAGTAATTCACCCCACAGAAAATTCATCACATTGAAAGTTTGTGATTATTTTTTTGTCTTGATGAATTGAATTTGTCATTGTGGTGAATTTTTTGCACGATAAATTGTTGGATTTTCTTGATACCACTTAAAATATTAAGATTTTCCAAAACATGTCATTTTGATCATAGTTCCTTTGATTAAAGGCTTTATTGTACAACCATAGCTCAACCAATGTTTGATTCTTAATTTTAAAATTTGATATATTAGTTTTACTTCTTGCTTTTTTTATTGGTATTGACCATACTTTAATTTTTCGTAGTTGTTTAGCTTTATTGACTTCCATTGTATGTTTGTAGGCATTAATTTAATTACACCTTTCCATTTTTTAGTTGTTCAAAATAGCATGCCAAGTTTACCATTCGTAACTAATCGTGATTAGATTTTGCAACATCAATTTATTCTATTAGATTAGTTGGATGAGTAAATAATAAATTCAAGAATACAATCATTCTTATACTCTATTTATAGATTTTTGAGTCCTCTTAAACATTTTCCTTGACTTCTTTTATCCTTTATTATCCTCAATCTATTTTTTGTAACTAATGATTTTTGAGTCCTCTTGCACATCTTCCACGCCTTCTTTTGTCCTTTACCTTCCTCAATATATTTGAGACTAATAAAATAGACTAATATTTTCGTGTAATCAGTGTTTGCATTAGTTTACATCCGTGCCTGCATAAGCTAAAACATCTGATAGACTTGCTAATGCTTTTTTACTTTTGTAGATTTAAAAATTTGTTGAAAAAGTGTTCAAAAGAATGTCATTGGTTGATGCTATTTTGGTCTAGGGATGTCTCTATTTTTTTATTTTAAAAATGCAAAGAAAATTAAGTGTAATAAAAAATGATGGGATTTCTTTGTTGCATTAGTTGCAAGGGCAGCCAGAGGCAAAGGGAGTTCTTTGCTAGAAAATATCTTAACTCTATGAGAATATTGTCACTCAAAATTTGCTACAATTTTATCGAGAAATCTTTAAATTGACACCTTCGCAGGATTTTGACCAAGATATAGAATAACAATTCAGAACCAACAAAACCCAACAAGAGGGGGTAAACTTGAGACAAGCCAGGATATAGAATATAACTCTGTTAAATAGAAGCTCCAACCCTTGGAAAATATGTTTCATAACGTACTCTAATATAATCGCTATTAGTATAGCCAAAAAGAATATATGTACTGTTGAACAAAGCCCAATTCAACTCAGTCATTCTGAGCAACAATATTCGCATAGAATTTAGATATTTTTTTAGCAAATATCTCTTTGTTGGAAGTAATTTCTCCTAAGGATACCAATTGAAAGATCAGAGGGAGATAGAACAAACAGAATAAATAGCTAACTATACATTACAGAAACATAACAAAGAAACTATACTTAGAAAACAGCTAACACAAGATACACAGAAACTGAGACAAACGTATGCTACAGCATACAACAGATCTTTATTGATATATCTATATCTATTACAAATGCCTTAGCAATTTATAGAGGTCTTTAAGCAACGAAGAAGATAAGATTATCAACATGGAGGGAGAAGTAGATGAATAACCCTGACAGATTATTAACTGTGAAAAATATCAGGAAATCATATCTTATCAATGTAGTAAAGGCTGAAGCAGTGAAGTCAAGCAGACTTAATGACAGTCGGTGGAGGATATCAGATTGTGTCGGTGGTCAAACCTTATCAGGGAGAAATTACTTCCAACACTCCCCTTTAATTTCGACCACTGATTGCTTCAATATTCACAATACTTAAATTTCTTTGTCCTTAAAAAAATTTTCCTTTTGAAAAGTCTTTTGTCAACTTTCTTGTCAACTAATCTTCTGATCTACAAAACTCAAATTCAATTTCTTCATTTTTGGAAAGTACTCTTCCTCATGCTACTGCATTCTTCTACAAGAACTTAATTATTTTCAACTGTTGCGACAGTCTTTCAAACTTCGATCTTCAAAACTTCAAACTTGAATTCTTCTCACTATCTATATAGCTTTCCATTTTTCTTAATGTCTTACAAGACAATATTAGTCATATCTCTCAAACCTTTAAATCTCTCTTGATTTATGTCATTCTTCACATATGAACCCTTATACTTGAACAACTTTGTCAACATACCTATAATCTTTCTCCAATTTGATCCATAGCTCCATCCACAATCCATCTGCATAGATTCTTTCATATTTTCATTTTTCTGCTCTCTATTCCAACACGTCTTTTCAGAATGGTTTTTCAAACCACAGATGCTACACGGATGTAGATCCCAACACATGTCTTTCTTATGTCCTTCCCTATTACAATAGGAACACTGCATTCTTTGAATTGATTTATTTGTACCTGTCACGCTTGTGACAACACTTTCTTTACCCATTTCATATCCAAGACCTACAAACTTTGGCCTCATTATTGCCTCAATGGGCTCTCTAATTCCTTGCTCATTCTTGCCCAAACCTTTTCCTTTGTATCCCATATTCTTCATTATTTTCAAGCCAACATTGTTTTCAAAACTACTGACCATATTTGCACATTCAAACACATTATAATTTTCATCCTTACATTTTTTATCAAGAATAGCTTCAGCTAAAACACAACTACCAACTGATTGATCATATGAACAACATAGATCTTCTGTAGTACATGATACATCACAAACTTATGCCTTCAATTTCAAACATTCATTTTCCTTTTGACAAGCTACAAGCATCTCATCAAACTGACACTTTTGTTCATTTAATATCAATATCTTATCATTCTAGAAAACATTTTCTTTCTCTAACAACTTTACTTTTCTCTCCAAATCTTCATTCTTCTTTTTGATTTCTTCAAAGAATTTTAATTTCTCTTCTAACTCTTCATTCTTTTCTTTAACATTTTCCAATTCTTTTTCTAAATGATCTTTTCCACAAAAATAGTCATATCTTTTCTTTACTAACTCCCTTAAATCTGCAATCAATTTTGAATTGCATTGTTTAACATTTAACACTTCTTCCTCTAAATTATCTTTTTCCTTCTTGACACACTTACCAACTTTTCCCATTGAGAATGATTAACTCACCTTATCTTTGCACTTGATTTCGCTGCAGCGATTTCCCTTTCCTTTGACAGCTACACGTGCCTTCACTCTTCTACATTCTCTGATTTGACAACTCTCTTCTCCAAACCTCCTTTTTGATCATTGATTAAGGGCTCCAAAAACAACGATTTAAACTTAAACTGCAGATCTCACCTTTTTGACTGGTAGATATTCATTGACTTGACAGTTCCTTTTTTCAACTCTACGCTCCATGCATTGGCAAAGATAATAAAACAGGGCAAAAACGAAGTGCCCAAACTACTACAGCAACATAAATATTTTATTCAACTTCTTTCATCACGATTTGCAATAAAAACACGATCTCCACTCTTTATAGCGGCTTGGACCTTCTGCAATCTGCTCAAACTTGGCAATAACAACAACGGCTTCTCTTCTTCTTTCCACAATGCACCAAACAGAAGTTTCGGATCTACAGATCTCCACCCTCTCTGACCTGTGCTTTCACTTCACCTCCAAACAACGGTGATCTCAAACTTTTGTGACCTTGATTGGGCGACTTCCTTAAAAGCCGTGATCAACAAAAAAAAAAAAAAACTTCAACCTCCCTTGAGGCGTTATTGATAGCTGCAGCTCCTTATTAACTGGCTCGACTATTCATCGGATCTCCTTCCTTAGCTGGGCGCTTTGACTCCTTAGCACATCGGTCTGCACTCTCTTCTTTCGTTGACAGAGACTTTTTACTCCTTCCAAATCTGTGATTTGTTCCTCAATCCTCCGATGATCTTCTGAAACCTTAAAATGCAATGACGTTTGGTGTTGGCTGGTGCACCAATCTCAAAATCCTTCGCTTGAGAAAAACTGTGATTCTTCTGCAAAACAAACCCACAAATAAAAATAACGATTCAATTATAATCTTCTCACAGCGGCAACTTCACCTTTCAAATTGTAACTTGGACAGTTGAGTTGATATTGGCGGCTTTTGTGCCTTTCTTTCAAAGCTTCCTTGCTCTTTCTTTTAGTTGGTGTTTCTTTCTCCAATCAGTCCTCCAATGGCCTTCCTTTGCAAGCTGCGACTTCTATTCTCTTTCTGCTGCAACAGATTTCTTCTCTCAGATCTCTGCAGATTTCTTTTGCTTGACTGGCAAAGAAATCCTTGAATATTTCTGTGATCTTCTATTTCTTTTATTTGCCCTGCCAACTCAACACTCATCACTGATTAAGACAGTGATCTCACAGAAGGGATCTATTCTTTGACTGCAATATGGAAACAACCAAACCTCATCTCCCTTTACTGTTATCCTAGCTCTGATACCAATTATTCGCATAGAATTTAGATATTTTTTTAGCAAAGAACTCCATTTGCCTCTGGTTGCTCCTGCAACTGATGCAGCAGAAACATCCATTGATTTCTGATTAGACTCAATTTTTTCTCCATTTTTAAAATAAAGAAACAGAGACACCTGTAGCCAAAAATAGCAACAACCAATGATAGTTTTTTTCAGAACATTTCAACAAATTTTTAAATCTACAAAAGTTAAAAAACATTAGCAACTCTATCAAATGTTTCAGCTGATCCAGGTATGAATTTAAACTAATCCTAAAACTGATTACACAAAAACATTAGTCTCCTGCATATACTTAATAAGTCATTAATAATAATATATTAACAAGTTTTTCACAACTTATTCATGAATATTTAGTACTCAGTTGTGAATTCTACAAGTCTCAGAAATGAAACAATAGTAACTACATCTCCCAGAAGGTCTGTGCATCGTCACTATTCAGACAAGGTTGTCCTGAGACTAGTGTAGAGAGATTAAACGGATACACAACAGACGTGTTTGCACTCCAAATCTGCTCTGCAACCATGCGATAAAGTCGTTCAATGGCATCAACTCCATCCCAGAACACATATGTGCTTGGATCATCGCAAAACAAGTACGGCGGATCAGTCTTTCCACAGCTTGTTTCTACACCAAACTCTCCCGATCCACAGCATGCCCATGTAGTATTGTCAAAACCTACACCCAAATTTTGCATACATTCATTACGCTTTTTCAAGTACAGAATCACTAAATCCAAATGAACGAAGGAATTGATAAAAAATAATAGATTCTTTCTTTAATGAAAACAACTTACCATTTGCTTCACCATTCTCGATAATGTTCTTTAGAAAATCTTTTACATTAACATGGATAAAGGTCCCTTCATTGAGTTCTTTTTCAAGCTCAGTGAGAGATGAGTTCAAAGCTGTGTTATATTCCTCAACCGCCGATTCTACATCCTTCGTGTAATTTCCATCATTGAGCTTTCTGATACCAGGAACACATCCCATAGGTGGAACGCTCTTTATAATGAACTTCCTTGCCCCATGATTGTAGAGCGTCTGTCAAATTACATGATAATAATGAGTTAATTCTTCGTTTGTGAATTGGTACACATTTTCTGGGTTACCAATGGGAAGAAATCTGTAGATTGACGAATTTGAAACTTACTGTTATGTATTCATCTAATTTGGAGACCATCTGTGTGATGCAATCTGATAGATGAGAGCCATTGCTAAGGATGTAGCCAAAATGGGTGGTAATGTCGCTGTTTCAAGTTGTAATGATAAATAAAGACTCGTTTAGTTTCTCTCGTTCAGCTTCAGTTAGATTATAATAATATTGTTCGAATAGAGATATTTGTTGGCTCATACTCCAAACATTCTGCGAGATTGTAGTAGATTAGTTATAAGCACAAACTATCATTTTTTTGTTGAGAACTTTGAAGGCTAATTGTTACCCTACTTATTTATATTAAAACATCTAAATGTAAATATGACTCTTAAAAAAAAAAAAAACAGCATATTGATTAAGTTTTAATCAAATATAATATCAATATTTAAAGTTTGAAGCACATTCCCTGATCATCATCCAAATGTTTATTTTTGTCGATTAATTTTGTTGACATTTAAAAATAAAAATGAAATAATAAATTAAAAATATTTCATATAATCAGTAAACAATTATCTAAATGACAATTCATATAGTTTTTATTATAACCCAAAATTCAGTTAAGCCACAACAGAACTCACCTTCCAGAGAAAAATATTTCTATTGTAAAAAAAAAAATGATTCTTTTATAGTCCATGTCGGACCTTGTTTTTTCCATAAATAACTTATAATAGCATGAAACTACCCTATATTCCATTCCAGAAACACACCTAACTATGGTACAAACGAAACGTATTTGATACCCACTTTAGTATTTCTGGGGTTGAAAATTCATTATAGTAATTTGTGGAAGTTTCTTTGGAAAAAGAAAAGAGTAGAGACCTGTTCCGCCCCTGTTGTGTCGAGTATACCGCTACCTCCTGATGCGAAATTAACCCCAGTTGTAAAATTCGCCCCTGGCTGGAGATAAGGGGGGGCGAAAGGGAGCCCCAAGCAAGAGGCTGCATCCACAATCAATGCATTATATACAGTCCGAAACAAGAAATTATACCATACAAGTCTGAAACGAGAAATTATACCATAAAGTATGAAACAAGAAATTATAACCATACAAGTCTGAAACAAGAAATTATACCAAGGAAGTCGACATAGGTGCGGCCATTGTTAAAACGACCAGTTAGGTTGTGGAAATAGGAGACGCCATATGGGATAAAGTCTGCACTTTTTGTACAGTTTGGAATATAATTATTATTCCCTGCATCTGCTAACGAGTCTCCAAACACGTACAGGGCTGGCACATAAGCCTCCGTTTCAGGTGCTGCAAAACAAGTGATAAGCCACAGCCCAACTAAAATACTCAGCACTGACCTCGCCATTCTCACCTTAACAACCGATTATATCTAGCTACCTCGCTTATTGAATCTCGAACTTCTTCGCCTATTTATAGAAAAATGCTATCGTATGTTCATTGATTGTACGTATAAAAACTTGTACTGTTTGTATGTTAATACGGCAGACGAAATTGCATTAGAATTTACTTGACAGTGGAAAGCTGGGACTTGTGGAAAGGGGAAAAGTTAGCCGGATTCAATTTTTTTTCATCTTCTTGTTTGGGATTGAGATGGTGCTTTCTTATCACCTATCATTTATTTTTAAAATTATATTAATACATTTTATAATTAATAATGTCATTATTCATTTATATAGATATTGAAATTTGTATTAATGAAATAATAATTTTTTCTGTTTCAATAAATGTATATTAATTAATTTATATTTTTATTATAAAAAACAAAATTTGTTATATTTGGGATAAAGATTTTTCTTTGGTTGTTTGTCTGATTGTAAACATAAATATATTTTGTGGATTTGAATTTGACTTTAATTCTTATAGAGAGTCACCCATATAATAAGATTTGTGGAGGTATTTGGATATGTAATAGAAAACTAGAGACGTTTGTAAACCACTTTGAAGATTCTATAGATAAGGACTATTCTCCTTATTTACGATCTAGTAACTTGAAATAATGATTTCAAGATATAACCAAGCAAGTCTAGAATATTGAGTTCTTTCTCTAATAATACTGTAATGTATAATAGAACTTTTTTATACAAAATAATAAATCTTTATGAATAGTTGTTATATTTTTAAAATGAATTATTGCTATAATTATTCTATAACAATCTAATAAAAATTCAACTATACTATACTTAAATAATCGAAAGAAAACATGTATCTAAATTTAAATTTAAAAGTGTAGTGTTCATTTGAATAGACTTTCCAAAGATGACTAATAAAAACAATATAAATCAAATATAAATTCTAGAAATATGTCAGATAAAGTAAATCAAAACAAAATTAATAAATACAAACATTATTCATAGGTGTTTGGTCTATTAGTGAAGTTGATTAATTTTTAAATTTTTCAGCAATTGTTGTTTAGTTGAACAATTGTTTTAGTAAATATGAATTTATTTTGCAAATTTGAACTTGACTTGTAGATATGAACCTAATCCCTTTGATTCTTATAAAGATTCACATAAGATAAACTCCTTGAGATGATTTAACCTAGAAAAATGTTAAGGATATTAACAAATCAAATTAAGATTATATTCCTTTTAACAAATCTTAAATCCCAATTTAATAAATTGCCAAAATAAGTCAAGATAAGATAGAAAAAGAAAATATCTTAGAATCTTGAGTTCATACTCCTATAATACTACAATGTATAATAGAAATTTTCATATATAATATCATAAATTTTTATTAATATTTATCATTTTTACAAAATAAATTAAAATTATTAATATCCATTTAATAAAAATCATCCAAACAAAATTTAAATTTAAAATATGTATCATTCAAATTTAACTAAACTTCTAAACGCACTAATAATAGCTAGTAATAAAAATCAAATCTAAATTCTAAAAATTTATGTTAAAATTAAACAAAGACCAAGTAAATACAAACATTCACCAACAAAACAAAATTACAAGCACTAAATTTTCATGAGGAATTCGTGAAAGGCTATGACCGGCAGCTGAAGGTGTGTGTATTTTTATATTTCCACGAAGAGCGGGTGGACATATCAAGGAAAACTCTACAAATGTGAATGGATGAACTTACTGCACGTATGAGCGCTAATTGCATGTGTAGAAGAAATATGAATGGAATTAAAGAACTTAAATGTCAAATCAACCACGTAAAAGCGAAGGGGACATTTGAGGATTCACAGTATTCCAGAATGAAACAAAACACAACTGCCAAAAATTTCTATTATCCATGTACAGAATGTTCATTAACAACGTGAGGCTAATTGGAGCTTTCACAATGATTCTCTGTATATCTTATTTTTGTTGTGTTCGAAATGTCAAACTTGTCCATGTGATCTTCTAGACATCGTTGTCGGGAGCGAGGCAAGCCAGTTGAAACCCACCCTATATGGAAAGTCTCACGGCTATGAAGGTTTGCGTCTTGATTGAGATAATAAGGATTGTGATTACACCATCTCTTCGTTTAAAGATGCTGTGCTGGAGGATGGTTGGAGAGTGATGAGGAAAAGAAAATAACCATCTAGTTTGGTTGTTAGGAAGAGTGGTGTAATTGATCATCATGGGTTTCATCACTCTTCCTCAGAGTCTATTATCAAATCTTTGGATCGATCTTCTTTATCACCTCTTTATACGAGACAAAGGTCTAGGTCTCTTGTTGCTCTTAATGCTGAGTTGGACACTTGTAACTAGACTCCTTCTACAAGACAAAGATTTTGAGGTCTCCATCCCCTTTTAATTCTATGACAAACACTCTTGATAACTCTATTGTAGTTAATTGTTATGATGTTGGAGGAGAGTGGCTGGAGTGGGTGTTCAAGGTGGAGATTAGGGTTTCATCAAAAATTATTGGTGGGGGAGGCCCAAGGTTACAATCAATTTGGTACACCCCTTACACTTATTCATGCTATCCTCATTTATTGCCTTTATGCATGGATGTTGCCTTGGGTGCTTCAATTGTTTGTTTGTATAGCGATCTTTTGTTGTGTATTCGTGCTCTAGCTTGTGTGTGGTAATTCATCTTTAGATGTCTTTAATAGAAGGGGGTATGGGATCCCCCAACCCTCTTGCAAGTCGGATTTTTTTTTGAATGAAATTAGTGACTATTGTAGGTCATTCCACAATGTAATGGTGGATGAAACCCCTTAACTCTCAGTGGGTGCAAAATTCATCATTCTGCATAAGAATGCAGAGGCTAGATGCAAGGTTGACAGTGGAGAGAAAGGTAAGTTTCCTTTTGAACACCCAAAAAAGCTACCATTTTTCCTAATTCGGAAATGTATGAAGCAATTATCAAAGAGAGAACTAGGTTAAGAGGAGTTGTCATTTTCATGACGATTGTAGATACTTTAAAATCGCCTTGCTAAGATTTTTTGGATGACTAGTTTGTTAATGTTTGGGGAAAAAATGGAGATTCATGTGTCCTTTTTTTGTATGATTCAACAACACCTATTTTTAATCTTTGTAAGGGATAATGAAATGCAAGGAGAGTTTTTAAGGAAACCCTATTGGAGTGTAGGGAATTGTGTTTTTAGGCTACTTGCTTGGTCACTCAAAGAAAACTATGAATAAATCATGGTACTTTCAACCCCAACAAGCCTATCCATAGACTTGAAAAAGAGGGCAATATGGGCTCTCCGAAAGGTATACTAAAAAATACTGATCAAGAAATAAAAAATGTTGATTATGTGTCGTTAAATATAGTAAATGAGGTCCTTGAAAGTGAGCATTTCTCCTCAACAAGGAATATTGGAGAAATAAGCCCCAACCAAAGGCAAAATGGATACAATACCCAAGAGACTAGTTTCATTGGAAACCACACCAATTCTCTAGTCTCAAAATCAATGATTAGGAATTTTTTTGGTGCACTATCCCTAGGTGACCATATCGAGGTGAGAACCTAAAATTCCTTTAACCCTCTCCCGATTGAAAAGGAGAGGCCTAAAATTAATCTGTCGAGTGAAGGAAACACATTGATACCCCTTTGGGGCCTGAGGTGATATCTAATTAACATGACCCCCATCTACAAAAGGTGGGGATGTAATTGTTGTTAAAAAAATGCATAGCAAATCATAATGGAAAGGATTAGAAATAATATAAAACTAAATGAGAATTCTAAATGAGGAAGCAGTTATGGTTTAATGAAGGAGTATGATGTAACTAAAGTCTTCATAAACGTGTTCAATCCTCATGGCTACTCCAAAGAACCTAAAGGAAGCACACAAGTTGCAAAGGAGTAAAAATATACTTCTGGGTCTTTCGTGAAGACAAGCATGGTCTCAAAACTAGAAAATAAACACCTAAGTGTTAGTAGCCCTTAGTTTATTGCTAGGAAATGGGGGTCAACAAATTCTAACAAAGAGAAAGAAATAAATGAGGTACACCAACCTTAGGAAACTTTAGACCCGGTGACTAAAAATACCATGGAGGATGCTAACAAGTTGGGGGGTCCTTCTAACTTGGAATCGTCACTTGATAATGGGGACTAAAAGGTTCAACAATTAAAGGAAAACCTAGAAACAATAATTGAAATAATTAATAAATGGAATGTGTGCATAACTAAAAATAAAAAGGATGATATGATAGATCTTGTTAACAACATTAAACCAATAGAAATTAGAGGGTGCTTAGAGGATTAGATCACCACTAATAGAGTGTAGGATCCAAGCCCTAACCCCACTAATGTGCCAAAAGGAAGGGGTAGAATGAAAGGGAATGTATATTCCCTTAGTAGAAGTAGTCTTAGTATTGTCAAAATCAAGAGGCGAAAAATAAGTGTTGTCCTCCCTATGACTGCCTCAAAAAGACTAGAAGTTGAAGAAAAGGTTCCTAAATACTTTAAGCTATTTATGAATGAAAAGGAGTTTGCTTAAAAAAAATTCAATGATGAATCTTAATTACACATCTTTGAATGTAAGGGGATTGGAGTCCCTTGATAGAAACTACATTATCAAGAGGCTCCTCAACCTTAAAAAAAGGAAAGATTTGGTCCTACTACAAAAAGTAAAAACAAATGGCTTCACACCTAAAACAAATCTGAAGTTTATCTGGAAAAAATCCTCTCACCTAGTAACTAAACATGAAAAAGGAAGAGGGGGCCTACCTTTTTTATGGCCAATAACTAGATTCAACATGTGCAACAAATTCTAGAAATTCCCCATGTAATAAATTTGTTTGGGCTACCCTTGAGAAAGGGGAGACTACATTTGGCATCTTCTCAATCTATGCATCCAATTATTTTAGAAAAAGGATTGAATTAGGGAAATGGCTATTCAATCTACTTGATGTCCCCTAGATCGTTGGGGGAGATTTCAATATGGTACAAGATAGTGAGGACAAGATAGGGGGACTTGGCTAGGAATGGAAAGGAAATGAAGGAAATTACTAGTACAGACTAAATTCCAAACTCAATCTCCTAGATCCCTTGGAAGGTTTTAAAATTAATAAAAATGGCATTTGGTACACCTAGTGCAATGCACAAAAGGGGGGAAAAGAATATACTATAGGCTTGATAGGTTTTACTTGCCAAAAATGATTTTTCAACCTTTAACACCCTTAATGATGGTTGCAAAGTGGGTGTATATTCTTATACACTCTATGATCATCACCCAATAATTTAGCTACTCTAATGCTAAACACTGGTAGGAAAAAGATCTCTAAGAAAGAACAAAACTTCATGCTTAACACAAGTCTATTGAAAGATAGTGTTTGTAAGGTAGCCATAATCATCCTAAAGGGAATCAATAAATTGATGTTGAGGAACCTTGGTGCAATTGAGAAATGGGAGCACAATGTAAATGGGTGGGGGTTTCTATTTCAAACCATTGGTAAGAAGCAGGCCACACATAGAAGGAGGGTAGAGAACAACCTCCAAGAAGAGTTGTGAAGGGTAGAAGATAAAGTCCAAAAGGATCAAATAAATGAGAAACTATGTGAAGAGTTAAATATGGAAAAAAATCCCTTAGAACCTGGTCTAGGTGAAAAAATACAAGGCCTAAAAGTTAGAGCCAAGCTAAATTGGTTGAGAAATGGGGGAAAAAGGCATGAAGTTCATCTTTGGATTTATTAACTTGATAAGCATATGAAGGATAAAATTGATCTTATCTAGCATGAAGGTACTCTCCACTCAAATCAAGATGAGATCCTAAATCAATTCTTTCTTTTTAAAAAGGATCTATTTACCTCTAAAGGCAACAATGATAAATGTTACAAATCTAGGAATTTCATTAAGCAAATGATCCCAAAGAAAATTTCCAAAGAGGATGAATTCAAATTATCTAAAAACGTATCTATAGAAATATTAGGAAAGTCATCATCTCTATGAATAATGATGAATACCTTATGGTAGATGGGTTACTTGTAGAATTTTATAAAACGTTCTATTTTTGGATATGTAATGATCTGCACCAATTGTCCTTGGAGGCTTTGGATAAAGGGATGCTAGGGAAAAACATTAATAAAGGTCTCATTAAATTACTACCCAAGGATGGGGAAAAAACAAACATAAATAATAGGAAGCTAATTACTCTATTGAATGTGTCCTATAAGATCTTGGCAAATGTAGTCGCTAAAAGATTAATCAATATCCTACCCAAATTCATAAGAAACACTCAAATTGGTTTCATCAAAGGAAGGTACATGATCAAATGGCTAATACTCCCTAAAAAAAATGAGCTTATGAATATATAGTTTTTTACATCGATGATACTACATTATTTGTGGAGTTATAGGAATGAAACATTAATAGTCTCATGCAAAAACTCAATTTCTTCTACAAAGCTTCTAGCGACAAAATTTCAAATACAAAGTACATTATGCTTGGATGGACTGACTTCCCCCATATTAGCTAATTAAGTTTTAATTTTAGTGGGGTGGTCCCCACAAACTAGTTAGGTATTTGGGGATCCCCTCCATTGTCATTCCAAACCTAGAAGAGTTGTCGCTATGGATCAAGGAAAAAATTGAAAATAAATTAGATGGGTGGAATAAGGAGTACTTATCCTTGGCTGGTAGGATTCAAGTATGTCAGAAGATCATGTCCTTCTATAATATCTACTTTTCCTTTATGTGGTTCTTCGATAGTGACTAGGTCAATGAGATTCAAAAGATAATTAGGAGCTTCCTCTAGTCAAATAGGAAGGGGAAGAGGAAAATCACTATGTTAATTGGGAATGGCACTACCTAGAGAAGTTGCAAGGGGGATTAGGCTTGAAATATTTAAAGAAATATAACACTACCCTAGCTTCCAAGTGGATCATCAAGGCATTAATTGGCAATGAATTGTGTAAATTTTTAGTGAGGAAGAACATTCAACTTGCTATTCCAAAACAAGTGAAGTCTTGGAAAATTCTCCACTTATGTGATCTACTTATCTCTAAGCACTCAATATTTGTTGTTGGCTCGATGGTGTTCACAAGAATATGGAGGGCTTGAGAATTAATTAGGAATAATATTAATAACACTTAGTTGACCAAACTCAACAACAATCTACTACATCCCAATACATCTATACGGTGGAACTTAGAGCATAATGGCAAGCCACTTTCTCGTCTACAATGTTGTTCTACTAAAAAGTGGGTTCACGTAGGGATGCATACCTTTAAGAATATTATGAAAAATGGTCAGTTGAAAGAATGGGATCCTTTGAGAGAAAAAAATGGGCTACCCCATTCTAACCTAAGGACCTACTTTGTTCTTAAAGAGGCTTGAAAAGGAATTCAATTCACTACTACTAGTAAATCAATTTCTGACCCTCACAATGATTACCGGTGAAAAGGAAGCATACCTTTGTCTAAATTAAAACCTAAAATAATCTACAAAGGACTAATTAAATCTAACTCATTGTTTGATCACCTCAACAAGTCTTGGAAGGTAAGTCTTGAAAATAAAGACTGGTAGAAAATATTAGAGATTTTTTGGTATAGTTATGTGGATTCTAGAAAAGCTTGTTTTAGATGGTTAGTTTTACTTCAAAGGGTCCCTTATAAGATTAATCATATTCATATTTATATATGTAACTTTTGTAGGTTTCTAGAATTCGTTGAACATATTAACAATAGTGAATAAGTCAGATTGATTTATTTATTTATTAAGAAGAGTTTATTCAAATTATTTTGAGTTTAGCTCTCGATAAATGAAGAATTGAACTCATTAACTGGGTTATATTTGAAGTGATAGGCCAGACTGAGTGATCTAACCTAAGGGATCTTGTTACGACATTTTTAACTGTTTAGTAATGGGATTTGGTTCTTATTTTTATTATTGTTGACTTTATTTTTTACTTTGTTATGTCAAGATATATAGACTATGTTTTTTAACCGCCTTCTTCTTTTTATATAGATTTTGTACTATTGTCATTTAATTTTTATAAAATATTAAGTATGAGTGATACATAAACTTTAATAAATAAAAGAAACAAAATTATTCCAAGCACAAATTATTTCATATTGAAGGAATCTATAGATTGGCTTGTGAGTAAGATAAGAATTAGATTCTTAATCTGAGCATTGAATGATCTGGTCAGCATAAATGAACTATATTGTTCAACAAGGAAGAAGTTGATTTTCACCATTGGAAAGATCAAGGTATGGCAAAATCTACAACTCTTTGGTGTATAGTGGGTATAACCTCTAGTTAATATAATGTTATGGTGCTACTAAACAAACACAATTTGGCTAGTTCTATGATGATGAGTTGAGTGAAAAAGGTTGGGCATCACATTGTCTTAGCCAAAAAATTTGGCCAATTAAAAAAATTGAGTAAGATTAAAAACATCAATTTATTCAATCAAGTAAAAAAATAATGTCAACTTGTACCATTTTTTACATATAATATCAATATAATTAATAGAATGATACTAAAGGTGTGCCTCACTTGCATATTTAAAATGGTTCTAGGAAAGGAAAATTCACCATTAGTAATTCACCCCACAAAAAAATCATCACATTGAAAGTTTGCGATTAATTTTTTGTCACGGTGAATTGAATTTGTCATTGCATTGAATTTTCCGCACGATAAATTGTTGGATTTTCTTGATACCACTTAAAATATTAGATTTTTTCAAAACAAGTCATTTTGATCATAGTTCCTTTGATTAAAGGATTTATTGTACAACCATAGCTCAACCAATGTCCGATTATTAATTTTAAAATTTGATATATTAGTTTTACTTCTTGCTTTTTTTTATTGGTATTGAAAATACTTTTTTTTTTGTAGTTATTTAGTTTTATAGAATTCCATTGTATTTTTGTAGCCATTAATTTAATTACACCATTCCATTTTTTTATTGTTCAAAATAGCATGTTAGGTTTACCGTTCCTAACTAATTGTGATTAGGTTTGGCAACATCAATTTATTCTATTAGATTAGTGGGATGAGTAAATAATAAATTCAAGAACACAATCATTCTTATACTCCATTTACATATTTTTGAATCCTTTTAAACATCTTCCTTGCCTTCTTTTATCCTTTATCTTCCTCAATCTATTTTTTGCAACTAATATTTTTTTTTTTAAATACCGATGCGTACATCAATCAATGATGATCTGAATCCTAATATACATCAAAGAAAGATTTGTTTCTTGCAATGGGAAATATAGCTTTTCAGGATACATAGCAGAGCTAATTTCAATTCATGTATTCCTGTATGTCTTTTTCTTAGTGAAATTTGTTTTCTCATTATACAACTGTTATTTTATCTATTCTCTATGACATTTATTTTCATTTGGTTTGTAGCATTATATTCATCTTGTTGAGCATGTTGCTCACTCATGACATTATTAAAAAATGTTGAAACATTCTATCTTGTAACCAAGGTTTGCATCCATGAGATTAATGTATTAGCAGGTCAATTAATAAAATTTAACTTGGATCTATTGAATCATTTGAATACAAAATGAATAAGTTGTTAGTATATAATCTATACAAGTTCCAACTAATTATATGCTTTCAAATTATTTGAATAATATAAAATCCCACAAATATGGTGAATTAACATAGTGACATGCAAATTTTTCCTTCTTATACTTTATTCATGGATTTTTGAGTCCTCTTGCACATCTTCCATTCCTTCTTTTGTCTTTTATCTTCCTCAATCTATTTGAGACTAATAAAATAGACTAATATTTTTGTGTAATCAGTGTTCACATTAGTTTACATCCGTGCCTGCATAAGCTAAAACATCTGATAGACTTGCTAATGTTTTTTTTACTTTTGTAGATTTAAAAATTTGTTGAAAAGTTGTTGAAAAGAATGTCGTTGGTTGATGCTATTTTGGTCTAGGGATGTCTCTATTTTTTTATTTTAAAAATGCAGAAAAAATTGAGTCTAATAAAAAAATGATGGGATTTCTTTGTTGCATTAGTTGCAAGGGCAGTGAGAGGCGAAGGGAGTTCTTTGCTAGAAAATATCTAAACTCTATGAGAATATTGTCGTTCAAAATTTTCTACATTTTTATCGAGAAATCATTAAATTGACACGGAGTTCTTTGCTAGAAAATATCTAAACTCTATGAAAATATTTTCGCTCAAAATTTTATACAATTTTATCGAGAAATCATTAAATTGACACCTTCACAGGATTTTGACCCTCTCTAGTCTACCAGGATATAGAATAACAATTTGGAACCAACAGAACCTAACAAGAAGGAGTAAACTTGAGACAAGCCAGGATATAGAATATAACTCTGTTAAATATGTTTCATAATGTACTCTGATATAATCGTTATTAGTATACCCAAAAAGAATATATGCACCGTGGAACAAAACCCAATTCAACTGTCATGAGCGACAATATTCGTATAGAATTTAGATATCTTTTTATCAAAGAACTTCCTTTTGCCTCTGGTTGCTCCTGCAACTGATGCGGCAGAGACATTCCCTGATTAGACTCAAAAATCCCTCCATTTTAAAAATAAAGAAACATAGACACCCCTAGCCAAAAATAGCAACAACCAATGATAGTTTTTTTCAGCACTTTTCGACAAAATTTTAAATCTACAAAAGTAAAAAAACATCAGCAAGTCTATCGAATGTTTCAGCTGATGTAGGTACGAATGTTTACTAATGCTAAAACCGATCACACAAAAACATTAGTTTCCTGCATTATATGCAAGAACTTACTAAGTCATTAATAATAATATATTAACATGTTTTTCACAACTTATTCATAAATATTTAGTACTCAGTTGTGAATTCCACAAGTCTCAGAAATGAAACAATAATTACATGTCTGACAGGGTCAGTGTATCATTACAAATCAGACAAGTTTCTCCTGAGACTAGTGTAGAGAGATTAAACGGGTACACAACAGAAGTGTTTCCACTCCAAATCTGCTCTGCAACCATGCAATAAAGTCGTTCAGTGGCATCAACTCCATCCCAGAACACATATGTGCTTGGATCATCGCAAAACAAGTACGGCGGATCAGTCTTTCCACAACTTGTTTCTACACCAAACTCTCCCGATCCACAGCATGCCCATGTAGTATTGTCAAAACCTACAGCCAAATTTTGTATACATTAATTACGCTTTTTCAACTACACAATCACTAAATCCAAATGAACCAAGGAATTGATAAAAAATAATAGATTCTTTAATGAAAACAACTTACCATTTGCTTCACCATTCTCGATAATGTTCTTTAGAAAATCATTTACATTAACATGGATAAAGGTCCCTTCATCGAGTTCTTTTTCGAGCTCAGTGAGAGATGAGTTCAAAGCGGTATTATATTCCTCAACCGCCGATTCTACATCCTCCGAACAATTTCCATCATTGAGCTTTCTGATACCAGGAACACATCCCATAGGTGGAACGCTCTTTATAATGAACTTCCTTGCCCCATGATTGTAGAGCGTCTGTTAAATTACATGGTAATAGTGGGTTAATTCTTCGTATGTGAAATGGTACACATTTTTTGGGTTACCAATGGGAAGAAATCTGTAGATTGACGAATTTGAAACTTACTCTTATGTATTCATCTAATTTGGAGACCATCTGAGTGATGTAATCTGATAGAGGAGAGCCATTGCTAAGGATGTAGCCGAAATGGGTGGTAATGTCGCTGTTTCCAGTTGTAATGATAAATAAAGACTCGTTTAGTTTCTCTCGTTCAGCTTCAGTTAGATTATCATAATATTTTTCGAATAGAGATATTTGTTGGCTCATACTCAAAACATTCTGCAATATTGTAGTAGATTAGTTATAAGCACAAACCATCATATTTTTTGTTGAGAACTTTGAAGGCTACTTCTTACCCTGCTTATTTATAATAAAACATCTAAATGTAAATATAGGTTTATAAGTCTCCACTCTATAATAGACCAAACAAAAAAAAAAAACAATACCTCGAACATAATGTCAATATTTTAATAGTTGGAGTACACTCCATGATCATCATCTGAATGTTTACTTCACTCTATTAATTTTTTTAGACATTTAAAAATAAAAATGAAATAATAAAAAATAAAATAATGAATAAAAGATATTTCATATAATCAGTAAACAATTATCTAAATGATTCGTGTAGCTCTTATTACAGACTTATAACCAAAAACTCAGCTAAGTCACAAAAGAACTCAGCTTCTACAAAATCTATGGAAAATATTCTATTCAAAATGGAAATAAAATAGATCCTTTTATAATTCAAAGACATATATTTTTTTGATCTACAGATGACTTATAATAATATGGATCTACCCCTTGCTCCACGGCACCTAACTATATGGTTGAAAAAATCATTTTAATAATTTGTGGAAGTTTCTTTGGAAAAATAAACGAGTAGAGACCTGTTCCGCCCCTGTTGTGTCGAGTATACCGCTACCTCCTGATGCGAAATTAACCCCAGTTGTAAAATTCGCCTCTGGCTGGAGATAAGGGGGGGCGAAAGGGAGCCCCAAGCAAGAGGCTGCAACCACAATCAATGCCTTATATACAGTCCGAAACAAGAAATTATACCATACAAGTGTGAAAAAAGAAATTATACCATACAAGTCTGAAACAATAAATTATAGGATACAAGTCTGAAATATAAAATTATACCATACAAGTCTGAAACAAGAAATTATACCATACAAGTCTGAAACGATAAATTATAGCCTACAAGTCTGAAACATGAAATTATACCATGCAAGTCTGAAACAAGAAATTATACCAAGGAAGTCGACATAGGTGCGGCCATTGTTAAAACGGCCAGTTGGGTAGAGGAAATAGGAGACGCCATAGGGGATAAAGTCTGCACGCTTTGTACAGTTTGGAATATAATTATTATTGCCTGCATCTGCTAACGAGTCTCCAAACACGTACAGGGCTGGCACATAAGGCTCCGTTTCAGCTGCTGCAAAACAAGTGATAAGCCACAGCCCAACTAAAATACTCAGCACTGACCTCGCCATTCTCACCTTAACAACCTAGCTCGCTTACTGAATCTAGAACTCCTCCGCCTATTTATAGAAAAATGCTGTCGTATGTTTATTGCGTGTACGTATAAAAACTACCACTGTTCGTATGTTAATGCAGCACACGCAAATTGCATTAGAGTTTACTTGACAGCGGACAACTGACATGATGTTTGGGGCTGGTGGAGTATTTGAAACGTTAGCCGGCTTCAATTATTTTCCATATTCTTGTTTGGGATTGAGATGGTGTTTCTATCATTTAAAAAAAAAATATTATATTAATATATTTTATAATTGATAATATATATATATATTTATTATTAGACAAGTATATTGGGATAAAGTTTTCTTTTAGGTTGTTTGTTTGATAGTTAATGTGAATATATTTTGTAAAGTTGAACTTGATTTGTAAAAATGAATCTAATGACTTCGATTCTTATAGAGAGTCACTCATGTAACAAGATTTGTGGAGATGTTTGGATATGCAATAGGAAACTAGCAATGTTCATAAAGAACTTTGAAGATTTTATAAATAAGGATTATTCTCCTTTTGACTTATAAAGAATTTTGAAGGTTTTATAAATAAGGACTATTCTTGTTTTGGCTTAGGATCTAATAACTTGAAATAATGATTGAAGATATAACAAAGCAAATATTTTAGAATATTGAGTTCTTTCTCTAATAACACTGCAATGTATAATAGAGCTTTTTAATACAAAAAAAATATTCTTTATGAATAGTTGTTATTTTTTTAAAAATAAATTATTGTCATATTTATTTTATAGCAATCTAATAAAAATTCAAATATACTATACTTAAATGATCTACAGAAAACATGTACCTTAAATTTAAATTTAAAAGTTGTAGTATTTATTTGAATTGATTTTTCAAACACGATTAATAAAAACAATTAAAACCAAATATAAATTTTAGAAATATGTTGAAATAAATAAAAAATTAAAAAAAATACAAACACTATCCATAGGTGCTTCGTCTATTAGTGAAGTTGATTACTTTCTATATTTGTGATCAATATGATGTTTAATTGTAAAATTGTTTTGTAAATATGAATTTATTTTGCAAATTTGAACTTGGCTTGTAGATATGAACTTAATCACTTTGATTTTTATAAAAATTCACATAAGATGGAAGACTAGTTGAGGTGTTTTAACCTAGAAAAATATTAACAATATTATTAAATCAATTTTAAAGTTCTACTAAGTTAGGATTATTTTCCTTTTAACAAATCTTAAATCCCAATTTAATAGCTTGAAAACTAAGTTAAAAGAAAATAGAGAAAATAAAATATCTTAGAATGTTGAGTTCATACTCTTATAATACTACAATGTACAATATAAATTTTCATATAATATCATAAATTTTTATTAATATTTATCATATTTTTAAAATAAATTAATATTATTAATCTTTTCATAAACAATAAATTAAAATCATCCACCCAAAATTTAAATTTAAAATGTGTATTAATCAATTTAATTAATCTTCTAAAAAGACTAATAAAAGCTATTAATAAAAATCAAATATACATTTTAAAAATCTATATTAAAATTAAACAAACACCAAATAATTACAAACATTAGTGGTGAAGCTGAATAATTTTTAATGATCTCACCAATAAAACAAAAATACAAGCACTAAATTTTCTATAGGAGGAATGCGTGAATAGCTATGACCGGCAGCTGTAGGTGTGTGTATTTTTATATTTCCACGAAGGGCGGGTGGACATATCAAGGAAAACTCTACAAATGTGAATGGATGAACTTACTGCACGTATGAGCGCTAATTGCATGTGTAGAAGAAATATGAATGGAATTAAAGAACTTAAATGTCACATCAACCACGTAAAAGCGAAGGGGACATTTGAGGATTCACAGTATTCCAGAATGAAACACGACACAGCTGCCAAAAATTTCTATTATCCATGTACACATAATGTTCATTAACAACGTGAGGCTAATGGGAGCTTTCACAATGATTCTCTGTATATCTATTTTTTGTTCCGTTCGAAATGTCAAGCTTGTCCATGTGATCTTCTAAACGTGGTTGTCAGGAGCGAGGGAAGGCAGTTAAAACCAGCCCTATATGGAAAGTTTCACAGCTATGGAGGTCTGCGTCTTGATTTTATCTTTTCTTGACTTTAGTCTTTATAAACCCAACGCATAAATTGGGTGGGGCCGAAGCAAAACAGGAGTGACGTTAACGAGCAGTAAAACCCTAATGCTCCCTTGCTGCGACTGCCACCGGTCAGAATGAATTTAAAGGCGGCAGCTCATCACTTAAGAGGTAGCCGTGACAGGGATGAGGGCCCTGAGCTAGGGCTGAATGGAGATCAAACGGAAAATGGCGGGGTTAAGTACAATGAAAATGGGGAATCGCTTGCAGACGAGAGCAATCAGGTAGGAGACAATGGAGACAATGAGATATTAGAAATGGAAGAATAAAGTAGCGAAGATATAAGTAAAATTTTATTTTAGAATTAATTTCTTTCTAATGATGTTATGGATTGCATTGTTGAATGCTAACACAAATGTTTCATTTTGTTTTTCTTAACAAGGGTTTCATTGAATTTGATGTTTTTAAATGGACAAAATTTAATTGGGAATAAAAGAGTTGCAAAATTGAAGCATAGAGGGTTTAGAAAAGGGTTATGTGTCATGTAAATTTAAAAATTTAGAATATGTTAGGAGGTGCTACAATATGGAACATGAGTCATTTCTGGACAAGTCTATTATTTACAAGTATGGATTTTGGATTTTTATCCAAAAGGGTCTTCCACATCACGATACCCATGTGGGTGGATCTCTCATTTTTTAATCTTGCTTTTAGAGCCTTTTTGCAGGATATAATGGCTCAATTGGGTAGAGTTATTTGGTGTAAAAATAATTTGGATAAATTTTCTAGTTTAAGGGTTCATTTCAGGGTTGCGTGAAGATGGATTTAAACAATTAGTTACCAAAAATATCAAGCTTATTGACCTAGAATTTGAGTTTTTCTAGCCTTCAGTTTATTTAAATAAGTCCAACGCTTTCTTTTACTACTGTCAAGAAGGTCACTTAATAAGGGATTGTCTACCAGAGTGATAACTTTAAGAAACCCCCCTCAAAAAAAGATATAAAATCCTGGCGAATCTTTCATTTTTTGAGGAAAAAACTTAATCTATATCGGCGAAACTTTCCTTTTTTTGAAAAAAAAATAAGTTTTATTGACGATTTTTTTACATCACTAAAATTTTGTGGAAATTTTTGGCGAATCTTGAAAAATAATAGGAAAATGCATTAATTATGATGGCGAATCTATCCAATCTAAAAATAATTTTCATGGAAAAGTAGGGGCCCGAGGGTGGAAATTATCGATGAGTTGGAGGGGTAGAATATAATATTTACTTTCTACCATTGTTTTATAATATAATATAATGGCCCTCATTATATTCTACAAGGTAAAATGTAACCATGATCTATAATTCTCATGGGGGCTCAAAACTACTTTTAGATCATTGGTCTAACAACCCTTGTTGTACACTATAAGGTGAAATTTACCCACAATCTATAATGCTCGTGATACCCAAAATTGTGGGCCCCATGAGCATTACAAATCATGTGTACATTTTACCTTGTGGAATACAACAAGGGCCATTAGATTATATTTAAATCAATGATGGAAACTAGAGATTAGAAATATGGTCCTAAAGCAACTAATAGTTATGATATACTATTGGTGAATTAATATAGATTTCTCCAATAATTTATAAAATTAAGGTGAATCTATTCTAATCATGTATCGAATATTGTGGAAAATTTTTGAGTTAAATTTTTAAATGAAATAAATTATTTGGCGATTTAAATAGGACTATAATAAAATTTTGTAAAAATGTGGCAATTTAAGTCACATTGTAGCTTGAACTATTAGCCAATTTTGGATTCCCAAATTTCATCTATTAGCCAATTGGCGAATCTTAGCCACTAAAAAAATCACTAGTCTACCTAGAAGGAACAAAATGATACATCCACAAGTTTCAACTTACTTTAGTCAACAATAGGTTGAGAATCCACCCTTAGTTCCCTATATTCTTTAAGACAAAACTCATGCACAAAGACAATCTAATTCACACAAAATAATAAGGATTCAAATTATAGCCTCTCTTCATTTAAAGATGTTATGATGGAGGATGGATGGAGAGTGATCAAAAAATAAAAGAACCATCCAATTCGGTTGTCAAGAAAAGTGGCATAGTTTTAGTCATCATGGGTTCCATCAATCTTCCTCAAAACCTATCATTATATCCTTGGATTGATCTTCTTCTTCACTTCCCCCTTATGCGAGACAAAGGTTTAGATGCCCTATTGCTCCTAATGCTAAGTTGGAAACTTATAACAAAACTTCTTCTACTTGAGACAAAAATAAAGTTCTCCATCCCCTTCTAATTCTATGTTAGACACTCTCGATCACTCTATTGTAGTTGCTAATCATTATGATGTTTTTCTTCAAGATGATGACCCTTCACTCTCCTCTTTAACATAATTTTTAAAATTATGTCTTGGAATGTAAGAGGGATTTCTCTCCCTCATTGTAAATATGGAATAAAAGATGTGATTTTTAAGTGGAAACTTGATATTGTTTTTCTTTAAGAAGTTAAACTTCTTAGTCCTCACCTTGTTTGTTCTCTATCTAATATATGGAGGAATGCTTATTTTCTTCATACATCACGTAGAGAAGGTTGGGGAGTGGTTATTGGTTTAGTCTCTTGGATTCAAAAATTTGTTATTGATAAAGGGGAGGACCTATCACATAGTTGTGTGTGGGCCTTGGATTTTATTAATGGTCAACCAATCGGGTTCTACTCAGTTTATGATCCTACATAGACAAAATATAGAAGTGAGTTATGGGATTGGATGCCAAAAATCCTCCCTAGTGTTGATTAGATTTTAGGAGGTGACTTTAATATGGTCAAATTCGATAGTGACTAAAGTTGGAAAAGTCATATTATGTTAAGTAATACAAAATTTGATAAATGATTGTCTTGCTGCAATTTTGTGGGGGTGATTGACCTAGTCCACACTAATAGATCCAATCATGGATACAATTGGTTCACATGCTCTAATTTCATATTTGGGGATGATAGAAAGTTGAGACATGAAATATTTTATGTTTCCCTTAACCTACATGTCATCCATGATACCTTCAGTTGTAGACTTGTAGTGTGAGAGTTTATTATACTACTACCCTTTTCAAATCCCTTTCCAATATTTTGTTCAATTTTAGGTAATGATAATAGTAATGTGGAGACAAATCTACCTTATAAACTTAAAAAATTCTTACCTAAAACCAATTGTCATGTGTGGCTGCTCATGTTGGAATTTGGAATTCTATACTCAAACCAAGCAAAGAGAATTCTTATAGGGATAGGTGTCATTTGGCTATTTCTCTTTGTGTTGAGTTCCTTTGTGCTTTTGGTAAGAGACTAGCTTGGCAATGAAAACATAAGGAAACTTGAACACCACATGAAACTACTCAATACTAATCCTAATAATATTATGTTACAATCTTCTATAACCTCTTTAGAAACCCATCTTTGAAAAAATTATTCTTATAGGGGGAAAGGAGAAAAAATAAGAGCTAGACTTCATTGGGTTAAGGAGGAAAATAGAGGTTCTAAATACTTTTTCAAATTTCTAAACTATTGAAACACCGAAAAATGGGTTCACCAAAATGTTTAATGAACACTTGATGATGAAACACTATTTTTCTAAGGGATGTTTCACTCAATTATGTGTATGATAAGATGTAAAAAAAAACTCAAAAACACTAACTAACTGTTATAGAAACAATGACAGAAGTTTTTAGAGCATAAAAAGATATGTACCTAGTTAAAAGTTGTTGTTTGTAAGCTACAAATGACTCATTCAACTTCAGTGGTGAATAGGTCCTTGTTAGGGTTTTTGAAACCCTATTCCTTGATGCCTACAGTCTCAAAATCTTGGTTATCAAGTTTTGGAAGTTTGTAGGAAATTTTGTATCTTCAATTCTTTCATTTTTCACTTTGAATGACAACTTTTGCAACTTGAGAACTTGGACAATTTTTCTCCAAACTTGCTCCACTTGATCTTCAACCTATAAATTTTCAATCACTTACTCAAGGGAAGAAAAACTTGTTGATTTTTAGTGAATGGCGGTTTGTCTTGGTCAAACACCTTGTAGGTAATTAAACCAAATGATGAAATGAAGGAAATGAAGCATGAAACATGAAATATGTAAATGGTGTCACATTGGAAGATGTCTTGTGAAACAAATCTACAAACTAACATGTAGTGACCATGAAATTTGTAGATATTGGATCCTTGAATATTATTTGAACAATGGTTGCAAGTAGATCTTCAATGCTACACTAAAAATCTTAGCTCAAAAAAATTAAGGCATGCATCAAACCCTTGACATGATGATATAATCTTGAATTGCTGCAATAGACTCTTCAAATTTTCCTTGAAATTCCTTGAAAATTCTCTTGTAAATGCTCCAATTCTTGTAAAATTGAATGATATATGACTTCATAAACTTGCTAGATCTTGTTAGGAGAAACAATGTGAATTAACTTGATGACCTCAATCCTGATGACCACTACTTCAAGTCAGACTAGGAATTTCTTGATGACATACTAGATATTGCCAAAAATGGAGCTATTGACTACTTCAGGATCATGAAGTGGGTTTTTCATGAGATAAAGGACCTTAATTAAAAAAATAGGGTTGTCACTAGCAAGTTGGATGTGATGGAAGCTAAAGTAGCTTGCCAAAATTTAGCTAAGGTTTTATGGACTATGGAAGAGAAGATGGTGATGGCTGAATGCTTTCAAAGAACTATTGAGCTCATAGACAAGATGAATAAGGAAAACGAGAACAAGGTTAAGCATCTAGAAAGGGAAATTGTCAAAATCAAGGAAACTATGAAAACTATTTTGGAGCATATTCACAGAGTTGTGAAACATAATGCTACTATCTTGAGCAATATGGTGGAGAAGATGGAAAATACCTAGCAGGGGTCGCTGATTGTGGATCTGGAAGTTGACAAGAATACAAGTAAGAAGGAGGATTCTGGCCCCTCGAAGAGGACAAGAGCCAACCTAAAGAGAAAAGCGGATTCTTCGCCTTTGGAGATCCAGGACCTGAAGAAGGTGACCCAAGATATGTGCAACCTTGAAGCTGAGGTTACTGAGACTTTAAAGTCCTTTGGGTAGTTCTGGTTGTGCTTCTTGCTGGACTCTTGCTAGCTTTTTGCTAGCTCGTGGATGGTGGTTGCTATCCTTTTTTCCTTTTTTTCTATTTTGTAACCTTCCTTTCTTTGGGTTCTTTGATGGATTATTTTCTTTGTGCTTGTAAACTATGTGGTTTCGGGTCCCTATAAAATCCATTTTTTCCTTTATCAAAAACAATGTGAATTAATGAATTATTTATACTAAATTAGGAGATTAACCTCGAAATCCAAATAATTCAAATTGATGCCAGATCTAGAAACAAACATTATTAAATTTCTGCCAAAATGAAATTCAAAAAGGGCGGTCTCATTAAGGGAGGATCCATTCACCACCAACGACGAATGGGTCCTAGCTCAGTTTACTGGGACCTAACCTCAGGGAATGGAAAAAGCATTAAAAACCCATTCTAGATCAACTAAAAAATAGGTTCCTATTAAGGGAGGACCCATTCACCACCTAGGGTGAATGGTTCCTGGCACAATTTTCTAGGACCTAACCTTGCCCAATTAAATGTTTTATTAATTAAATCATGAGTGTCGGGAAAGATCTTCGAGAGGTGTCATAATTAAGGCTTAAATTTGAATTAAAAGGGGGTTAATTAACTCCAATTAACCACAATTAATTAAGACCACCTAGATAGATGTGAAAGTGCCTTATAACACTTTACTTGACACTTACACAAGGTACAAGTTTAAATACATTTTTCCAAGAAGGGGCCCATTAGGGCTAATTAAGCAAATAAGTCCTAGAAAAGCATGAAAGTGTGTTACAACACTTCATAACACCTTCGCAAAGGACTAGTTAAGCCATATTTTAGTCAAATAAAGGTCCTAGAATAGTGTGAATGTGTAAAACACATCACAACCCTACTCCAAGACATCATTAATTTAGTTTTAATGTCAATTATCAAACCAAGGGAAAAGGCTTATTTTTTCTGTTACTACATTTTTCCCCCACTTGAGTGATTGGATGACCCCATGTCAAGCTCACACTAAATTATATATCCAAGACACTTAAGTATGTAGAAATAACAGAGATACATGATCATACCCTATCAAAGGCCAAGAAAAATAAACAAACAAAGCATCAAGCACAACCATTTTAATACGATGTAGAATAGGGTTGTTTGTCCATAACATATGTTGCTCACTTTGGGGTAGTGGAACCTTAGTCTTTCCACTAGGTGAGTTGTCCCAATGAAGTGGTTTAGTGAGAAAGTCATATTAGTGTGTCAACTTCCCACTGTATAATCCTTTTTCACACTTTATTTGAAATAATTAACACATAATTAACTTAATGTTTCTTTGGAGTGGTGTTGTAAGGTGTTGTACACATTCACACCTCTCTAGGATCCTTATTTAATTAAAATATATTTAAATTTCACCTTTTACAAAAGTGTTGTAAGACATTTTCACACTTTTCTAAGGTCTATTCACCTAATTAAGCCTAATGGACCCCTCATGTACTCAAATCAAGCCTTATTTATAGTGTTGTAAAGTGTTTAAACATAGGGTGATCCCACAATACTGCTTTACAATTTTTGGGCAAACTGGACACTAAATTGATTTTTTTAATTAAATCTTCACTTTCAGGCTCCTATAGTGGCTAAACCATGAGGAATTTGAAGATGATGCAAACTAGTGATTTGTGATGTTTTGTCTATTGATTCTAAATATATTTTTTTCAAAATTTTTGGAATAAGATTTCACTTCTTTTTCCATCTCCTTCAAAAACTATCTTTTTTTAAAAAACAACATTTTTAAGGAGTGACACTCACCGTATACAACATAAATATTTTTTGTATGAAGGATAAAATTCTATTTTTTTCGAATTTAGATTTGTAACTACAATATCTATCACTTTCATTTAGTTTCATAGTGTTTTATTAAATATTTTTTCCTTAATCAAGTTTCGAAGTCAAACCAATTACAATTCAAACATAGGTGGACTATATACAACATAACGTTTTCTGTATGTATCAAATTTTTTTTTTTTTAATGGATCAAGGACATCAATACCTAGCCTGAACATATTTTTCAAAATTTTATTTTGATAATCTGCTATTTTTCCACATGTGTAGAACAAAGAGCTTGATTTTTAATGAAAAACCTATGTTTAATAAAATTAAAAAAGGAAATACATAATAAAACCAAAACATATTAAAATTATATTCGTTGGATAGCTTGTTTCGAGGACTACCATCATCCAGTTGGGTTTGTGAAGTCTCCTCCATTTTCACCCTCAGCCCAAACTTCGAAGCACAAAATTCTAGAAGTTTTTTACCACCTAAGGGGGAGAAGGAGGGAAATGGGGGGTTCGAGCGAACCTCTAGGGATTCGTTCGAACCAGGGTTCATTCGAACCCCCTTTCAAAAAGGGTTTCCTTTGGGTTTTTTTGCGGGAATGGTGGCAAGTTAATTAAATGGGTTTGTTTGAACCCTCTCTATGTTCGTTCGAACCCCAAAAATGATTTTTTTTGGCATGGGGTCATTCTTTTCAAAAAAAAAAAATCACTCCAATTTTAAACCACTTTTGTGGGTTCACCACACACTTATTTAGGGTGGTATTAATTAATTGTGGTTGATTAGACTTAATTGGCCCCTTTAATTCAAATTGAAGCCCTCTAAATTATGCACCTCCCAAAGATCAATCCTGATCCTCAACAATTAAATAATGTAACATTGAATGTGGATAATTTTAGGTCCTAGAAAGTGTGCTAGGACCCATTCGCCACTAAGGGTGAATGGGTCCTCCCTTAATAAGACCGCACTTTCTTTGCATATTTCAATTGGGTTTTTGATCCTCTTTTCATCCACTGGAGCTTGGTCTTAGAAAGTGAGCCAAGACCCATTCGCCCAAGGTGGTGAATGGGTCCTCCCTTAACAAGGACCCTCTTTTTGAATTTCATCTCGGTGGGATTTTAATTAATTTCATTTCTAGATATGAGGTTAGACTTCATTAGGTTAAGGAGAGAAATAAATTTTCTTAATACTTTTTCAAAATTTTGAACTATAAACATAAGGAGTATGTAGAGTAGGGGAACATACCATCCAAGGACTGTAGGTCACATGAGAGTCCTAAGCAATGGGATGCCCTAAAATACCTCAAGTTTTGCTAAGTGAATTGAAAGGGGTAAGGTACTAAGGTTGAAAAGGAAGGACATATGATTTTTTGTCTTCCTTCTACAAAACCTGATGTTCATAGGGTCAGAAGAGTTAGTTTCAAGGGTTTGGCCTCCTACCTAGACAACTTTCTGTCTAAGGACAACAACGTAGATAATGAACCCCAACATGAAACATTGGTGCCTTAGTGGTGCGCTGAAATCCATAAAGACAAAGATCTAGAAGATAGGCTGAAACTCAATGAAACCTACTAATTGTCTCACAGATAAGTGTTTACACTAAGGTAGAATACTAGAAAAGCATGAAACTAAAAGAGTAAAAAACTAATGCTATAACTAAATTATGCTAGAATAGACAAGGAGAGGGTAAGAAATAAGACCTTTCTACCCATGAGTTGAATCTTCAAGTAGCTCCATGTGAAATACCTACACACACAAGACCAACAAAAATCTTGGGGCTACTTCTAGAGGATTGCCTAAGTCAGTCCTCCACTTTGGTGTTTCCACCTCCATGAACAACCGAATAACCAAAAAATATAGAAAATGATAAAGAGATAGAAAGGAAATGGTAGTACTAATAGAAATCACAAAAAATAAGTATGCTACATAGTAAACAAAATGATGCAATGAACAACTAGAAATAGAGAATATCACCTCCATAGATACGAGCACTCAAGGAAATTAGTAGAATGAGAGAGCTTGTGAATCCTCCAACAACAACGTTGTCACAACAAATGTGTTGTAGAGGCCAAGAATAGTAGCTTGCAATCAAGAAGATTAAAGCTTGACAGTGAAAGAGTGGATCTCAGAGTGAGTGACTTGATCAATAATGTGTAGAAGAAAGGAATGAATGAGAAGTTAGAGAATTTGAATGACAAAAGGGATGAAATAGACTCATTTTTCATCGGTCAAGGAGGAAGGAGACATTACACTTCATCAACAATGGAGAAACATAATGCTTCTCTAGATTCCAAAGGCAAGAATCTTGTCAGGTCAGCAACACAATGCATAGACGTCTGCATGGTGTGTGTATATCCCCAAAAACTATTCCTTCACTGATGTGAAAAGACATCACTAGGTGGATGAAGTGAGGTGGCAACGGTGGAATTTCATTATCAGATTTACAATTTTCTAAGGTAATGGCTATGAAATGGGGAATTTTCCTAGGGGTGAAAATTCACTCATTTACAAAGTATAAATTGGAACCATTCAAGATGATTTTGGTTATGTGCATACCAATCCTAAATAGGTTAAGGGTTTATTTCAAAACTTTTATGAGACGATTTTAAAGCAAGACCCTCATTGGCAAGAAACCCAACCAATTCTGGAAGAAATGGTCAAAGATATTATTCAAAAAAATATGGATACTAAGTATAATAGGTTTCTAGACTGAGAACTCTTTGTGGAAGGTTTGTAACATTTTTTTCAATGAATCCCAACAAGAGCCTTTGTATTGATGGGTTGCAAGTGGAATTTTATCAAACTATGTGGCAACACATGAAAGATGATTTCTATCTAGTTTATATGGAGGCTTTAGCACAAGGTACTTTAGGTCCTTATATCAATAAGGGTCCTATCAAACTCACTTTGAAAGGGAAAAATGAAGAATCTATTTTTGGATGGTGTCCTATAACCCTAATTAACACTTCTTACAAAATTATTGCTAAATTTATTGCTACTACAACTAAATCAGTGGTGAAAAGGATTGTTAGGATAAAATAAACTAGGTTCCTTGGAGGGAGATTTATCCTTGATAACTTGATTCTTTCCTAGGAAACTATTGAATGGGCTCAAAAGTCGACACAAAATACCATATTAGTGAAGCTATATTTTTATAAAGCTTATCATAGAATGTAATGGATTTTTATTACTAAAATTATTCAATGGCTGGGATTTGGTCCTAAAATTTGTAAACACATCCTAATATTGCTCAAGGATGTTAATACATAGCTAGTTGTTAACAGATAATTATCAAACCCCTTTCCCTTGCAATGTTCAATCAATCAGGGTTGTTCATTATCACCATTCCTCTATGTGCTTGTTGTTGATGCTCTTAGGTATCTTCTACAAAAGAATAATCAAATGAGATTAATAAGGGGTGTTTCTATACCTAATGATACAATAGTTCTTAACTCATTTTGTTGATGATAGCATGCTATTTCTTCAAAACTCTATAGAGGAGATTCAAAACGTGATGGAGGCACTTGAACTCTATTGTGTTATTTCTAGTTCTAAAATAGCTCATCATAAAAATGAATTTATTATGGTGAAAATTGACCCTAACCCTGATTGGATACTAGAATAATGGAAGCAAATTAAATATGGAGAAATTTCTTGCTACTTAGGCATATTTTTTGGGATAGGTGTTACTCTCTCTAATATCCATAAATGGTTTCTTAATAAGCTAAAAATTTAGCTTTTCTCTTGGGGGAATAAGTTTTTGTTCCTAGCTAGAAAGGTTCAAGTTTTGAATTTTATTTTTTTGGCTTCATATGTGTATTACTCTTCTTTTCATATGCCTTCAAAAAATGAATTTGAAGATCTAATCAAAATAATTTGATAGTTTCTATGGTCTAATTGGAATGGTAATATTGGTTTCAAATCAAATTCTTGGTTGTGTTGTTTCCAACCTAGATCAAGAGGTGGGTGGGGTCTGTTAGATCTCAAAAATCAGGGAGTTTGTTTGGCTACTAGATGGATAGTTAGACTGGTTGCTCGAGATGAACTTTAGAATATTTTGGTTTGTTACCAAATCATATAGGATTCTATTAAAAGGAAATGAGAATCGACTAGATGGTTTGATAAAAAAATTCTTGCTCCTTTTTTGCAGCTTCAACCTTTATTTCCTTTGCTATCTATATGGAAGGCTTAATAGTTGGTCTAAAATTGCTTAAATTGGAAAAATGTGTCCTTACAACATGTGTTCAATTTCGATGGATCATCCATTTGGTGGAACAAAATGACTAAATATCAAGGACAACCTCTTCTTATTTCTTTTTCGAGACATATGCCCTTCATCTACATCTATTTAATAACAAGATTGAATAGTTTAGAGATTTATGGGATTTTAATGCATTTGAATGGACTACATGACATATTATTAAGAATAAATTTTATTGGGTGATCCCATAATACTGGTTTACAATTTTTGGCCAAATTAGATATTGAGTTGGATTTTTTTAACTAAATCATCACTTTTGGGCACCTATAGCGGCTGAACTGTGAAGAATTTGAAGATGATGCAAACTAGTGATTTGTGATATTTTTTTTGTAGATTCTAAATTTTTTTTTCAAAATTTTTGGAATCAGATAGCACTTCTTTTTCCATCTCCTTCGAAAACTAGTTTTTAATAGTAAATATCATTTTTAAAGAGTGACATCATTGGCTAATGCATAACTTTTTTCTATGAAGGATAAAATTCTATTTGTTTTGAATTTAGATTCATAACTATGATATCTAGTGCATGGAATTGGTTTCATAGCATTTAATTGATTTTTTTCTTAATTAAGTTTTAAAGTCAAACCTTTTACAATTTAGATATGATTCACTGGCTAAAGCATAACTTTTTTTGTATGCATCGAAATTAAATTTTTTTGTTGGATAAGTACATCACTATCTAGTGCACTTATATTTTTTAGTTTTTTTTTGATAATCTGCTATTTTTGTACATGTGCATAATAGAGAGTTTGATTTTCGGTGAAAAACCTATGTTTAATCAAACTAAAAAATAAAATACACAATAAAACCAAAACATATTAAAATTATATTTGATGCATAGCTCATTTTGAGGACTACCATCATCTAGTTGAGTTTGTGAAGTCTCCTCCATTTTCATCCTCAACCCGAGCTTCGAAGGGAAAATTTTTGCAGAAATTTGGTGCAAGAGAGGGAGAAGGGAGAAAAAGAGGGGTTTACTTGTACCTCCCTTCAAGCAAACCCCCCTTGACCTTTCGAACGAATGAGGGTTCACTCGAAGGGGGGTTCGAGTGAAGCCCCCTTTTTTCAAAATTTCTCTTTGTTTTTATTGTAGAAAATGTGAAAAATTAGGGACCCCTTATTTAATAGGGTTCCCTCAAAAGGGTGTTCGAGTGAACCCTCTTTGGGTTCGTTCGAACACCCCAAAATACAAAATTTACTTCATGGGGGTTTTTTTGTAATTTTGCTTCCTCAATGGAATTGTAAACTAATTTTGTGGGATCACCTTATTTAAATATTAAGCTTCAAAGTTTTGTTATCTTTATGAGAGATTTGGTTCCCATGGATCTTTTTATAAAACCTTACACTCCCTTGCAATATAATTTCCTCAAAGATTGGTGGTGGTTGTCCAAAGTACAATTTGGTTGTTTTCCTTTTAAAAAATCTACCTAAGTCTACTTCCTTCATTGCCCTTAAATCCAAGGCTAAATAAAAAATAGAAATGCAATCTCAAAGAAAAGGTTGGGAGAATATTGAGTGTGCATATTCGAGGTGAAAAGATGAGGCTAATGCTCACATCTTTGCTTGGAAAGTTATACACTTCAAACTACCTATTAGTGATAGGTTGAGATTTCTGATGGTGCAACTGATTAAATGTCCTTTCTATCAGCACAATAAAAGTATGAAACATATTGTTTGACTTTTTTCATGGGCTAAAAGGAAATGCAATGTTATCTATAAATTTCTTCCTATGATTTTTGAACATAAATTAAGTTGGTAAAAAGCTTTATTGTGATTTTGCATTCAAAATATTATTGTTGTGGACACTATGAGACATAATATTTTACTAAACGTATGGAAAATTAAATTTTTGTCAGTTTTTGCTAAACATAATGTTCACTAGGAAGTGAAAATGCTAAAGTTTTACTATGATGTCATTTTTCAAATTTTTGTGTTGTGATCTCAGTTGTAGGGGGTCTCCAAAGAAAAAATGAAAATCAACAACCACTTGGATAAGATAAAGTATCAAATGCTTTAGCTTCATGAAAAAGACACTTTATGTTCTAAACAATTACAATGTATGTCAAAATTCAAAATTTAATGATGCTTTAGTTATGTTTTTTCCAAGTTTGGTGAGGGGTTCTTCTATCCTCAAGCCCATTATGGGTTTTATTGTACTACTAGTTTACATTGATTTTTTCTATTTAGCAACCTATTGGTTTCTTTTCTATTTGTATTTTTTACTTTCTTGACTTCAATATAAAAATAATTGAACCAAAGGAAATATGGGTTCCACCTATTAGGAGATGGAACCTAGGGGGTTAGGACCTATTTCACTCTTAGTTCATTAGGAAACCCTAGAGACTTCAACCCAATTGACTTAATTGAGGGAAGGGATGCAACACATGGTGGTTTCCTTAAGTGTGATAAAAAAGGGGGGTTCACCACTAAAATTGAGCTTCAAAGGAGAAATTATTAACATAATGCACTAAACCCTAGAAACTTAAAACATGAAATTAGATTGCTAAACAAAGAGAAACAAAAAAGTACCTAGAGGATAGGATATGTCTAAACAAGATTTGAAAACCCTAAAATTTTCTATTTTTGAAGTGTACTAGGAGTCATACACTAGGGTGGGTGATTTAGTCCTGCTACTAAAATTTTGGTAGAATCTGGAATCTTTTGATGACAAATCAAGAACTATAGTAAAATGAAAAAAAGAGGCACCCCAGGTGGTTATTTAGTCTCAATACTCCTTTCTAAAAAGGAAGGATGTAAAATTGTTCTCCTATCTCTATACTTCCTATGTTTTCCAAACTTTGCTTCTAGATCTGAATTTTTTTAAAAATGTTGCAAAACAAAATGTTGTTTTGATTTTCTTATGTGGGCTTTGCCTTGGCCAAACCCCTAGTTGGTAATTAAACCTTAATAAAAAGAATAGATCTGGAATTGAAATGTGTGTGGAAGTCCTAATCTTAAGTGAGCCTAATATTAAGAGATCTAAAATGCAATGAAACCCTACTCTAATGCGCTAGAATAGGATGCATATATGAAACATGAAAATAATGATGAATCACTTTGGGAGATCTTCAATCACCCTAATAATCCATAAGAATGTGTGTACCTTCCTTTAGGTAGAAAGTAGGATTATAATGGAAGATGGAATCACTTAGGAAACAAGTCATTAAGCTTGGTTCAATAGCTAGTTGCATCTCCCCAACCTAGAATCCATCATGATCCTCCATAGGAAACTGTCATCAACCTTTGGTAATGCTAGACCTTGAAATGAAAGTGAGCTTGAAGACCCACAAAAGCACTATAATGCTACTCCAATACTTCAGATTTGCTTGCTCCTAACTCTTGAATGCAAATGCTTGAATCTCTTGCTTACTTGATCACTTTTCTTATTCTCTCTAGTTCCTTAATTGTCAAAAAATGAGTGTGAGATGTAGATTTTATAGGCATCCCATCTAATTTACTATTTATTAGATCCCAAATGCTAACATTTATGAAATTTGAATTGAAAACTTGAATTTCCTACTCAAAACCCTAAAAAGGGCCCAAACGAGACTCATACACCCAATGTAGCATATGGGTCCCATCTAGGGGGACTCATATGCCCAAAGTGGCGAATGAGTCCCACCCTAGCTTTTTGGGTTGAGAAATTGTTAGGAGGTTAGAAAATTTAATTTATTTATTGATTTTTTTAAGATTTCAATTGAAATAAGCCTTGGGACTCATAATAAAGGGACTTAGAGGGCTATTAATGATTATTTAAAGGGTAAGAATGCAAGGGCACTAAAATTGGTCCAAACTAATTGTGAAATTGTACTATATCCAAGAAGGGATTATAATTTTTGATACTACAATAATAATTGGAGCTTTGACAATACACTCCAAAAGAAGCACTTCCTTGAGGATGGTAAGCAATATATAAATATGTGAGGCCAATAGGAAATTTCAAATAGAGTTCAATAAATTTTAAATTCTATTACTCAGTAGGGTCCATCCAAATATCTGGATATTTTGTTAAAGACATGGAAAATCACCGAAAATGTATAAGGGACCTTCTTGCATCTTAGAAAACATGAAACATTCCCTAATGGAGAAATATAAAAGCAACTTAAATTGTTAAAAGGAAAGTATCTATATATATTAACTAAATATGAGTAAAAATATATTGTGCTTTTGTTTTAAATTAATTAAAAATATGGTCAAATATAGATCTTGATTTTTGTCTTTAATTTCAATCTATACAAAAGATTTTAGAATTCTAATGCTAGGACACTATGGTATTGGTCATTGTCCACACAAAATAGTATATTTAAGGTATGCTTTTATGATTCTAACATGTCTATCCAAACTTGCAATCTATACAAAAGGTTTCAAAATCATGACACTCGGACACAACATGATGTTGGTTATTTGTCACACAAAATAGTATGTTTAAAGCACGATGTCATGATTCCATCATAGAAATTATGCCATTATCATAGTTATCTACATAAAACTATATATTTAAATTATGGTGATGGGACTTACAACAAATGCCAACTTTGATATTTCTGTCATGTTTTTCATCATGATAAATTGTTAGTTATGATCTATCTACTACCATTTTTTGTTAACATTATCATTCATAATATGCATTATTGTTGGTGATACACATTGTCATCATTTGTTTTAATTCAATAATGATGACTATGATTGTCACTAGCTTTATGAGAGACAAGGTGTAGAGGAGTGAAAGAAAAATGTGAGTTATAGACAAACATAATTCTTTATAATATGTTTCTCAATTATACCTCGAATAGGATGTGACATCTATCCACATTAAAAAATCATTGTCTTTTATTCAATCACGACAACAAAACTTTTCTTGAGAATTTTTTTATGCAAAAGTATGAAAAATGTTTTATAATTTTGCTTCACAATCCTTCACATGTGAAATTGTCCTCTGAAAATTAATCTCATAAAACCTTACACTAAGTTACTAAGCAAAAATTACAAACATCAAACACTCTAAAACAAATCATTTTTACCACTCATGAGTGTAGAACCTGTAAAACGTTCTAATCAAGAATATGAAAATCTAATACATACCTTTCCAGATAAGACATAAAATACAATATAAAATTGATTAAGAGTAGGCGACAAATCTATTCATTATGAACTAGGCTAATGATTACAAACACTTCAAAAGCACCCACTAATCTATGGGCCAACTTTTCTAACTTTCCAAATAAATACAAAATTTATATTCCATCACAAAGTTCAGGTAAAGAAACGTGCTTCGAAGTCTCTTTTCATACCATTAACTGTGATTAAAGAAAAAAAAAATCCATGTCTTTTCTGTCTTACATACCTAAAGTCTATCCTGCGGGCCACTCTGTGGAATCTTTTGCTACAGGACTGATAAAACGTGTCGTTTCCTTCCAAATGGCCCAAACCGAAGATAAGACTTAAAAACTAAAGAAATAGATTAAATTCCACTTATCGATCCGAACCCAATTTATATCATTTTACTGGTAATCACTAAAGTGGATAGCTATTAGTGAGTCATTGCCTTGGAGTAACCGTTGTTTAAGTTCTTTGGCCCATTCAATTCATGCAGGATGGGATTTATGTACGTGCTCTTGGGTTGGCACTGCCGTGTGATAAGAAATAGTTGATTTGTTAAAGAGTAGATTCGATTTATGACAGTCAAAGCATTTAAGACATGGAATTTGTTTATTCTAAATCACAATTAATGGTATGAGACAAAAGACGTCGAATCAGAAGACTTACAAAATGATAGAATGAATGAATGAGAGATGAAGCACGTTTCCTGTACCTGAACTTTGTGATGGAACATGACATTTTTATTTATTGGTCAATTAATTTAGATACCATTAATTTAAAATCAGTTAAACTGTAATTTAGAAATTCAGTGAACCTCAAGTTTTTATATATTCCTTGTCGTCCTTTAATATGCCAAAGGTGTCAATCCTTGCTTATTCTTGATCGAATTATAAAAATGCACACCTACGGCTGTCAGTCATGTTCATGCTTGATAAAATTTTGAATGTTGTAATTTTTTTATTTTTTTAATAAAAAATTCGAATATATTAAAAAAATAGAAATAGATTACATAGTATATTATTGAAATTGATAAATGATTATATATTTTTTTAAATAAGAGGAAGAAAAATCAGAAAAAAATTATCCTTGTCTTTATCTTTCATATAATAGAAATCACAAAGACGTAAAAAAGAAAGCCTTTTATTCTTATTCATTTTATTTCACCATATTTTTAGAATTTATATTTGATTTTTAATTTTTTTATTAATTAGGATCAACTAGTTTAATTCTAAGATTTGTGAAAAAGATTTTGGATAATATATTCAAATATCTCAACGAATCTCTAAATTGGTGCTCAATAATAAATATTAAGAATTAGAATAATATTATGAATCAAACCATTAAGTTCACATTGATTAGTCAAAATGAATGCCTCTCACTAAATTAAAATTTACAAATCAATTTTAGAATAATAGAGATACCCATTTCAATAAACACAAATTTCTCTTATTCCAATTCACTTCACGAACATATTTTGTTCTTTTATTGATAAAGAACAAATGAATAATAGTGTATATATGCCCACACTACTCTTATGTATTGTTTACCTAAGAGTTTTAAAAAGGTGAATTATTTTTACACAAAAGTTTTCAACATTACTCACAACCAATCAACTATTTGTATAGAAAAATAAATTTGATAAATGTGTATAATAAAGTACTACATATTGTAGCCTAAAACAATAACATAATAAGTAGAAAATAGATATAGAATAATTTAAAAAATAAAAATTCCAAAAGAAATCCTAATACATTAAAAGTTTCATTAGTATAAAATTATTTTCTAATACTACAATGAACCTCTCTTAGTTCATCCTTAAAAATGTGTAGATACTATTTTGTTGAAAAGGGAGTCCTAGGGATATTATGTAACTTGATCAAGATCAATCCATTTCAAACAATCATTCAAATTCAAGTTAACAAAGATGTAAGATTGACTTGCAATCTAATAAGTGAGTGAAAACACCTTGGATCTAGTTCTTTATTGCCTTGGAAATTGATTGAAATTTTAATGTTGATTTATTGTTCAAATTGATTTGACTACAATACCTAATCTAAAAATATATTATTTTTCTTATAAAATAAAATTTGATTATAAAAAAATAAATAGATCTAAGAGAGGTAGAGTAATGGGCACCTCTTGTTTTGTCAAAAACAATCGCTCTATATTTGAGAGATAGATCAACACTTTTCTCAAAATATCATTCAATGAATTCCTAGAGATATCAACTCACAGAATAAATGAGAGAAAGAGATATGCTATAGGTTGTCCTAGGGTATGATTAATGACTAGAAAGGGGGTTCAACACCAAGCTAGGGCTTGGAAAGACAAGAAATGGATGTAATATGCAAAGTTCCATGCAAAACCTTGACTAAATGACCGAGGAAATGAAACTGAAATGCATAATAAAAAACTAAGAATGAATAGAGGTGCACTTGGAAGAATGATGAGGTCAAAACAAGCGTCAAAACCTTGAAATCTTATTGTTTGATGCCCAATGGGACTCATACACCAATCTAGGCAATTCCGTCCCAGACTAGGGTTTTTGTGCCAAAACTAGAATCTCATAGAGGTTGATCTGAGTGCACAAGAATCTAAAAAATATGTTGTATTGGGACTCATATGCACCAAGTGGTGTATCAGTCCCACTTTGATTTTTCGAAGGGTCAAGGCCTGAATCTACACTCATATCTTTGCTCTTCCTTCCATACTTCATTTCCAGACCTGAAACTCTGATTTGCAACCTATAGGCGACTTTTTGTGAATATGACAACCTTGTGACAAATTGATGACTTTATTCAACCTTGCAACCTAATCTTCAAAGGATCTTCAATCCTAAGACACCTAGACTTGTAATTACACATGCAAAGAGAGAGAAAAATTTTGATTTGTTAGGAAAGAGGGGTTTTCCTTGGTCAAACCTTGTTTAGGTAATTAAACTATTTGATGAAACAATGAAATATGACATGAAACATGACTTCTTGACATGTAAATCATCAATCTAACATGAAGTGGCCATGTAGAGTGTAGATCTTGATCTTGAATAGAGGTAGAATAATGCCTAATCCTAGATCTTGAATGCTACATCATAACACTAGCTCAACAAAATGCTTGATGCCTTATGATCTTGACATGATGATGGATATTGAATTGCTGCAAAAAATGATGCAGAATTATGTCTTTGAATGTCTTAGAAATTCTCTTGTAAACTCTCTTGACACTCTTGTAAAGTCATGGAATGATTAAGTCTTGAATGCTAGGCTTGATATCATGAATTATTATATGAAATAATGATTTGAGACCTTGTTTCTATAGTCAATCCATCCAAATTACCATGTATTAGATTCTAAAGGGTGACATTCATTAAATTTGAACTTGAAACCTTGATTTCATACTCAAAACCATATAAAGGGGCCAAATGGGACTCATACACCACTTGTGGCATATAGGTTCCATCTGGATGGGACTCATATTGCCAAGGTGGTGTATGGGTCCCACTAGACCTTTTCAAGTGGAGGAAATGTTGGGGAGTTGAGAAATTAAGCATATTTGATGTCTATATTAGGATTTTGGTTGAAATAAGACTCAAGATACATAATATAGGGTCTTCGGTGCCTATTAATGATGATGTTAAGGTCATAAATGCAAGAGGGCCCAAAAATTAATGTGAAGGTGCAAGTAAATACACCTTTGAACATTAAATTAAGGCAAAATTAAGTCTATTTATCTTAAAAGGACCCTAAATCCAATGTGAATGTGGAAAACACAATACAACACTAGATCAAGACAACATTAGGCCCATTTTAATGTTAACCATTCCCAAATCAAGTGCAAAAATGTGGAGATATAATTTTTCCCTTAACACACCTATGATTGCAATCTAAGGTTGATTTAGCAAGTCTAGGGAACACTACTTCCTAGATTGAGCTCCTCTTTTTTTCTAGATTTAGCTTTGTAGGCCTGTAGCCTCTTGTATTTATTTTGCTATCTTGTCTTGAAAATCTCTATCTTCATATATGAACCTACAAAAATATTAACAAAAGGGGAAAAGGGTAGCCCTATAGGATTTTTCCTAAGTTAGACCCTCATTTTGGTATTTCTACCTCCACAAATAGTTGATTGATAAACTAAAACAAAGTGTGTTCTCTTAACCTTAATTGCATCTAAGGTTCTAAAATGAAGAGAAAAAGTGTAGTCCTAAAAGAGATGTTAAGAAAGGGGATCCTTAAAATTTAGAGGGTGTCTTTACCTTCAAATTTCATTAGGAAAGAGATCACAAGGTGCAAATATTGACATTCAACTCTAAGGAAAGACAATCATACCTAGAGCTTTGATTCCTTTAAGATAATGAGAAGATATGAAATTAAAAGAAAATGATTGATGCACTTAGACTAATGAAGCAATATGAACTAGATGATAAAATACAATTTCTTGAAGAGACAAAAAATAAAATCATTGTTTGTAGGCATATATGAGAAGTGTATAGACACATGTGCCTGGCACCATAAATATATTTTGAGCTCTATAGAAGGACAAGCTTTCCCTAGGGCGAATGAGTCTTGGTTAAGGCTTTTGAAAACACTTTTTATAGTCCTTTGATGCTGGATCTTGTATTTAGTTTTGCATAGGTCCCACTATCCAAAGGTGAGAAATAAAATCTATAATTGAGTTTCTATGGCTTAACAAAAAAGATGATAACTTGTGCAACAATGCAAATTTTCTTCTTTCAGATCTCTTCAATCCTTCTTCAACTTGTAGTCTACACATGAAAAAAGAGGGAAACATTATTTGTTTGAATGAGGGTTTTCCTTGGTGAAACCCCATGTTTTATAATTAAACCTTGATAGAAAGATAATGGTATTTGATAAATGGAAGAAAATTATGAATGCACACTTTCTTGATACAACTTACAAAACATTTAATGGCTTCCTTGAGATGATTGAATTCAAACACATCAATCCCAGGAACTTGATCTTTCTTTGCTTTATTTATTAGATACTTGAATGCTTGGAATCTTTGGGGATCAACATTGTATATTATCCTTCACAAGATTACATGAACACACATAAGCTTGAACATGATGAAAGTATCTTGAATTCTACAGAAAATTATTAATAAAACCACTCTTGAATGCTCTTGACAATAATATTTACTTTGAAATTGATCTCATAAAGTGTGTTATATTTGAATTAATAAAATTCTATGTATTTATAGGTGATTGTATATTTTCCCAAAAAATAGATTTGAAAAGTTGAGAATTGCATATGAAATTTGAATCAGTAAAAGACCACCAAAAACATATTAAAAATTGGGATTGAGGACTTAAGAAGGACCAATCCACCCTTGGGAAAATGGTTAATGGCCCTTAAGTCTAGGAAAAACATGCTCCAATGTGATCTAGTTATTATTTGCATTAATTAAATGTCGGTTCCCCTTTCAGAAAATGGGAAAATAAAGGCTTTCGAATGCATAATTTGGCAAATTAGAAGCTTAATTAAGTCCAATTAATTAAGGGACTCAAACATAGTGTGAAATTATAAAGGTATAAAATTTCCTACACTAAATTTATCCCCCACTTTAGTGAGAGTATGAACTCGCACTTAGAGTCACACTAAAGTAGACAAATATGCGTCAAGAGGGGTCCAATTGTACAAGTGTTGGAGAGATAGGATGAAAAAGGTAAAGGAGGTGGTAAATCCCCTAGGATTCATGATCACATGGAAGACAACCATAAGGACAAAGGGACACAAGAGATATGTAGGATATATAAAGAAAGAAAAGATACACAAGCATACAATGATAAAGATAATGCAAGAAGGAGAAAGGATGGGATGGAGTAGAACGGTTGTGCTATTGTCCATAACATGAGTTCACAAGTGAAAATTTAATTTCCACTATGAAAATGGAATATATTCATGGGCTAGTGAGAATTCGTTGTCCATAAAGGTGAGAAGAAAGGATGAGAAACACACATTAGGTCAACAAGGTGTGCACTTATAATAATGATTAAGATGCTATGAGCCAGAACTATACTAAGTTAAATCTCTATGAAAAAAGTGAAGCAAGAAATTTAAATGCCACAATGAAATAATAACAACGTATGCCCCAACTTTAAAGAAATTGCTAAACACCATACCATGAGAAATTACTTTAAAGTAAAAAATTATAAATGCCAGTTGATAAAAGGGCCATGAGAGCTTATTTGGAAAGCCCTAAGAAAATGACATGTTTCTAAATAAAGGTACGTCATGAAAAGGGAGGTTGCCCCACATGAAATCTAAAGGATAACACATAAGGGATCCAAAAATTTGGGGTTAGTACATGTCTTTGCTACAGTGATATAATGGAGCTTGGAATTGTCATTGTTCCCCAAATACTTTGTGGAACAACAAACAAAAAGGAGGAATGACACATAGAGAGCGAGAAAAAATTAATGCTTTTGGATCAACATGGAAGAGACCTAAATGTATCAACTCCTTGCATCATCCACAATAGGAAAATACAAGATAAGGAAAAAATTAATGTTTGTGATAGATAAAATAATGGAGGTAGAAGGAAAATACGTTAACTTACACTGTATCCTTGCACTAATGGAGTAATAAGGGTCATGAAAAGAAAGCTCACAAACATAAAGACACACCAAGAAGCACAATATTGGGGATCACATTACATACATGCAATTACAAAGAACAGAGAAAAGAAAAGAAAAATCTAGTATGAAAAATGTGATTCAAGCTAAAGAAGGTTGTCTACATACCAATATTGTTACTCATATACATAAGGAATATAACTAGCCAAAGGGGAAACAATAAGTTTCATACTAGGAAAAAACTATCTAACCCATTTCCCCCCAAATGTAGGACATGGATGAGTTAAGATAAATGGTGAGATGGTGCTCCTTACAATGTGGAAAAATGATCTACATAATAGTGTATTACATGTAATAGTGATTATGCTATGATTTTACAACTATCAAATGAAAAGGAGAAAAGTGTGTGTATTCTATCTAATTATATCAATAATATCATTTTATTGTCACCTTCTTTTAGGAACGTCACATATCATTAGTAACGTTCCCAAGAGATATATGATATGCATAGCAAGTTATAGTATGTAAAAATGGTAAATTCTTGTGTGTATAGGGCTTGGGTCTCTTACTTGATTGGGAAATTGGTTGATATGGAGGGGGAGGTTCTTGGTATCTTTATCCCTTGGTATATTATGATGGTTTTTGTTCTAAAAATTGATGGATTTCAAGCTCATTTCTTATGTCACATCCTATGTTTTTAAAATATTCTAAAGCCTTGACCATAATATTGCTCTAGGTTGATGGGTGTGTAGGTAACTTTGATTGCATATGATAGAAGAGTATCAATATTGTCATTGTAGATGGTTGGCGGTTGAGGTTTTCTTTGTGATTCAATTTTGGGATGTAAAAGGTTGAATAGGTCAAGTGGTGGGATGATAGGAGGTGTTGGTTTTTCCATGGAGGGATAAAAGGATGCATTGTTCTTAGAGTTATGAAAATATTTTGTATGAATTCATGCATGTTATCTCCCTCTTCACCTAATATATCTACTGCACGAGGAAATCCATTAACACATGAAGGATCATGAATGTTTTGAATTGCATTACGATCATCACCAAACACAAATTGAAACATCAACCAAAGATTGTAAGGCCATCCATATTTTACAAAAACACATATCCATGATACAAATTTCAGATCTAAAAATGATAATTCACTGATTGATACCAAAATATGATAATGATTAATTTTGAATTCCAATTTTGATTTTACATAATGCACTTTATTTCACCAATTTAAATAAATGCAAACAACTACATAAATATGTAATTTCGAAAATTGAAACTGAGATTTGTAGGTACAGGAAACTAAAACTATAGATCTTGATACTAATAAATGTGCATAATTTTGATAATTACCTATACAATGAAACTTATTTTGATTTGTTCCTTTCATTAATGATATTTTTGGAAACATGAGCATGATTTTATATGGTGTTGTCATTGATATCAACGTTGGTGTACAATTGTTCAATGAGCATGAGTGATTGCGATGATATCAATCCAGTAGATAGGTGCAAGGATTTTGGTACAAGGAAAAGCATGATTGATTGTGATGATGGAAATCCAGTACATAGATGAAAGAGTGTTGGTCTAGTGCATAAAATATGTGTTTAATATTTGGCTAAATCACAAGTTTTAGTCTTCAGTATATAGTGAGCTAGTTTTGAGGTTCATATTGCTCTACCATGTAGAATCAGGTTATGCAGTTCTAAGGTAATTTTGGTATATGTTGAAGGATATTAAATCCAACAATTCATGTCTTGATGTTCTTCGGTGTAATAATATGATTGATAGAGTATTAGGTCTCCCAATGATAATGTTACCAGTATAGAGTACATGTTTGGAATGATTTGCACTCCATCACAAAATAATATGTTGTTATTTATTTTGTGGGAGTGTTTACAAGTGTTATTAGTATCTATGATCCAAGTGGTGAGTGTTTTGGAGGTTTGAGTGTTATTTTGTGGATGGTAAGTTGGTTTATTTTAGTGTGGCTTCACCAACAATGACAACCTAATGAGTTTGGGTTTGTGAAAATTTAATGGAAGTATTAATAAGACTTATGTGATTAATTATAGATCCCTACTAACCTATTTGGATGCATTAAAAGTTTTTAATTATGGTGTGAAGCATGTAAGGTTAGATCTTGAACCGATAGGTTGGTATATTACATGTTTCATCTAATTAGGACAACCTAATTGATGTTGTAGGTGTTTTGTGAGTATAATATATATAATGTAAGTTAATTTTAGTGTTGTAGACATGAGGTTTGTGTGTAATGTGAAGGATGCAAATATAGTGCAAATGTGATGTTAATATAAGCAATAAAAAGTGTGGAAGTGGTGTAGTACAAAGTATGTTGATTTGATATTTTGAGATCCAATGAAACTATTTCTCCTACATATCGTAGATGTATTAATAGTATTTACAATATTGTTAGTGAGCCACACCTCTTTTTTATTTCTCTTATTCTCTAGATAGCGAATCTTCTTGATAGTGAGTCCACCTAGTAGTGAGCCTTTTTATAGTATCTTATGACTGGTTATATTATATTGTGAGATAATCCTCATCGTGGTTTTTCCCTTTTGTGTTTTCCACTTAAAATCTAGTGTTCATGTGTTATGTTCTTTGATGATTAGGGTATGTGCAGGATCATCATGGAAAAAATAGGCTCTTAAGTGGCAAAAAATTCAGAAAAATTAGAGGTAGGCAACTTGACATAAAAATTTGAATAAGTTATCTATATTATTTCAAAAATATGTAATAATAGAATTTTTAGAAAAATGAATGTTGTTTCTAAATTACTAGGTTTATTTACAAAAACATAAAATCTATTGGTGAAAATTTGAAATTTCAATATAGTACTACTTAAATTTCAGGGAAAAAATAAGAAGTAGGTGTCTGTCTGACCACCCTAACCACATTAAAATGATAATATTTTTTTATACGATTTTGGATATAAGTAGAGGACTCATGTCTCAATGTGATGCATATGTTTTTGTAATTTTTTCTAAGTAAATAATTAATTATAAAAAATTTATGACAACTTCTAAAAAATATAAAGAGTCGTATGTCTGACCACCTTAACTTTGTCAAAACTTCATGAAATTCAATTTTTTATTTTTTAATCTTATAGTATGCAAAGCATAGAATGTGATGCATGTTTTGAATTCAAAAAATATGATACCATTTGAAAGCTACAGTTGTTTTTCAATCAGCCTTAAAATCAAGACTTTAGTCGCAATTCAATAGAAAATGAATAATAATTATTTAGGGTAAGTGCACCAATCTGTGACACAATTTTGGCTCTTAAGATGCCACTTTTTTTCTGAAGTTAGGAAAATCTGATTTGCACGAGAAAATAAAGATAGTTACACTCAAAATTTCAAGATGCGGAAAGAACAAAAGTTGAAGTGCTCTGAGTCTAGTTTCTAAGCTACTATTGTTTTTTGAAATTAATGAAGATTAAGGGTCTCAAAAAGGGGGGGGGCCCAAAATAGGTCCTGTTTTTATAAAAAAAAATAGCATAGCGCTTGAGGGCTCCCCCCTCTTTGGTTAACTTTTTTTTAGAATTTCAAAAATCTCAATGGTGAGAAATTAACTAACACCATGTAGTTTATCCTCCTTCTTTCGGATAATTTTTTTAATGAATATATAATATTTTATGAATTTTCAAAGTGGACACATCCTGAAAAGCTGAAATTTGAGCATACTCCCACCCAAATTTTTTGCGAACTAATCGAAAATTGATTTTTTTTTTTCATCATGTGTAGAATGGAGTCTAGTTTGAAAAAACGTAATTTTTTTCATGTTCCGATGAACGTGTAAAATATATCCTAAACCTAGCACATGTTGGTTTTTGACCAAAAACGAAGGCATTTACAATAGAAGCCATGGATCAAAACCTTAACTAAGTCAAAATGAAAAAAGAATTATATATTTAGATAGCTGAGATAGAGTTAACGCTACCACGACTTTTTTTATAAACTTGCTTTGAAAGATGTGCAAATGAGATGGGGAGCATAGTCAAAAATATGATAAAATTTAGCAAATCCTATTAATTAACACGTCTAAAGCAGGCCTTTTGGCGAGCGCCAAATGGCCTGCGTTGTACAAAACTAGATTTTCGCTTTCTCTGTCAGGGAAATTATATACATGAAATAAACATTTACATATGGACATTTACTTTCTTATACTTTAAGTTATATTTCATGTATATATAGGCAGGATGTTTGAGAGTGGTTCAGATCTCTAAGAGTTATAATGCAAATTCTAATTTATGGAAGATCTTAAAAATTTCAAACTTAGTCAAATTTCAGTAATCAACATGTCAAATTTTAGTAATCAGGAGGTCAAATTTTAGTACTCAGGAGGTTGAATTTCATCTATCTCACTCATTTTCATCTCTTATTCTCTAGACCTCTCTCTCTCTCTCTCACTATCTCCATCCCTTTATCTAACAATATCTTCCTTGAGCTCAAGAACTATGTCTCTACATGTCCATCTCTCTCTCCTTCCCTCTCCAATATCTATCTCCCTCCCTCCTTCCCTCTCTAAATTTTTTGATCTCTCATCCCTCTCCTTTAATCTCTATATATCTCTCTCTACTCTCTACACCTATATATCCCTCCCTCCCTCCCTCCCTCTCCTCTCTTTCTATCTCTCTTTGCTTCCCTTGCTCTCTCCTCCCCTCTCTACTCTCTATCTCAGCATTCTCTCTCTCCTTCCCTCTCTAGTTCTCTCTATCTCATTTCTCTCTCCTTCCCTCCCT
>CM021100.1:246705591-246753698 GCA_007115665.2 Sequoiadendron giganteum | reverse complement strand
CCACTCCCTCTCTCTCTCTCTCCAGTCTCTCCCTCCTACTTCCTCTCCCTCTTTTGGGTCTCTCTCACTCATTCACTCCTTCTATCCCTCTACCCTCTACCCTCTATTGCTTTTCCACTCCCTCCCTTTCTCTCTCTCACTAACTCCCTATATCTCTCTCCTTTACCCTTAACTCTAAACCCTAAACCCTTAGCCCTTAAACCCTTAAGCACTCTACCCTCTACTTCTCTTTATCTCCTCCCACCTCTATCTACCTAGACCTCTCTTTGTTTTTTTCTCACCTCTCTCTCCATCCCTACCTCTCCCTCTATCTTTGCTTTCATATCTACTTCTCTCTACCTATTTGTCCCTCTATACCTATTTCTCTCTCCCTCCTTGCATCCTCTCTCTCAATATCTCTACCTTCTTTCCCTCTCTCTCTCTCTCTCTCTCTCTCTCTCTCTCTCTCTCTCTCTCTCTCTCTCTCTCTCTCTCTCTCACATCTCTAACCTTAAACCGAAACCCTTAAACCCTCTACCCTGTTAGAACCCAAAAAAAAAATCATTAAAGAAACTTGAATGATTTTCCCTTTTGAACCTAAATTTTCCATCAATACCCTAAAGGAGTTTATTCATTTATATCCATTACTTTCCTATCTTTCATAATATTTCATTTACCATCTTACCCCCATTTAATTTCTCATTATTTTCCTATCTTTTCCTTTAAAATTTATTTCTCCCCTTTCCAAAAATGCTCATACATTTTATACCTCTACCGCTCCCTTACTAATCACTTCATATCTTATTCACCACCCAACCGTGGTATAGCGGTAAAGAGGAGTCAAGGAAATCCTTACCGCTACACCATAGAGGGTATCTCGAGGCCTGCGATAGAGCGGTAGCAATTAGAAGGCGGCGGTAATGGTCAACAAAAATAATCAGCAGCTAAATGATTAGGCACAAAATGTTTACCGTGCCACTGCGCACAATCTAAACATAGCCTGCGGTATCGTGGTGGTCGGTAAGTCACCGGCGCGGTAGCAGTGCAGACAGTCACTGCGGTACCACACACGGTGAGAATGGTGATCACGGTGACTACGGTAAACTATCAGTGGAAGGTTAAGGTAGGTAGGAAGACGGCTACTGTGGTACCACGGATAGTCTACAGGGAGACCATGGTAACGCAGTAATAGTCAGGAGAAGACCTTGATAGTTAAGACCACCATACTGTCGGGTAGAAAGATAGTGACCGCGGTATAATGGTAAACACAAGAAAGGCCACATACAAAGTTTACCGCGTTACCACGGGTATAGATTTTACTGCACACAATATAGCAGTGGTTGTTTGATGACTGCTAGGCTGACCCTCTACCGCACAACCGCAGATTGTTTGAAGGCTATCTGTGGTAAAGCGGTAGGGAGAAAAATTTAAAGGGTTTAGGGCAGTGGTATAGGATATAATTCATTTTTTAGCCTTTTTGAACAATGTTAAAGGAATTTGAATGATTTTGGATGGGAAAAATGATTTTTTATGGAAAAGTTAGGAAAATATTCGATTCAAATAGCTAAAAGACCTTAGGATTTTCATGAAATTTTGGGTTCTAACAGGGTTAAGGGGAGAGGGGAGAGAGATAGAGGGAGTGAGTGAGTGAGTGAGTGAGTGAGAGAGAGAGATATAGGTAGAGAGGGAAAAGAGATATAAAAAGAGGGGGAGGGAGAGAGGAGAGATAGAAAGAGGGGGAGGGAGGGAGAGAGAGAGAGAGTAGAGAGGGAGGAGAGAGATAGAGAGAGAATTAGAGAGGGAAAGAAGGTGGAGATATTGAGAGAGAGGATGCAAGGAGGGAGAGATAAATAGTTATAAAGGGATAACTAGGTAGAGAGAAGTAGATATGAAAGAAGAGATATAGGGAGAGGTAAGGATGGAGAGAGAGGTGAGACAAAAATAGAGAGAGGTCTAGGTGGAGAGATGTGTGATGGAGCTGAAAATTAGAGAGATAAGGAGAAATGTGGAGAGATTGAGAGGGAAGGAGGGGGGAGAGAGAAATATGTATAGAGAGATAGGTTATATAGTGAGAAGTAGAGAGAAAAGGTGGGTGAAAGGAAGAGAGAGGGAGAGAGAGGGGGAGAAAGAGAGGTGAGATAGAGAGAAGTATAAAGGGAAGTAGAGAGAGGGGGATATAGAGAAAGTTAGAGAGGGAATCTTAGGTCTCTCACTCACTCACTCACTCCCTCTCTCTCTCTCTCTCTCTCCCTCTATCTCTCTCCACTATACCTTTAACCTAAACCCTTAACCCTTAACCCTTAACCCTTAAACCCTAAAACCTTAAAAACTCTACCCTCTACCCTCTACCCTCTATCTCTCTCCAACTCCCTTCCCATCTCTCTCTCAAGTCTCTCCCTCCTACCTTCTCTCCCTCTCTCAAGTCTCTCTCTCTCACTCACTCTCTCTATCTATCTCCCCTCCATCCTTTACCCTTAACCATTAAACCCTCTACCATATACCCTTTACCCTCTATCTATCTCTAATTCCCTCCCTCCCTCTCTCTCTCTCTCAAGTCTCTCCCTCCTACTTCCTCTCCCTCTTTTAGGTCTCTCTCTCACTCATTCACTCATTCACTCTTTCTATCTCTCTCCCCTCTACCCTTAACCCTCTACCCTCTACCCTCTACCATTAACTCTTAACCCTCTACCCTCTATCACTTTTCCACTCCCTCCCTCTCTCTCTCTCTCACTAACTCCCTATATCTCTCTCTCCTTTACCCTTAACTCTAAATCCTAAACCCTTAGCCCTTAAACCCTTAAGCACTCTACCCTCTACCCTTAACTCTAATCTCTACTTCTCTTTATCTCCTCCCACCTTCTCTTCCCTAATACCTCAACCCTATACCCTCAACCCTTAAAACCTTAAACACTCAACCCTATAACCTAAACCCTCAACCCTCAACCCTTAAAACATCTACCCTCTACCCTAAACCCTAATCCCTCAACACTTAAACCCTTAAACCCAATTAAACTCTCTACCCTAATCCCTCTCTTAGGTATGTCACTCACTCACTCCCTCTATCTCTCTCCCATTCCCTCTCTCTCCCACTCCCTCTCTCCCACTCTCTGCCACTCTGCCTTTCTCCCTCTCTCTCTCCCTCTCTCAGATATCTCCCTCCCACTCTCTCTCTCCCTCTATCTCATATATCTCCCCCCAACCCCTCCATCTCTCTCGAATCCCTCTATCTTGAGTACTCCCTCTCTCTCCTACTCTCTTAGGTATCTCCTTCCCACCCCCTCTCTCCCACTTTGTCTCCCTCTCCTTCTCTCTCATGTCTCTCCCTCCCACCCCCTCTCCCTCCCTCTCTCTCACTCTCTCTGTCTTTGTCTCTATGGATTAGGGTTTAAGGAATAAGGGTTGAGGGTTGAGGGATTACGAGGGTATAGGGGTCGAGGGATTAAGGTTGAAGGTTTGAGGGTTGAGGGATTAAGAGGGTATGGGGGTTGAGGGATTAGGTTTTAAGGGTTGAGGGTTGAGGGTTGAGGGATTAAGAGGGTATGGGGATTGAGGGATTAGGGTTTAAGGGTGAAGGGCTGAGGGTTGAGGGATTAAGAAGGTATGGGGGTTGATGGATTAGGGTTTAAGGGTTGAGGGTTGAGGGTTGAGGGTTGAGGGTTGAGGGTTGAGGGATTAAGAGGGTATAGGGGTTGAGGGATTAGGTGTTAAGGGTTGAGGGTTGAGGGATTAAGAGGATATGGGGGTTTAGGGATTAGGGTTTAAGGGTTGAGGGTTGAGGGATTAGGGTTTAAGGGTTAAGAGTTGAGGGTTGAGGGATTAAGAGGGTATGGGGGTTGATGGATTAGGGTTTAAGGTTTGAGGGTTGAGGGTTGAGGGATTAAGAGGGTATAGGGGTTGAGGGATTAGGGGTTAAGGGTTGAGGGTTGAGGGATTAGGGTTTAAGGGCTGAGGGTTGAGGGGTAAGGGATTAGGAGGGTATGGGGGTTGAGTGATTAGGGTTTAAGGATTAAGTGTTGAGGGTTGAGGGATTAAGAGAGAGATAAATATAGGTAGAGAGGGTAGGAGATGTAGAGAGGGGAGGGAGGGACAAGTAGGGAGGAGATAGAGTTGTGTGTGTGTGTGTGTGAGAGAGAGAGAGAGAGAGAGAGACAGAGAGAGAGAGAGAGAGAGAGAGAGAGAGAGAGAGAGAGAGAGAGAGAAGGGGGGAGAGATATAGAGTAGAGAGGGAAGGAGAGAGTAAGAGAGAAAGATGGGTGAGGGAGAGAGTGGTAGGTAGTGGAGTGAGAGGTAGGTAGAGAGGGAAGGAGAGAGGGATGGATAGGAGGGAGAGAGGTAAGGAGGGAGAGTGAGATGGAGAGAGTGGTGAGATAGAGAGTAGAGAGGTAAGGTGAGAGAAATAGGAATAGAGGGACAACTAGGTAGAGAGAACTAGAGAGGGAATCTTAGGTCTCTCACTCAATCACTCACTCCCTCTCTCTATCTTAGGTCTCTCTTTCTCACACACTCACTCACTCCCTCTATCTCTCTCCCCTCTACCCTAAACCCTAAACCCTTAACCCTTAAACCCTAAACAATTAAAACCTCTACCCTCTACTGTTAACCCTCCCTCCATCTGTCTCTCTCCCACTCCCTCCCTCTCTCTCTCTTTCAAGTCTCTCCATACCACCCCCTCTCCCTCTCTCAGGTCTCTCTCTCACTCACTCAATCCATCTATCTCTCTCCCATCTACCTTAAACCCTATACCCTCAAATCAATACCCTGAACCAATACCCTTAAACCAATACCCTAATCCCTCAACACTTAAACCCTTAAACCCAATTAAATTATGTACCCTAATCCCTCTATTAGGTATGTCAATCACTCACTCCCTCTATCTCTCTCCCATCCCTCTCCCACTCCCTCTCTCTCACTCTCTCCCACTCTGTCTTTCTCCCTCTCTCTCTCCCTCTCTCAGATATCTCCCTCCCACTCTCTCTCTCCCTCTATCTCATGTATCTCCCCCCACCCCCTCCATCTCTCTTGAATCCTCTATCTTGAGTACTCCCTCTGAGTACTCCCTCTCCCTCCCACCCCCTCTCTATCTCTCAAGTCTCTCTCTCTCTCTCACTCCTTGTATCTCTCCCATCCCTCTATCTCTCACTCCCTCTCTCTCCTACTCTCTTAGGTATCTTTTTCCCACCCCCTCTCTCCCACTTTGTCTCCCTCTCCTTCTCTCTCGGGTGTCTCCCTCCCACTCCCTCTCCCTCCCTCTCTCTCACTCTCTCTCTCTATCTCTATGGATTAGGGTTTAAGGGTTGAGGGATGAAGCCTCACTTATGTCACAATCCCTCTCTGTCAGGCCTCACTTACCTCCCACCCTACTTTCTTAGGTCTCTCCTTCCCAACCCCTCTCTCCCACTTTGACTCCCTCTCTTTGAAGTCTCCTTTTCAGAGGAACATATTTGGCACTCACCAAATGGGTTTTACGTTGAAATGGTAAAAATAAGGGTTGACCCCATGATTCAGGCCACATTATCCTGTGTTTGTCTGGTTCAATGCTTTATCCGAGTCAGAAACACCTTTTTTTTCTACAGTTGACTTCATATTGTACTAATCTATATTTGATCCATCACCTTTTTACAACCAATCTGCATGGTAGACAATGTAGAAGAAGATATTTTGAAGTTTCTACATCATTTTACATTATCTGAGGTAATATATTCATTTTGGTAAATTGAAATGTTTGTATTTAGTATATTTGTTTGTTTTTTACAATATAAACTAAATTTCCTTAATGATTTTATTCTTCATAATAATTGGACTTAGAATTCAACATTGAATTAGATGGGATTTGCATAAAAAAGTTCAATTTTTATGAGTTTGAAGAATAAAAAAAATAAAAAACATGACATTTACTTAACATAAATTTACTTATGAATTCTATTCTCATTGCTTAAAGTAGTCCATTTCCAGCATGGCTAGTGGAATTCACTGTATTTCATTCTTTTTCCAACTAATTTGGAAAAAAATTATTTTCATCTAATTTGGAAAAATTTTATTTTCATCTAATTTGGAAAACCTCATTGCCAAAGAAATAGTGAATAATGATAAGATATAGCATCACAAACCCTTCTTTGAATCCATATTCTTCATGACTTTGTTGACAATCAAAAATTTGATTTTGAGAAAAATAAACACAAGAGTCTCTAGTTATCATTTAGGTGGCAGCAATTTATATCCTCGGTTTGTGATTCTCATTGATTTGCTATATTGAATGGTTTCCACCCCTCTCTGCATCGATTTTTTTATAAAATTCATTACTTAGTTTTGTTCTATGTGTGTTTGTGGACATGTAGCATTCAAGGTGATGCCAAGGAAACGACCGAAGCCTCTAACACTAGAAGAGTGTGCAATTAAAAATGCAAGGAGAAGAGAATAAAAAAATGTAGCTTGTGAAGCAAAGGAATTGCAGCCCATACAGCCACAAACTTATGTGCAATCTAAGAGATGTCAAATTGGAAAAGCAAAGGGCATGAATGAGGAAATTTTATGGAAGGAGAGGAATGAATAAGGAAGTTGGGGGCACATCATCAACCATAGGTGAAGCTCAATGCACATCTCCAATTGAAGACACATTGACAACAACATGTGGTTTTCCAGGTACATTGGAAATCACATCTCCAATTGAAGACACACCATCAAAAACATTACATTTTGAAAGTACATCAGCAAACACATGTCTATTTGAAGGAACTCCACAAACAACATCTCACGTTGGAGGTACAACATCATTTACATGTCAATCTCAAGGTATGTCATCAATTGCACCTCCAATTGAAGGTACACGATCTATCCCCGATGTTGTTGACCTTCCCAATATTGACACAAATTTACATTTGAGAACTCCTCCTAGAGTTTTGCATAGAAAACCTACATTTTGATTGATATTGATTCCAATGTTTTGAAATGGATGCCTAATAAGATTCCAAAATGTACATGTCAAAGATATGCAGAAAGGATATGGAGTTTGTTTTTTGCAAAGCTAAGTGAGGGTGGAAGATTCCAACTATTTGTTGAAATGATGAGGCAACTCAAATTTAGGCCCACCATGAAGGCTCTTGGGCTAAGAGTTTTGAATGAATCAAGTGAAAATTCCATTGTAAAGAACTTGATGAGTGCATACGAGAGTGTGGGTTCCACCTCACACACGAAGGATAGTTGTGCCACATGACATGTGATGACAACAACACTGTTAAGCAGTCAAACAAGGAACAAGGTGAACCTTACAAAGGCAAGTAAGTCTTTGAAAATAAGTAGATCATCTCTAATGAGAGCCAAAGGAAGGCGTGATAGAGTGGAGGATCCAAATAGCAATGAGTTATGGGTATTTTCGGGTAGAGTGCCACAAAAAGACACAAGAATTGCTTAAGGCTTGAGATCTTTAAATGTGAATTATTGGAAGGATAACACAAGGACCTCTCCTAATGAAAGACATGTTGTAAGAAGGAGAATTGGTAGTATAAACTATGAGCCACATCCAGTGCATTATTTGGATACCACTCAAACCCAATTTTTTGTTGATTTTGTACAAAAGTTTCCTGAAATTAAAATATGTCAAAGGTATTTTGAAATGCTAAAGCCTTTTTATGTCAAAATAAATCACACACACACTACTTGTTGTTGTAGGGTTCATATTGAGTTTTCTAACCATTATGATGTTTATCGACGTATATGTGTAGATATGCATACTGACAATGGTTTGCAGGAATGTAACATAATGCCTCCACCTAAATTGTCAAGGAAATTGTTGTCTTCCATTTTATGTGAAAGAGAGGATGGTCAATTCTTTTACAAAAAATCATGTTTGGATGGCACATGTGATCATTGTGGTGGCATGCAACATTTTCCAATTTGCCAACACATGGCTAGTACACACACAATTGGAGACAAAATTGTGGAATTTGGCAAATAAACAACAGTGGCATACAGTCTAAAAGATGGGAAAGAAACAAAGAAGTGTGAATTGATTAGTGATAAGATTCTAGTGTATTAGTTTATGGGAATTTTTCATGATCAGGTGGTTTATGATTATGCAATTCATACACACGGAGCACAATGGTTGGACTCATAGTTCAAGTTATGCAAGGACACATTTCCACTTCGTCATATTGTTTTAGTTGTCGACTTCACTGAGAACTACACACTACAACCATAGAACGAGGTGCAATCACAGTACTACAACTCTGTGCAGGTTTGTATATTTGTACATATAGCATTCATTCATGCAAATGATAGTACAGAGGAAAATAGGAAAGTATTGAGGGAGTATCACTTTTACATCAGTGATGATCACACACATTCTGTAGAGTTTGTTCAAGGTTGCTTTCATATGTTCTATGCCGATCTGGCTAGCAGGGGCATACCATTTACTCAACATATCATATGGTTAGATAATTGTACATCACAATTCAAGAATGCTAGAATGTTTTACTAGTTGAGAAAGATGCATAGGATTAGTGGTGTACAACATATGTGGAACTTCTCAGAGGTCTGGCATGGAAAGGGGGAGCATGATGGAGCAGGTGCATGTATCAAAAGAGCCCTAGCATGAGAAGAGTTAAAGTACACAAACATTGTAAAGTTGAAAGATGCAAGATCAATTGTCTAGTGGTGCAATGGTTCAATGGGTCCAGGTAGTGAAGGAAATTCTTTAGTTTGTAGATTTTTTCATTTAGTAGATGATACTAACATTGTAAAATATGAGGATTGTTGTACACTAACAGGATTGAGTGAGCTACACTCTTTTACAAGCTCCAATGTAGGTACATGAACTATCCATACAAGGAAGATGGCATGCTTTTGTTATGCATGTATACTTCAATCATGGAATGATTGCGAGTTAGCAGAGTGGGTTGATGAATGGTCTGTAAGAAGTCTAACCCCACTTGACACTTATCAGCTCCCGATGGCTCTACAAATCACGGAGATGCAATCATCCATTGACTTTGATCATGTATCAGACATACTAGAACTAGGTAATATATCTTACTTACAAGTTTTGTTATGTTTCTTAGTAAATAAATCTAACAAGATGAACATATCAATGCAAGGCACATTTATGCGGTAATTGCAGATGAAGACAATGAAGAGGGTATAGATTATTACCTATTCCATTGTATCGAGGCCAAAATAAATTGGAGTCCCTAGTTATAGACGGAGAAAACATAGAATATCCTACAGGTTTAGTGGTTGTTATTAGAACATGGTTTCAAAGGTATCTAGTTAAGAATGTTGCAGTTTGGTTGTTTGAGGACTTTGACATGCATCGAAAAATTCTTCACTATTCGAACCTTGTCATCGCCACCAACATTCATTTGATCAAATATAAGGGTAAACCTGCGAACAAGAACTTATGGAAAGTGCGTGAGTCTGACCACGAGGCAATACTCGACACAATAAAGACTAGAGAAGACCCAGATGGTTCCCTAGATTGATTTATAAGTATGGACATTGAATTTGTAAAGCCATGTTATTGATCACTCTTTTGGACCAACACCTTGCAATAAGGCTTTTTCACGATTACTGTTTGATGTCATATGCATTTACAGCTGTCATTGATCCTTTTCTGATTGTGACTGTAGGTAATACTGAATTTTGTCAAAGTATATAAGAAAAGAACAACATTGGTTGCTGGTGCAAGTGTTCAGTGGTATGAGAAACATCAGTTTCTGGTGCATTTTTTGGTTGTCAATCTTCTCTTTCTTTTCCATCTCCTAGATTTATCGGATTGTTATATGCAACACGTTTTATGTTAAGCCTCTCAGTGATATATTTGAAATTTATACGGAGGGTCATCAAGAGATGATAAAGTAGCGAAGGGGCACATCACCATTGTAGGACCTTCAATTGACCTCCTTATCTAGCATGCATTAAGGTGATAGTAGGTCTCGTCAGCTATATGATTGACATGATTTAGTTATTGCTCTTTTAATGATTTTTATGTGAGTGTATGTCTAAGATTAAGAGGCTTTTGTAGGTTTTTTGTGGACCAAATTCCTATGATACTACACAACCACAGAGAGGCTACTACCCATGTGTTTCATAGGGAGCAGGTGATGTACATGTTTTGAACCATTTTGGAATGCAAATAGTTGGACCAGCTGAGGTGGAATGGAAAAAAGAAACTGGGCAACAACTCCTTTTGTCCTTTTCTCAAGTACAATATATTTAATGATTTGTGGTTGAAATGGGAGGATTATTTCCCTACATGTATTGCTACAAGTATTGAAAAATGGGAAGATTTTCCAGATGTGCTTCCATCATAATATTTGTCATTGAATTACTATATTTTTTGAAGACTCCACATTCATAAGGACCTATTGCTGCATACACAACCATAGCTCTTGGAGTCTTTAGACATTGACTGACATAGACTTGACAGTCATAGGACATTGACTATGGTGAGTGAAATTGATTGTCAATCACTGTATAATCATACACTCACTGTACTTAACAACTGATCACTACTCATTTCTAATATGTCCTTTTCATTTGTACATTGCCATGTACAGTGACCCTTCATATTTCCCTTGTGTTCATACATTCATGATGCTTGTCTTAATGAATAACCTTCCTTTAAATCTATTGTACTTTGATGAAGTGACAAGTTAGGGCAGCGTATGCCTCAGAGAAATCAATGCAACCTAGGTCATCTCTAACATACCTTAGGGTATGACATTCGACAAAACAACTACTATGGTTCAACCAACTCGATCCCTTAAGGGTGCAAAGTGCAAAAGGGAAACAATATTTGACAAGGTATTACTCGTAAACCATGGTGATTAAGAAATCTATTTCTAAAGGTACGAGATCATGTTGGACCCCTCTACAATAACCTCTCTCGGTTATTTCTATCTCAGAGCCATTCTCCTTGGTGGCGAATTTTCACTCGGGGAAAGAGTTGTCAAATGCAAGTAGTTGAAAGTTGCAAAGTGGTGAAAATTTCGTTCTGCAGCTCATGTGACCAAAAAAACTATTCCAACGCGTTCGGGTGGGTAAGTTTATGGTAGGAATGGTCCTCTTTCATACCTAAACATGTGGAATCGCTTTGAGCTACGTTCAACCAGATCGATACCTTAAGGGTCCAAAGTGCAAAATGGCTGCAAAATTCAGCATGCTATTACTCGGAAACCATGATGCTTAGAAAATTCTCATCTAATCCTAAAAGATCACATTGGTCCCATCTACAATAACCTCTCTCGGTTTTCGCTATCTCGAAGGTATTTTCCTGTGCTAGCGAATTTTCACTTGGGGAAAAAAGTTGTCAAATGGAAATAGTTAAAAGTTGGAAAGTGGTGCAACATTCGTTCTGCAGCTCATGTGACCAAACAAACTATTCCAACACATTCGAGTGGGTACGTTTACACTAGGAATGGTCCTCTTTTGCACCGAAACACGCAGAATCGCTCTGAGCTACGTCCAACCAGATCAATCCCTTAAGGGTCCAAAGTGCAAAATGGCTGCAAAATTCAACATTCTATTACTCGGACACCATGATGCTTAGAAAATTCTCGTCTGATCCTACAAGATCATGTTGGTCCCATCTACAATAACCTCTCTCTATTTTTTCTATCTTGGAGGCATTTTCCTGTGCTGACAATATTTCACTCAGAGAAAAAGTTGTCAAATGCAAGTAGTTGAAAGTTGCAAAGTGGTGCAACTTTCGTTCTGTAGCTCATGTGACCAAATAGACTATTCCAACACATCTGGGTGGGTATGTTTACGCTAGGAACGGTCCTATTTTGCACCCAAACATGCAGAATCGCTCAGAGCTACGTTCAACCGGATCGATCCCTTAAGGGTTGAAAGTGTAAAATGGCTACAAAATTTAGCATGCTATTACTCGGACACCGTGATGCTTAGAAACCTCTCATCTGATCCAATGGGATCAGGTTGGGCCCCTCTACAATAAGCTTTCTTGGTTTTTGCTATCTCAGAGGCTTTTTCCTATGGTGGTGAATTTTCACTCGAGGAAAAAGTTGTCATATGCAAGTAGTTGAAAGTTGCAAAGTGGTGCAACTTTCATTCTATAGCTCGTGTGACCAAAAAAACTGTTCCAACGCATCCGGGTAGGTACCTTTATGCTAGGAATGGTCCTCTTTCACACCTAAACATGTGGAATCGCTCCGAGCTTCATTCAACCGGATCGATCGCTTAAGGGTCCAAAGTGCAAAATGGCTGTGAAATTCAACATGCTATTACTAGAACACCATGATGCTTAGAAACTTCTCTTCTGATTTTGCAAGATCACGTTGGGCCCATCTACAATAACCTCTCTTGGTTTTTGCTATCTCGAAGGAATTTTCCTGTGCTGGTGAATTTTCACTCGGGGAAAAAGTTGTCAAATTCAAGTAGTTGAAAGTTGTAAAGTGGTACAACTTTCATTCTGCAGCTCATGTGACCAAACGGACTATTCCAATGCATCCAAATAGGTATGTTTACGCTAGGCATGGTCCTCTTTTGCACCAAAACACGCGAAATCGCTCTGAGCTACATTCAACCAGATTGATCCCTTAAGGATCCAAAGTGCAAAATGGCTGCAAACTTCAACATGCTATTACTTGGACATCATGATGCTTAGAAACTTGTCGTTTGATCCTATGGGATCACGTTGGACCCCTCTACCTTGCTCGGTTTTTGCTATCTCATAGGATTTTTCCTATGGTGGAAAATTTTCACTCGAGGAAAAAGTTGTCAAATGCAAGTAGTTGAGGCATATTATCAAACAATTCATTGCCTTGTCTATGGCTTGTCATGGCATTCCATCACCATGAGACCACTTTTCTTTGAGGCATTTTTTGAAAAATTTCAATGGCTTGTCTATGCTATTGCTTACTATTATGCTTTCCTAGATTTTTTCCAAGCATCCATATCTTTTTCAAAAGCATCTGTTTTAGGCTTTTAGCCATAGCACGAAGGCAATGAACTATTTGATAAAATGCTTTGGTAGACATATATCAAAAATTTTGTAGCATAGACAAGGGAATGATCTATTTGAAAAAATGCCGCAAAGAAATGTGGTCTCATGGAATGACATGACAAGCTAAATAAATTGTCTGCTGCTCCTAGTTATTAGTTATGCAATGTGAAGTAATTGCATAACTTCTTAGGTTGACTTTGTCAAAAGCTATATTGTAATTGAAATTTTGTCATCTATCAGCATATATTTATTCGTTATGCAATGTGAAGTGATGATTTGAGTTTGAAAGATGTTCAATGCATGAATAAAAACTACAAAAATCTATTTTCTACATTTAATTAGTTAAACTCTTTATTTTATTTTCTCTCTATATCTCTATGCTATGGAAATGCCTTCGATTTCAAAAAAGATAGTTTTTATCTCTTGTTATAAAAAGGAGAAAATATACAATGTTAAAGAAGAGTGAAAGCACAACTAAATTTATCATTTCAAAGCAATTTTTTTGATGCATTTTTTCAAACTGTTCACTGCCTTCTCTATGCTATTGCTTACTATTATGCTTTTGATATATTTTTCGAAGCATCCATAGCTTGTTCAAAATCACTTGTTTTAGGCTTTTAGCCATAGCAAAAAGGCAGTGAATTGTTTGAGAAGATGCTTTGGTAGACATGTACAAAAAATGTGGTAACACAGACAAGGCAGGGAACTATTTAAAAAAATATCTCAAAGTAATTTGGTCTCATAGAATGCCATGATAAGAAAATGCAATTGGCAGCAGCTCCTAGTTATTAGTTATGCAATATGAAGAAATTGCATAACTACTTAGGTTGACTTTGTTCAAACTATATTGTAATTAAATTTTCGGCATCTATCAGCATCTACTTATTAGTTATGCAAAGTGAAGTAATGCTTTGACTTTGAAAGATGTGCAATGCAATATAATCAATGACATGAATATAAACTACAAAATTCCATTTTTTACAATTCATTAGTTAAAATATTTATTGTATTTTCTCTCTATATTTGTATATGCTATGTAAATACCTTGCAATTAAAAGGCTTAATAGGTCAGTTAGGTGGTATTTGCAAAATCGAGTTGTGAATGAATGGTAATTAAGAGCAAAATTGGCAAATTGCCATCTTAGAAGTCTAACAAAGGGTGGTTATGTTGGTTGATTGGCTCAAGGGGTACTTGGAAGGTGGTATCAAGATATATTGCTGTAATACCCCGAGTTGAGGGTTGATTTTGTTTAGTTTCTAATAACAAAATATACTTGAAAATGCTGATCATTGGTTTTCTTTGTTTTCTTGAATTTTCTTTGCCTTGCATAGGCCCATACAAGTCTATCATGACTTGAGGCTTTGGATACTTGATTGCATATGTTTTTAATCTCTTTGCATATATTCTAAATGTTTAAATTCACCGTTGGTGTGTGTGGGATCAACAAACTTGGTTACTGCTCTGTTTTCTATATTAGGGGTTTTGAGGGAAACACCATGACACATTAGCCAATCCACCTACTGTTCTAACCCTGTTGCTTGGTGGATTGGCCTGTACCATGATTATTTTTGTGTATGAATACTTTGGAGGCCGAGAGAATGAATAAACTCAGTGGGGTGTGAAGTTCTAATGTTGTTCAAGGGTGTTTCCACCATGAAAGTAAGGAACTCAAGTACTGAATCTAAGAAGTACTAAAAGGAATGGGAATGTGAGTGTCCTTTAAGTTAGGGAAGAGGTATTGTGGGGTGTTTGCACCTTTGGAAGTATTGGGGGAGGTCTAGAGTTATGAGTTTCTTTAAAACCCTTCCTTTTTTGAAGGTTTAGGATGGTTTCTGAGTAGAGGAATAGAACAAGTTCTTGGGGCTCTTAAAATGGGAGAATCCTGAGTTTGGTGGCATCCCTAAGACTATTTCAAGTTTCCTTGGTTTGGAGGTGAGTTTGTGAGGGGGTTCCTTTGGAAATTAGGCCTAATTGTGAAGCCTAGAGCGAGGGAGGTGTATTGAAAGTTCATGTTGGTCCAAAAGAGTTACTATTGGTTTTGGCATATGTTGTGTAACCCTAAAAAGGGTATCTTAATCCACCTTTGAATGGTCAGGTGTTTTGGAAAGGTTGGGATAAATTAGGCTTGGACCGGGTTTTGAGTTTGGTGTAGGAGCACCTACACCACATCATCAATTTTTTTTAATTTGAATACATCAATAGGGAAATGTTAGTGTCTTTAGGTTTATTTGTCTAATAATCTTTGAGAGATAAAACATAATGCAAATAAAGGGTGTTTTGTGTCTTAGAAGTCAATTAGAAATCATATAAGTTATAAAATGCTGACAAAGCAACTTTAACACAAACAAATGTAATTAAGGGACCAACTAATCCCAAGGTTGGTTATGGGCATTGGGGAGAATATGGTTTTTGGAAAATGATTTAAGAATCCTTACCAAGGCTCGAATGAGAGAGTGGAAGAATTTTTGTAATAATTTTACACAATAAACACCACAGTTTTGAGCAATTTTCTAGAAAAATACCGTTTTCTTGATCTTTTTGAGTGTTGTATGGGCACATACAGGTTCTTAATGGTATTATAATTTTAGAGGATGTGTCTATATGTTTTCTAATTCATTTATTTTTTATTTGGTGTCTTAACTCTTTGTTTGTAGAGAGAACCAACACAAACAGTGACTGCCCCAGTGTTGCTGAATCAAGAGTTTGAGGGGAAATTTGTGATGTAATAATCAGTCCACCTGTAGTTTGCTATTGTATATCAATGGATTGATTTAAAACATGTTATAATAAGTGTGTCAACTGATTTTGGAATAAGGAGTCATAATTATGTGGTGTTTTTGTGATTGTTCTAAGACTGAACAAGGGTTTTCCAACATGGAAGTGAGGAACCAAAGAGAGGTTTTTAAGAATTAATCCATGTCAGGGTTATGTGAGGGTCTAATGAGTCTATGCAGAAGTATTTTGAGGTGTTTGGGGCTTTGGAAGTGTTGAGAGAGGTCTGGAGTTGTATGTTTCTTTAAAACCCTTGATTTTGTGAAGGTTTAGGAGGGTTTCTTGGGTTTTGTGAGTTAGAGGCTTTGTAGACACAAAATAATGAAAAAATTTGAGGTTTGGAACCATGACCTAAGAATTTCCAAGGAATTTGGATAGATACCTAAAGTTGGAAGGGTGGTCCCTTTGGAAAAAAAGGGCTAATTGTGAAGCCAAAATTGAAGTAGGTGTGTTGAAAGTCTATGTCGGTCCAAAAGAGAGACCACTGATTGTTTGGTATGTTGTGTAGCCTTGAAAAGGGTATCTCAATCCATCTTGTAATTTTCTAGTGTTTTGGAAAGGTTGGGAGAAATCTGGCTAAAACTGAGTTTTGAGTACTACAAGAATAACTAGTCACAAATGTGAATTTTGGAAACCTTGATGAATCTGACTTAGGGATTGTTGTCAATTGATTCAATTATCATTGTATGAGTGTTAATGGTCTTTTTAGGGCCTTGGTGGAGTCTTGTTGTTCATTTGCAAGGTTGAGGAGTTGAGACCCTTGAGGGTGGGTTGATGCCTATTAGGCTGAATCATTATGAAGAAGAGTTCTTGATTGAGAATTGACATTTCCATTGTTGTGAGTCTTCTCCACCTTGGCTCTGCATCAGAGTGCTATAAGGGTGGGTTGTTGGGTAAGGTGTTGAATGAAGAGTTTGGTTTGATGGGGCTTTGAGGTTGTGTAGATTGCTCAAAATAGGTTGTATTAATCTTGTTAGAAGCCCCTTGAAGGTAGATTGTCAGACTGATTGGGTTTGAGCCTCCTTGCCTCTGCATTGGTGGGGCACAAGTAATTGAAGCATTCCAAAGGATACAAACCACCATGAATGGAGCTTACTTATACAATACGCTTTAGATGGGGCTTATTGAGCAGTCCACAATAATTAATTAAGCATTAGATGTAAACAAAATCCATGCCTACAACATTCAAGCATACAAATTACATGATACGCATGATAACATCATTCAAGAATGGCAGTAGCAAAATAAGAGTTTCTTTAATCAAAAATCTGAAAGGCTACACAATGATATATATTGATAAAAGTATATTAATATATCCAAAAAAACCATATAGGCTTAGTACAAAGGAGTCATTTGGACAAAATATCACATATATATATCAATAGTACAAAACATATGTTCCAACATTCCACATAGGAATACAAAAAACAACACTAATACATAGTCATTTCCCTCTAGGGGAAGGAAATAGATCCCGTGCTACCTTCAAAATTTGGCTGGATGGAGTGATTGTTGCTTGTCTTGTCTTTCGAACACGGTCGCTACTCCTCCTCTCTTCACTCTAGACCTTCAACTGATACGATTAAAAGTAAAGATGTTAAAACATAGAAATTGAATTATGGAATGGAATATAACAAAATATAATCACTTATCGCATCCATATAGTCATCATGCACATTTAAAGCATCACCATGTCCATGATCTGGAGTGACAACCACCTGTAGCAACCATGAAGATAGAAATTAAAATACATAAAATTATCGTGAAAATTTTCTATAATAGACCATAAAAGAGAAAATATATTGTCAAATCGACTAATCTATTCCATACCTCTCTCAATGGATCATAACTGGCTATTGCTACAACAACTCCATGGTCCATCGTGCCACCAACATCACTAGGGCTATCTCTTGTCAACAACTGCAAATGAAACAATATCTCAGGTATCATGTTGATATAGGAGAACATAATGTGACACGATCAAGGAATACTTGAATGCAATGTTTGTGTTTCTCATCATTTTTTTAGATTTGTATATATGCAAAATTATGAAAACTAGCTAACATAGATTTAAAACCCTATTAATGAATAAAGGCTACTTGAGTGTACATTGCTTGAGGATATGAATTAGGAGGTGTGTAGGAAGAAGGTGCATCAGGAAATTGTTTGAAATCTGAAGCATGTTATGAGACAAACATTCAAATATAACATTCAACTATTCAAATGCAATAATAATATCTTTAATACTAGTTGCATACCTATGGACTCATCATCGAGAGTGTATAAGGGTCTATAGGAATAGAGCATCCCTCATGAATAGTGCAACCCTGAAATTTCATCATATCAAAATTCTACTAATTTAGTTATTCTTAAATTTCAAAATATATTTTAATAAACAACATTAAAATAACTTGTTAAATTTTACCTGAGTGTCAATTCTGAATGTATCATTCAGAATATCATCTATGAAATCCATCACCTCTGCAACCTATGTAGGTTGTGTAGCTGCATCATGAGCACCCTGATAATCATACGTGCAAACAACACCACAAGCGCCACAATGGTGGGGTGGAGCTCGGGGCCTACACGTCTCCTCCACACCTGGCTCTACTAGAGGACTCGCACACTATAAAATGGTCTGGGTGAGTGAGCCAATCGACTTCATCGTGTCCACCTCTACACTGTCCTTAACAATGGAAGGAACAACGACATGCTTCACCATGGGTCTGCCCAAGGCTCTCGGTGCCAACTGTGGATTACGTCGTGCAACAGGTCTATCGTGTGTGGAGCCCCCACCTCTACCCTGAAAGTCTAAGATGTCAAAATAGTTTGGCATTTTATTGAGGACAAACTCGCAATAGAATTTCCTCAAAAAGTATTGCAACACCTCATGGTTATTGCATGGAGGTTGGTCAAATACCATCCACCACCGCTCCCAAAATTTGTTTCTAATTAAATCATGGTGGCACCAATGGATGGGGAACGTCTTGCATGCATGGGACAAAGGTTCATTGGCTTTTGGGTCTTTAAATAGGGCACACAACTTAGCTTTGCTAATTTTTAGTTTTATGATATCTGCATATGACAAAAAATTAGCATAAAATTGCCTCATCTCATCTCTCTTAGTTGACCAAAAATTCATTTGCTCGCTCATTTCTCCTACATGAGTTAAAATTGACTTCAATGATTCAGCGATCCCTCTCCTATAAGGGTGGGTTTCGGCATGCTTGGTTAATCTTGCAATTAATTATTGAATGCCTCTTTTATTGTTTTCAATTTGATTCTGAATATTTTCTTGTGTTACTTGGCGATACCTATGAATTGATGGAGGGGTTCAGGTTGTTCTTGTATAGGAGGCTCTTGATGAGGGGGTGATTGTGAATTCTCAATTTTTTGAGGTGGAGATTCATTCCCTGAGAATTAGAACAAAGTTTTATTATAAAAATCTATTTAAAGTTGCATTCCAAATCAAATTTGAAATAAATAGAATAAAAATACACACCTCTTTGCAATCTTCGATCTCTCTGACATTGTTGGCGGCATTCTCGTGGAAAATGGCAAGCTAAGGATGCAAAGAATGGAGGAGATTTGGCGAGCGCGAGTTGCAGACCTGAAATCTTCCTTCTCAAGCCACGAGTTGAAGACAAAATGAGGGTTCCAAACCCAACTTTTGTATTTTATGTCTAGAAATCCATTTGGCGCATGCCAAATTATATTTTTAGACATTTGGTGTGCACCAAAGGCCTTATTTCGGGGTTTTTTTAAATCATTTTTTTAATTTGGCACCTAAATTGTGTCACAGATTGGTGCACTTACCCTTTATTAAATTCAAAGTAAAGCATAATTTATTTTGGTGGAAAGCTTAGAATACCCTTTAAAAACCCTTTTTGTTTCATCAATTCGGGTTAAAAAAAATTCATCAGTCACATACCCATCATATTGCCACTTTTTTGGCCCATCATGATCCTGCACATACCCATTACTTTCATGATTTCTTTCCTTACTATAAAATGAATATGATGCTTCAAATGAATTTTAAAATGTTTAAATGGTTTCAGAGAATACTTATTCACCCTCCCTCTTAGTATTTTTGGTGTTCAACAATTCGTATCAGAGCTTGGTTCCTTGGAAAAAGCTTAACTACTTGAGAAATATCTTGAAGGTTGAACACATGGCTACTAGGAGATATCCTACTTCTTTAGAAGAAATTCCTATGGTAGGATTCACTAAAGAAGATTGCATGGTTGATATGAATTGAGAATTTAAATTAGCCTTTCAAGATATGGAAAGAATTGAAAGTGAGAACAAAGATTTGAAAGAATATATCAATGAAGTAGGTGAATGCATCGAAATTATAAGGGATAAAATCAATAAGTAAAAAGAAAATAATAAGGAGGTTAATAAAAAAATTAAGCAATCAAATGAGACAATCTCCAGCCTGAAAGTGTAGGTTGAAGAAGGAAAAAGAGTTTATGAAATTTTGAATGACAAATTGAAAAGAAAATCTATAGAATTTTAAGAACTTGAAGAGGTTGTGACTTTGAGACCAGATCTAGAGAAATCAAAGAATCAAGATGATAAATTCAAGAAGAGCTATACAATATCTTTTGAAATTATTGTAAACTAAAATAACTCTAATGAAAAAGGGGGATTAGGGTTTGAAAAAGGAGAAAGTTCAAAGGAAGATCAAACAAGAAGTATTGAAAAGAAGAAAAATGAAAAAAAGGAGATTGAGGATAAGAAGAGAAATGACAAAAAGGTATAGAATCAAAGGAAAGACTTCAAAATAATGTTTATGATAGATAGAAGAATGGAGATACAAAGAGAATAATGCCACAATATATTCACATCCATTGTATCCTTGCACCAATGGAGTAACAAGGGTCATGAAAAGAAATCTCACAAACATAAAATACATGCCAATAAGCAAAATACGGGGGATCGCATTACATACCTGCAATCACAAAGAACATAGAAAGGAACAAAAAAGGCTAGTATGACACATGCGAGTCAAGCTATGCAAGTCATTTACATAAAAATATTTTCCATCCAAGAAAGAAGGCATATAACTAGCCAAAGGGGAAACAATAAGTTACATACTAGGATAAAGATATCTAACCCTTTTCCCCCCAAATGTAGGAAATTTATGAGTTTAGATAAATAGTTAGATGGTGCTCCTTCTAATATGGAAAAATAATTCATATAATAGTGAATTAAATTTAATACTGAGTATGCTATGATTTTACATCTATCTCATGAAAAGGATAAAAGTGTGTGCATGCTATCTAATTATATCAATAATATTATTTTCTTGTATAACCTTCTTTAAGGAATGACACAAGTCATTGGTACGATTCCCAAGAGTTCTATGATATGCATAGTAAGATATTGTTTAGCTTTTCTCATTTTTATTTTCTTGGATAGGTGCTAATGTATTCAATCCTTGACAGAGAAGTTTATTCATTTTTCATTTAGTCTCAGTTATATTATGTAAAAATGGAAAATCCTTGAGTGTATAAGGCTTGGGTTTCTTGATTGGTAAATTGGTTGATGTGGAGGGGGAGGTTCTTGGTATCTTAATCCCTTGGTATATTATGATGTTTTTTGTTCCAAAATTGATGGATTTGAAGCTCATTGGTTATGCCACATCCTTGTTTTCTTAATATTCTAAAGCTTTGATCATAACATTTCTCTAGGTTGATGGGTGTATCAATAAATTTGATTGCATATGATAGAAGAGTGTCAATATTGTCATTGTAAATGGTTGGTGATCGATTTTTTCTTTATGATTAAATTTTGGGATGTAAAAGGTTGAACATGGTAAGTGGTGGGATGATATGAGGTGTTGGTTTCTGCGTGGAGGGATAGAAGGATGTATTGTTCTGGAGTTATGAAAAGAGTATTGTATGAATTCATGCATGCTAGCTTCATATTCACCTAATATATCTACTCCATGAGGACCTTTATTGTTAGAAACCAAGATCACCTGCATGCAAATGGATACCTGTCACATGCAAAAGACATGCAAAACCAACAAGATGTTCTGCAAACCTCAAAGTGAAAAATGCATTATTAGAATCTCAATTATTATAAAGAGATCAATCCTTATGAAGGAGATCAAGAAACCCTAAAAGGGAAACCCTAAAAGAAACCCTAGTGTGCACACTTAATAATTAATCAATTATTAATGTGCCTAAGTTTAGCTTAAGCAACTAGAGGAATAAGTGACTTAATTAATTAACCAGTATGATATAATTAATTAAGCATATAAATTATTACTCTAACACCCCCCCTTAAGATGAACTTAGGAAGAAGCTAAAACACTAGAAGAAGAAGCATGCAAGAAAAGATGGGTCCCGACAACTAGACCTGATCAGGTACTCATTTACAAATGCAAGAAAGAGGTAGAGGAGGAAAACCCAGTGGGAGAAAACCCCCCTACAATGATATGACATGCTGCAAAGAAGCACTGGAAGAACACTGTAGAGTAACACTAGAACCGCAATCTGGCAAGCAAGGAAAGATACTTCTGTCTACAAGAAACCATATTGGAATCATAATGATGCAATAGCAGACCCGATGCCACGGAACACTCGAAAACTCCAAACGGGAACAACGCTGGAATCTATGAAGCAACAGTCAATTATTAAATGATGTATCACTAAAAATGAAGTGCAAAGATGCAAGAGGCACTCTCCCAACTGTCAAAATATCCAAGTAATCTCCAAAACACCCATCGGGCCAAATCTAGATTAACAAAAAATCTGGGATAGATACAGAAAAAAGTGCATGGACAGCAACATAGAGCTCCTCAATACCTTTCCAACGTCGCAAAAATAGCGAAAATCGGAGATCGTGGCAAAGAGTTATGAGCTCGGAAGCATAAAAAGTACATCTGAATTCAACCAGCAATAAATGCAGTAAAACAGGAAAATACTGAAAAATAAATTGCACCAAATGAAAGTGCTCGGAACCATCTTTCCGGCGATATCTCATTTGCCCGATTTCGATACTGTATGCCCAAGTTATGCCAAAAACAAAAAAACTGCTCTTTTAGGGCAAACTAGGGTTAGGAGGGGCAAGGAGGGTCCGTACGGACACTGATGTCATGCTGACGTTAGTGGTTCACAGGGATAAATTTGACGGCCTGCAGGCCGTCGTCGCAAAAAATCGGTCCCCTGCGAAAAAAGTTCGGCCCTTGGTTGCCATATGACCGTGGGCGGGGGCTGCAGTGGGCCAGGTGCCGGGCGCCAGCTCCCGGTCCCCCATATGATCCTGGCAGGGCTGTTTGGGCCCGCGGGGGCTGAAGGCTGGCAGCAGTGCTGCATGGGGAGCCACCGGCAGCGGTGGCTGCCCGGTGGCCGCCCGGTGGCGGGTCTGCTCTAAACTGTGAGCGTCGGCCCGATTCCCAAAAAACTCCATTTTTTAATTTTTTTTCGAAGTTTGTGCCTCGTGAAGCATGCCGGGGAGGCCATACGGCCTCTCTGGCAAAAAATTTTTGCCTCAAAAACCAACTGCTCAAAAATGGATGATTTGACAGGCGTTTCTAGGGTTTTTGGGCGCTGCGAACGCGATGGTGACGTCCGTTTGAGCCCATACTGTGCCGAAAAATTGGCTACCCCCAGATCTTGCAGAAAAGATGCCTGTGGAAACCCTTGCACTTGAAACTCACAGAGAGGCCATATCTTCAAATCACGAACAGGCAGCGGCAAGTTTGGAGCTCTGATACCATGTTAGAAACCAAGACCACCTGCATGCAAATGGATACCTGTCACATGTAAAAGACATGCAAAACCAACAAGATGTTCTGCAAACCTCAAAGTGAAAAATGCATTATTAGAATCTCAATTATTACAAAGAGATCAATCCTTATGAAGGAGATCAAGAAACCCTAAAAGGGAAACCCTAAATGAAACCGTAGTGTGCACACTTAATAATTAATCAATTATTAATGTGCCTATGTTTAGCTTAAGCAACTAGAGGAATAAGTGACTTAATTAATTAACCAGTATGATATAATTAATTAAGTATATAAATTATTACTCTAACATTTATTAGGAGGCAAAGGATTATGAATGGTTTCAATTGTATTAGGATCATCACCAAAAAAAAATTGAAACACTGACGAAAGATTGTAAGGCCATCCATATTTTACCAAAGCACATATCCATGATGCAAATTTCAAATCTGAAAATGATAATTGATTGAGTGATGCCAAAATATGATAATGATTAATTTTGAATGCCAATTTTGATTTTACACAATGTATTTTATTTGTTGAATTGAAATAGATTCAAACAAATACACAAATATGCAATTTCAAAAATTGAAACTGAGATTTGTAGGTACAAGAAACTAAAGTAGATAGACACTAATAAATGTGCATAATTCTGGAAAATTAGGTCTATAAAATGAAACTTCTTTTGAATTTTTCCTTGTCATTGATGGGATTTTTGGAAACATGAGCATGACTGTATATGGTGTCGGCACTAATATCAACATTGGTGTACAATTGCTTGATGAGCATGAGTGATTGTGATATGATAGAAATCCAATAGATAGGTGCAATAATTTTGGTCCAATGTAGAGAATGAGTGATTGTGATGATGGAAATCTGATATACAAGTTCAAGAGTTTTGGTTTGGTGCAGAACATATGTGTTTAATATTTGGCTAAGTCACAAAGTATAATTTTTTATTATACAGTGAACTAGTTTTGAGGTTCGTATTGCTCTCGCATACAGAATCATGTTATGTATTTATAAGGTAATTTTGGTATGTGTTGGAGGATTTGAAATGAGAAAATTCATTTCTTAATGTGCTCTAGTGTAAATGTTATGATTGATAGAGTATTAGATTTTTCCAGTGATAATGTTACCAGTATAGAGTACATGTTTGGAATGATCTGCACTCCATCACAAAATAATATTTTGTTATGGGATTTTTTGGGATTGTTTACAAGTGTTATTAGTATCGATGGTCCAAGTGGTGAGTGTTTTGGAGATTCGGGTGTTATTTTATGGATAAATAGATGTATTTTAATGTTGCTTCACCAGTGGTGCCAACCTAATGAGTTTGGGTTTGTGTGGAGTTAAAGGAAGTATTGATAAGACTTATGGGTATAATTATAGGTCCCTACTAACCTATTTGGATGCATTAAAATATTTTTAATTATGGTGCAAAGCATGTAAGGTTGGATCTTGAACCAATAGGTTGATGCATTACATGTTTCATCCAATTAAGCCAACATAATTGATGTTGTAGGTGTTTTGTGAGTATATTAGATATACAATGTAAGTTCATTTCAGTTTTGTAGACATGAGGTGTGTGTGTAATGTGAAGGATGCAAATATAGTGAAAATGTGATGCAAATATAAGTAGTGAAAAGTGTGGAAGTGGTGTAGTACGAAGTATGTTAATTCAATATTTTGAGATCCAGTGGAACTATATCTCCTACATATTGTAGATGCATTATTAGTATTTCAAATATTGTCAGTGAGCCACATCTCTTTTCTATTTCTCTTATTCTTTGGATAGTGTGTCTTGTAGATAGTAATTTCACTTAGTAGTGAGCCTTTCTATAATATGTTATGACCGGTTATAATATATTGTGAACTAATCCTCATAGTGGTTTTTCTCTTTTTATGTTTTCCACTTCAAAATTTGGTGTTAATGTATTATGCCCTTTGATGATTACTTTCACAGTTTCTTTCCTTACTATGAAATGAATGGGTATGTGCAGGATCATGATGGGCCAAAAAGTGGCGATATGTAAGCCATATGATGGTCCATGTGGCTGACGACTTTTTTTTAACCCAAAATTGATGAAACGAAAAGGGTTTTTAGAGGAGATTCTTAGCTTTCCACCAATATAAATTATGCTTTACTTTGAATTTAATAAATAATTATTATTCATTTTCTATTAGAATTACGAATAAAGTCCTGATTGATAGGCTGATTGAAAAAAATGTATAGCTTTCAAATGGTATCACATTTTTTGAATCCGAAACATGCATCACATTCTATGCTTCACATACTATAGGATTAAAAAATAAAAATAATAATTTAATGAATTTTTGACCAAGTTAAGGTGGTTAGACAAATCAGCTTTTATATTTTTTAAAAGTTGTAATAAAAAATTCATAATTAATTATTTACTTGGAAAAAAATTATAAAAAAATATGCATCACATCGGGACATGAGTCCTCTACTTATATCTTAAATATTATAAAAATATATTATCATTTTATTTTGGTTAGGGTGGTCAGACATACACCTACTTCTTATTTTTACCCTAAAATTTAAATACTACTGCATTGAAATTTCAAATTTTCACCAAATAGATTTTTTTTTTTAAATAAAGGTCTAGTAGTTTAGAAACTATATTCAATTTTCTACAGATTCTATTTTTACTTTTTTTTGAAATAATATAGATAACTTATTCAAATTTTTATGTCAAGTTGTCTAACTCTGATTTTTTGTTTTTTTTATTGCCACTTAAGGGCCTATTTTTTCCATGATGATCCTGCACATACCCGAATATGATGCTTCAAATGAATGTTTAAATGTTTAAGTGGTTTTAGAGAATATTGATTCACCCCCCTCTCAGTATTTTGGGTGTTCAATAATTTGTATAAGATCTTGGTTCCTTAGAAAAGTCTTAGCCACTTGAGGAAGATATTGGAGGTTGAACAAATGGCTACTAGGAGATATCCTACTTCTTCAGAAGAAATTCCTATGGTAGGATCCAATGAAGAAGATTGCATGGTTGATATGAATGGAGAATTTAGATTAGCCCTTGAGGATCTAGAAAGAACTAAATGCATGAGAATAGAGATATGAAATAAAATTTTAAGGAAGAAGATGAATGCATCAGAAATCTAAGGGAGAAAATCAAGAATTTTAGAGAAAGGCATAAGGAGGTTGGTGAAAAATTTAATCAATCAAATGAGACAATCACCAGTCTAAAAGTGTAGGTTGAACAAGGAAAAAGAGTTTAAGAATGTTTGAATGGAAAAGAAAATCTATAGAATGTTCAAAACTTGAAGAGGAGGTTGTGACTTTGAGACCAGATCTATAGAAATCAAAGAATCAAGATGATAAATTCAAGAAGAGCTCTACAATTCTTCAAGAAATGATTGCAAATCAAAAGAATTCTAATGAGAAAGGAGGATTAGCATTTTAAAAGGAGAAATTTCAAAGACAAATCAAACAACAAGTACTGAAAATAAGAAAAATGAAAGAAGATTATGGACAAGAAGAGCAATGGAAAGAAGGTCTAGAATCAAAGGAAAGGCTTCAAAATAAAACCTATCAAACAACCAACTACATAAAGGTACTAATATTTTAATGGTTACTATTATTCTTGTAATAATTTTGGACATAAGCCTATAGGTTGTAGAATTAGAATGTATTATAATGTTCAATCATTTCCTGGTTAGTTCTTTACATGCAAAATATTTGGTCATAAGCCTAGTGAATGCAAAAAATCAGGTAATGAATGGTTATAATAATAGCATGAGGTTTCAATCTTTTAATGGCTATTGTTATGCATTTAATGGATTTTGGAATAAGGCTAAGGAATGTAGATCTAGAGGTGATGGAGGTAAGATTATTCAAAATGTTGTGATATGACACAAATGAAATAAACCTAGACATATAGAATTTTTTTATAGAAGCAAGAATGTGAAGGTTGATCTGGTAAAGAAGAATGATCTAGTCAAAAAGGCTAATTTGGTAAAGACAAAGAAAAAAATGAACAAGATATGGAAAAGGAAAGAGGAGAATGAGGTTAAGAGTGAGCCTATGCCAGCCTTTGGTGCATATGTTTCCTCTACAAACTAAAAGAAGAAATTTGGTTTAGGGGGAGTCTTAACAAATAATCATTATGACCTTACTAAAGATATGGTGGTGATCATGCAAAGGAGAAAGAGATCATGCAATAGGGTTGTCCAAGGGTCTGATTATAAACTAAAGAGGGGTTCACCACAAAGCTAGGGCTTGGAAAGACTAATAAAATGCAAGATCTAATCCTTAAACTTAATGCAATGAAAGATTTCACTAAACTACCTACAAAAGCATGTAAATCAAAACAAAAAGCTGAAAGATGAAAGGTGTGCACCTAGAAACTTGAAGAGGACTGGATGAAGACTTGAAATGCTAAAAATAATGAATTTAATGCGTATTGGGATTCACATGAAAGTTTGGGAAATTTAGTCCTAGATTAGGGTTTTTGGGGGGAACACAAATATTGTAGAGATATTACTGAAACTCCTAGAATCTGGTGACAACTTTAACAACTTTGAACACTTGAGAACTTTCTCCAAACTTTCTCTTCAATATTTCCTCAACCTAGATCTACAAATCACAAACTAAAGAGGGGGGGAAATGTTGTTTTGTTAGTGGAAAGGGGTTTGCCTTTGTCCAACCCTAGTTTGGTAATCCAACCTTGAAATGAAATGAAATAGGAAAGGAGAATGATGAATGAAGAAAATTTAATGTTGCAACTCACCAAACCCTAGCAATAAAGTGTTGCAAACATGTATGAAATGGCTCCAATGAATGTAGATATTGACTCTTTCTTGAATGGGATAGATCTTGAATTGAATGCTAGCTTGAATCATAAAACCATACATCATAATTGTTATCTTAAACACAAACATGATGCATGAAGACTTTAAAATGATGCTTGATGCTTGAATAATGCTCTAAAACACTTGATAATCAACCCTTGAATTATTTTGAATGCTCTTGTAATCACAATTTTCTAGAATGCTTGAATAATTGAAAGCTTGGGATCAATTTATTGCTTGTTAGGTTGAAAATGAGTGAAATAACCTTGTATTTATAATTGTTTATGCAAAATTTCCAAAAATTAGAACACTACAAGCTGGCATTAAATCTAGGAGAATAAAATCCTACCAAGAATTTGAATTTAATTTAATTTTACACCACTCATATCCCAAAAGTGGTGTATAAGTCCCATTAGGTTTAACTATGTGACACATTTTTCAATTTAAATTCTTAGAATTATGAAAAATCAAGATTGAGGCCCAAAAACCTAGGCGGGGTTCATATGCCCAAGGTGACATACAAGTCCCAAATCACTAAATCTAGGCCACACAACATTAAAACACATGAATTATGATTGGATTTTATTTTATGTTGGTATTATCCTCTGTAAGATGAATTAAATGAGGCTTGTGGATGAAAAATAAGGCCAATTGAAGCATAAAGAAGCCTAATTATTTAATAAAACCCTAGAAAAGTGTGAATGTGTGTTACAACACTTTTAATAAGGCACCAATAAGCTCATTTAGTTTGGAAGGGCCCAAGACCTAACGTGAATATGTTAGACATATTACAACATGAAATCAAGGCCATGTTAGGGAGTACTTTTTCTGCCATTACATCTAGCCATTGCTTTAGTGATGAACCACCAAAAATGGAATATTCTAAAAGGGAAAAAGGATTCCCCGAAATAGGCCCCTAGGTTTTTTCACCTCGTAGCTTCATTTAGAAGAATGATCCTCTCTTTCACACTAATAATGTTATTTTTGGCAATTTCATTCAAAGGAGTATGGGTTGAATATGGTTGTGTTGTGTGTGATGTATTGTGTCTGACTGCTGAAATGTAATGAATCTAAACTAACTATGAGATGTAAAGTAGTGTAAATCTAAACTGTATGTAATGTAAACTAAATGACCTAAATGTATGCAAACTAGAAACAAACTGGAAATAATAGAAGTGGTGCACTTGGGACTTGAAAGTTGTAGATGGGAAGCTCTGGAATGTTCTAGAATGTATTGGAAATATTCATAGGGACACTCACACAAGAATGGGAAACCTAATCCTTCTCTTTGGAAACTTTTCCAAAAATGGGTTTTTGGTAAAAGGGTATCTAGAAACAAAAAAAAAAAATTTCAAGCCTGGTATAAGGACAAGGTCACCAATCATGGCAACCTAGTCTTCTTGGTATTTTCAGGAGTTTCGAGGTCTAAATCTATAGGCCCCCACTTGTACTTCCTTTTTTGATGGAGAACCATGTCTGAATCTTCAAAAAATGACCTACAAGTTGTCTTTTAGATCCTCCTAGGGTTTGGTGATGTGGGATGATGTAGATGGAATGATGGCACACTTTTCAACACTTTACTCCTTGCCAAATTTGCATACAACCTGCAAAGCACACATGCAAAGAGAAGGAAAGGGTTAGGGTTAGAGATTATGGGTTTGCCTTTGTCAAACCCCATGATAGTAATTAAAACCAAATGAAATAGACATGAAAGGAAAGGATGATTGAATAATAAAACAAATGCAAACACTCACCAAATCATTTGTTGAAGATGTATGAAACAAGCAAGAACCAGCTCCAATGGAGGTTGCTTGAGGTGCTTAGTGCTTGAATGCTTGGTGCTTGCTTGTGAAGATTGGGTGCTTGAGTGCTTGTGAATATGAAGTGATGTTAGGGGGGTCAAAATGAGGATGAAAACCCTTATTTATACAAGATAAGCCCTAATTTTCTTGAAAATGACACATGATAGGCCAACCTTAGGGTTTTGGAGAAAAATTCTTGTTAGATTTTTTTTTAATTTTGAATTTTATGTCAAAAGTGACTAGGTCACCCAAGGTGCTGACCCAGTCCACTTGGACAGTTTCAAGTGGTGGTCGGTAATTAAGTGGTGTTAAATGATGATTATCGGGCTTGCCTCCTGAAACACACTTAATTTAGGCCTAAAAGTACATTAAGGGGAAAATTTATCATTAAAAAGGGTTGAATTAGTGATGGCAAGGCTAGAAAAGTGTAACAAGGTATTACAACACCTTACAAACCTTTAGACTAAGGCTTGGAAAGGGGTTATTTAGGTGAATTATTGTATAAAAGTCCTATAAAAGTGAGGAAATGTGTTGCAACACTTCACAACACCCCTATAAAAATTTGTTAGGTTTTTGTTGATTTACAAGGGTTCAAGCCTAATGTGAATGTGTTGGCCACATTACAACATTAGATCTAAGAAAAAAAAGGCCAGAATCCAAGGGAAAATGCCCAAATTAGTGAAAAGTGTCAAGCCTACACTTTTTGGAGATACATTTAGCTCCCACTTTAGTGAGAGGATGAACTTTCTTCAAACTCACACTAAAGTAGCCAAGTCATGCAAACTGAGAGGGATCCAATGTATAGATGCTAGTAAGATGAGATGACTTCAATCAAGAGGGATGATCAAGATCCCATGGAAAAAAAAACATAAGCACAAATATCACATAAGAGAGTGATGTGAAAAGGATGAAGAGAGAGGAAATTCAGATCAAGTTTGACTATTTTCCTAGCTAGTTGTGGATCAAATCTAGGATATTTTTTTGAAAGGAAGATGTACTCACTCTGGGTCAGTGATAATTTCAGTTGTCCACCAAGTGAGAAGACCTAAAAGTTGAGAGACATACACTCGGTTGGTATGCACTCACACACACAAAGGTGGTTGTAGGGAAAGTTGTGTTGCTAGTTGGGATTCCCGCTCAACCATACCAAAGTTATACTTCCTGATAACTTTAATAAGGCACCACAAAAGACAATCATTCATGTTTCATGAGGAAAGAAAAGCTTTGTATGCTTGGAGCTCATGAACAAGTGCAAGAGGACACCATAGGCATGCAAGTTGTGTTATGCAAGGTGTCCATATATGCAAGAATGCAAGAAAATAAAATATGTAAAATGCAAAAAGAGAGTGTTTGAAGGAGTCTTATTTGGTTCATGCAAGTTCTTTTACTTAGGTAACATTGTGTCTAATGTCTTCAAGAGAGGACCAATCAATGAATATAAAATTCACAACTTCGAGGATGTAGTGTGTCGCATCAAGCCACTAAGAGGAACGTAATATGCTAAGATAGGCCACTTTTATGAAGCACATTACATTGAATGTCATCCAAAAAGCGAGAAACATGTCATATGAAGTAATAAGATTGCACTAGGAAGCAAAGAAAAAGAAACAAAAATACAAAATAAATAATTCCAATGTATGCCCCCACTTTAAAGAAGTTACTACACACCGATTTGTGAGAGATTACTTTAAATTAGAGAAAGGAAAAATGCAAAAAGAAAGAAAAGGACATGAGAGCCATCTTGGAAATTCCTATGCTAAGTGATGTGTTTCCAAGGGAGGTTGCATCATGTAAAAAAAATGGAAAAAAGAAAGGGGGTTTCCCCGAAAAATGAAAACCACAAACATATAAGGGATCTATGGATTTGGGGTTAGTATGATTGTTGCTGCAATATTTTTGTAGAGAGCATGAAACTATCATCATTCCGCCAAATAATAGAATGGGAAGAAAGATGTAAAGAGAATTAAAACAAAATGAAAAGAAAGAGTCATTTTGGGTCAAGATGGAAGAGACATAGGGTGTCTCGATGCCTTGCATCATCCCTAAAAGGACAACAAAAGAAATAGAAAAAGATAGAAAAAAGAGCCCTTTTGAATCAACATGAAGGAGATATTGAGGTCTCAATGCCTTGCATCATCCTCAAATGGAAGGAAAAAATGAGAAAAAAGGAAAAGGAAAAGGAAAAGAGTTCCTTTTGGGTCAACATGAAGGAGACATTACAGTCTCAATACCTTGCATCATCCCCAAAGGGAAGGCAAAAAAGAAAAAAATAAAGAAAAGGAAAAGAGTTCCTTTTGGGTCAACATGAAGGATGCCTTGTTATCTCAATGCCTTGCATCATCCCCAAAATGAAGACAACAAGGAAAACAAAAAAGAGGAATGAATGCATGAAATATAGAAGAAGAAAGGTACAAATAGAATAAGGCCACAAAGAGGGAGAAAAAATCAAAGAGAATAGTACGGGGAACACATTACAAACAAACATACAAAATAAAAAGAAAGAAACTAGTTAGGAAAATTCTTGTCACTCATCAAAAAAGTCATTTGCCTCGCAATCTTGCTCAGCATAAAATTTGGGTGGGTGAATAGCAAGAGGGACAATAGCAATTAGAGAAATAGCATCCAGATCAATTCTTTTTTGAGGATAATTATCATGTATGCTCGTGGAAGACGAAAATAATTTATTCAAAGTGTGATCTACCTCTTCATCTATTTTATAATTCTCCTCCTCATCATCATATAGATTGATGACAATAGGAGGGTGAAGGACAATATCAGTTGAATAATTTAATACTGGTTGTAATGGGGGTATAGGATTAGGCTATGGTGGTGGGGGAGGAGGGTTGTTAGGAATTTATTATGGCATAGGTGGATTATATTTTTAATATTTTCTTCATCTTTCGACTTACGAGAAAGAGCATGACAGTGACACCTATGCTCTTTAGCTCCTTTATTTCTTTTTATTCTTAATTGTCAAGTTGCTTATGAGAAGGAGCAGGTTGGTCCACCATAGGTTTCTTGTCATCCCTAGGGGGAGGAATGTGAGGAACCATACGTGGCTCATCCACTTTCTCCTTAGCTTTATACACTTGTTTGATGCATGGAGGTAGGATAGAATTACTATCATTATCTCAAGGCCTTTTGGAGGAGGTGGAGGAGGTTTTAGGTGTTGTCTGATTAGGCATGTAAAATTTGGGTTGCAACATAGCTTCATCAAGGATAGGTGTGTCAGAGGTAGATGGAGGCATGTTCCAAAGAGATAATTCAAAGATTCACTTTTCTTTAAAATTTTTGATAGAAAATAAAAAAAAATCTATTCTAGGGGTGATGGATTCCATGGGCTCAGGCCAAAAGGCTTCCAAATAAAATTGGTCTTTGGAAGATAAAGGATTGAAGCCACTATGGTGGATAGTAAATATTTCATTGTCAATGAGAAAATTCAAACATTTGTGAATAATATATGGGACCACTTTCATATAATGAAACCATGGGTGGCCTAGTCTCAAATGAAATTGGTTCGATTGTGGTATGATAGAGAAGGTAGCATCCAATTTCTTTGCACCTATTTGTAATGGAAGAGCAATCGATCAGATTGTAAGGCATCTGAAACCATTATGTGTTTTAATCCATGAAATAGGTTTATCATAAACATCTTGAGAAATATCATGTAATACCAAGAATTCTTCTTTGATCACATTCTCTCCACAGGTGGGATCTATGAGTATCCCATTAGTGGGCTTATCATAGATTTTTCTAGCTATGTAGAGCAGACCATTAGGAAGATTTCTGATTATTTCTTGCACAAGATGAAAAATTAATATCAGAATATGTTTTGGTTTTTCCCTTACAAAGGATAACTTCAATCATGCCTACCATTTCATCCATAGGTGTGACATGGGTTACATGTGGAACAAAATCAAAATTTTCATCTTGTGTATCAACATTCATGAAATTTTTTTGGGAAGTTTCACCTACTTTGACCAATAAACATTATGTTTAGGCATAAGATTGGTAAAAATTTGCAGATTTTGGTTTGGGGGTGCAATAGACTTATTGGCCTTATCATTAATACCAACAATGAATAGATGGCCCCAGTAAATGAGGTCTTGGACAAGGTGATTAAGACACTTACATTATTCAGTGTCATGTCCATTCTGTTGATGAAAGTAACAATAAGCGTTGGAGTTATAAGATGGAGGTAATGGCTTATTGGGATTAGGTGCATGGACAAAAGGTAAGGAAATCATTTTTTGTTGTAGTAATTGAGCCATGGTATTATGGAGAGTATAAGGTAAAGGCATGAAGGTTCATTTGGGATCTCCATAATTGAATGGCATGACAGATCTAACAACGACCACTTAATTATTGACAGGTGGTGGATTTTGGGAAGGAGGGTTAAATTGCTAAGAGTTGGTTTGATTGGTAGTGTTAGACTTCTCAACTCAACTAGAAGTGGATCGTGTATCATGACTACTAGTTGAATTTTGATAATCATAGAGTATTGTGCATAGGTGCATGAAGGAAGGAAAATTCATGAGGGTGAGATTGTATTGAAGAGGTTTTAGCAATTTTTTGGTAAAAATATTTTTGAGATGTGTATCGGGCATCTTGACATCAATTAAGGAATAAAGTGCCTGATAATGAGAGATAAAGTCTATTATCTTCTCATTAGTATCTTACTTACATCTCATTAGATCAGCCAAGGTATTTTTAGGAGTCATATGGACTTCGAAATGGTTAATAAAGGCATCCACAAGTTCATTGAATGAACTAATGGAATTGTTTAGTAAGGATGGGAACCAATCCAAGGCAGTGTCTTTGAGGGTCCTAGGAAATAACTTGGCTAACAATTTTTCATCAAGAGAAAAATCACTATAAAAAGGTTTATAAGCATTAATGTGATTAGAAGGATCACCCTTCCCTTCGTACTTCTCAAATCAAGGTATTTATATTCCCTATGGCATTGGGGTGTGTAGGATGTCTAAGTTAAAGGGATTTGTATGAACATAGTGCACAAGTGAACTATGTTCGATTTGGTTGATAGTGGAAATTTGTTGTTGCTCGGAAGTAATGGTGTGAAAACGTTGTGTGATGAGGGGATCTATATAAGTAGTATGCAGAGGAAGGGAATGTGGGGATGGGGTGAATGCAGTGGAAGGGAAAGTGAATGGGATGCTAATGGGGGGTAAGGTGGAAGAGGAGAAAGAATGTGATGTCACAAGGGAAGTATGAACACTAGTAGGGACACCAAGGGAAGGTATCACATTGATAATTTGTTAGACTTATTTTTTCACCTGAGGAGAGGCATAAGTGTGAATGGAAGATATCATGGAAGGAGGAGGAGTTGATAGTCCTCCTTGGCTAGCAATAAGGGTAGCTGATTGAGAGACCCTAGGTGTGGAAGATACATGCTTTTGGTATATTTCTACTATTTTCTTGACAACACCTAGGCCATCATCACTGTCAAACATATGGTGAATATTCTCGATGGTGGGGATGGAAGTGGTGGATATGATCTAAGGACTTACTACATGTTGTAGGTTTTCTAGGTGTACATGTATGTGGAATAGCTTGTTATGTGGGAGGTCATCAAGTTTATTGTTAACATGCATGTTGGCTAAATGCAGGGAATTGCTAAGGGTAGTCTCTAAGCCTAGTGCACTATAGTTGATACTAGGAGTAGAAGCCCGAGAGATCTCAAGATCTACAACAAGAGTTTTTTTGTTAGATTCCATGAGTCTAGAGTTTTTTCTCACTATAATATCAACAAGAGAACACCATTGAAAACTGATACAAAGTTTGCTAAGGGCAGGGTGGATGCAGATACAATGTAAATAAAAGAACTAAAATGCTTGTAACTAATATTGTGGAACAAAAAATAGAAATGTAGAACTAGAGAACTCAACTACAAAAAATGCTTTAAAAATCCAAAAATTATAGAGTGAATGCTGCAAGAGGACTAGGTCGCCCCATCTGGCGAACTAGTCCCGATAGTGATATTTTTGACACTTTTATGAATTTTTGACTAATTTTTATGCTTTTTATGCTTTTCTGATGCAAACACATAATGGAAATGCAAATTTTTGTATAATTTTTCACTGAAAATGCAATGCAAAGTGAAATCTAACATGAACTTTTCACTAATGCACTTTTTTTTTATGAACCCTGGGATGCAAACAATGCAAAATCTTAATGCAATGCAAAATTAGAAGATTAACAAGTGGTATACAGTTGGGTTCACCAAAATGAATGACCAAAAAGGGAATATTCTAAAATGAAAAGAGGATTCCCCCAAATAGGCCCTTAGGATTTTTCACCTAGGGGATTGGTTTAGAAGAATGGCACTCTCTTTCACACTAATGGTGTTCTTTTTGGCAAGTTCATTCAAAGCGGTATGAGCTAAATAGGGTTGTGTTGTGTGTGATGTAGTGTGTCTAACTGTTGAAATGTAATGAAACTAAACTAACTATGATATATAAGGGAATGTAAATATAAACTACATGTAATGTAAACTAAATGACCTAAATGTATGCAAACTGGAAAGAAAAAAAGTAGTACACCTGGGACTTGAAAGTTATAGATGGGAAGCTTTGGAATGTTCTAGAATATGCTATAAATCTACACAGGGACACTTATGCTAGAATGGGCAACCTAGTCCTTCTCCCGGGAAACTTTTCCAGAATGGGTTTCTTGTAAAAGGCTATCCAGAAACACAAAAAACCTTTTTCAAGCCTGGTATAGGGACAAGGTCACCAATGATGCTGACCTAGTCCTCATGGTGTTTTCAAGAGTTATGAGGTCTGAATCTGTAGGCCCCCACTTGTACATCCTTTTCTAATGGAGACCCATATCTGAATCTTTAGAAAATGACTTGCAAGTTGTCTTTCAGCTCCTCCTAGGGTTTGATGATGTGGGTTGATGTAGATGGAATGATGGCATCCATTTCAACACTTTACTCCTTGCCAAATTTGCATACAACCTACAAAGTGCACATGCAAAGAGAAAAAAAGGGTTAGGGTTAGAGATTAGAGATTAGGGGTTTACCTTAGTCAAACCCCATGATAGTAATTAAACCCAAATTAAATAGTCATGAAAGGAAAGCATGATTAAATGAAAAAAAAATGCAAACACTCACCAAATCCTTTGTTGAACATATATGAAATGTGCAAGAACCAACTCCAATGGCGGTTGCTTGAGGTGCTTAGTGTTTGAATGCTTGCTACATGCTTGTGAAAATTAGGTGCTTGAGTGGTTGTGAAGATGAAATGATGTTAGGGGGGGTCAAAATGAGCATGAAAACCCTTATTTATACAAGCTAAGCCCTAATTTTCCTAAAAATAACACTTGATAGGATGACCTTAGGATTTTAGAGGAAAATTCTCGTTATAAATTTGTTTTAATTTTTAATTTTATGTCAAAAGGGACTAGGTCACCCATGGTGGTGACTAGTCCACTTGGATAATTTCAAGTGTTGGTCAGGAATTAAGTGGTGTTAAATGATGATTATCAGGCTTGTCTTAAAAAATACACTTAAGTCAAGCCTATAAGTACATTACGAGGAAAATTTATCATTAAAAAGGGTTGAATTAGTGATGACAAGCTTAGAAAAGTGTAACAATGTATGACAACACCTTACAATACTTTAAACTAAGGCTTGGAAAGGGGTTATTTAGGTAAATTATTGTTAAAAAGTCCTATAAAAGTGAGGAAATGTGTTGCAACACTTCACAACACCTTTGCAATTTTTTTTTAGGTTTATGTTGATTTTCAAGCATTCAAGCCTAATGTGAATGTCTTGGCCACATTACAACATTAGATCTAAGCAAAACAAGCCCAAAATCCAAGGGAAAAGGCCCAAATGAATGAAAAAGTGTCAAGGCTACACGTTTTTGGTAACACAAGTGAGAGCAGGAACTTGCTTCCAAATCACACTAAAGTTGAAAAATGCACATCAAGAGGGATCCCAATACACCAATTCTAGTAAGATAGGATGGCCTAGATCAAAAGAGTTGTGCAAGCTCCCATGTCCTATGCCAAACCAGCATAAGAATAAAAGAACACACATGTGAATAAGATATAAAGAGAAATAACAAGGCACAAGCATACACTACCATAGATAAAGAGAAAAGAAAAACAAAAAAAAAAAGAGGGGTGGATAAAGCTTCAACTATTTTTCCATCATGATGTGGATAAGATCTAGGCGATTTATCTTAAAAATGTGCACTCACTCTGAGGCAATGCAACTTTAGGTTGTTCATTGGATGAGTAATCCAAGAAGGTGAGACACATACACACAGAAGTGGCTAAGGGAAATTCATTCCTTAGATTATCTTCCCATCCAGGGTATGTGTAGGATCATGATGGGCCAAAAAGTGGCGATATGCAAGTGATATGATGACCCATATGGCTGAGAACTTTTTTCTAATCCAAATTTGATGAAACAAAAAGGGTTTTCAAAAGAGATTCTTAGCTTTCCACCATTATAAATTATGCTTTACTTTGAATTTAATAAATAATTATTATTCATTTTCTATTTGAATTACAACTAAATTCTTGATTGATAGGCTGATTGAAAAGCATCTATAGCTTTCAAACAGTATCACATTTTTTGAATTTGAAATATGTGTCGCATTGTATGCTTTGCATATTATAGGATTAAAAAAAAATTTGAATTTTATGAAGTTTTGACAAAGTTAAGGTGGTCAGACATACGATTTTTTATATTTTTTAAAAGTTTTAATAAGAAAATTATAATTAATTGTTTACTTGGAAAAAAATTACAAAAAAATATGCATCACATCAGGACATGAGTCCTCTACTTATATATAAAATATTATAAAAAAATATTATCATTTTATTGTGGTTAGGGTGGTAAGATAAACACCTACTTCTTATTTTTTCCTTGAAATTTAAGTACTACTGCATTGAAATTTCAAATTTTCACCAAATAGAATTTAAAAAAAAATAAACCTAGTAGCTTAGAAACTACATTCAATTTTCTACAGATTCTATTCTTACATATTTTTGAAATAATATAGATAACTTATTCAAATTTTTATGTCAAGTTGCCTAACTCTAATTTTTTGAATTTGTATCACCACTTAAGGGCCTATTTTTTCCATGATGATCCTGCACATACCCTCCAACCATACCAAAATTATACCTCCTAATAACTTTAATAATGTGCCACACAACAATGAATTTAGAGCTTCATGAGGAAAGAAAAGTTTTGTATGCTTGGAACTCATGAAAAAACAAGATGGCTCCATAGGAATGCAAAGTGTGTTATGCAAGGTCACCATATAATTGAGTGATTTCATAATACTGGCTTACAATTTTTATCCAAACTCGACATTGAACAAATTTTTTAAAACTAAATTTTCACTTTCACGCACCTATAGGTGCTAAACCATGAGAAATTTGAAGATGATGTAAACTAGTGATTTGTGACATTTTGTCTATAGATATATATATATATATATATATATATATATATATATATATATATATATATATATATATATATATATATATTTTGAAGTAGGTTGTAATTATTTTTCCATCTATTTTGAAAACTATTTTTTCTCAGTAAACATCATTTTTAAAGAGTGATGCTTGCCGTAAATAACATAACCGATTATCTATGAAGGATAAAATTCTATATTTTTTGAATTTAGGTTTGTAACTATGATATCTAGAAAGTTCATTTTGTTTCATAGTGTTTTATTGATTTTTTTTTCTTAATCATGTTTTGAGTTCAAACCATTTACAATTTAGACATACGTGGACCGTAAACAACATAACGTTTTTCGTATGTATCAAAATTTTTTTTATTTACTGGATCAAAGAAATCAATACCCATCCCAAACATTTTTTTGAGATTTTTTTGGTAATCTACTATTTTTCCACATGTGAAAAACAAAGAGCTTGATTTTCGATGAAAAACCTACATTCACAAGAAATAAAAAATATATAATAATCAAATTATATATATATATATTAATTTATAATTTCGAATCTTGTAATAAGTAATACATACTTATGAAAAATAAATTTTAAATTAATTTATTTGACCCCCCAAAAGGTAAATCAAAATTTCTTTGTATCAGTTTTTTGATAGGTGTAAAGGAGACTCCATTATAGGTATGGTTTAAAATTAGTGGGGTTCTATCCAAGGGGGTTTGATCTAAGGTGGTTTGATCAAATCCTCTTAAATTGGAATACTTTAAGTTGAACTATTCAAGGCTTAGATCATTATATTTTATAAAAATATGTGATTTCACCAAAAATCAGGATGTCCCGAAAATTGTAAACCACTATAATGGGATCAACCAATATAAATTGCAAATGTAATAACAATGTAAATAAATTTCATAGGATTCTTTCTCAGTTCATGTGAGGTCTTAAACTTAGAAAACATTGTGCCTAATGTCTCCAAGATAGGACCAATCAATGAATTGAATATTCACAACTTAGGGGATGCAATGTGTCACATGAAGCCACTAAGAGGAATGCAATATTTTTAGAGAGATCATGCTCTTGAAGGACATAGCACCCAATGTCATTCACAAAGAAAAAGATGCATCAAATGAAGCAAGAAGAATACACCATGAAATAAGAAAAAGAAAAAATTAATAGAATAATGCCCATGTAGGCCCTCACTTTAAAGAAACTACAAAACACCATGTTGTGATCAGTTACTTTAATGTAGCAAATGATAAATGCTAATAGGAAAGAATAGATGAGAACTTGTCTAGAAAGCCTTATTCCAAGTCATATGTTTCCAAATAAAGCTACGTCATGAAAAGAACAAGGGGTAACCCCAAAAATGAAGCTCCAAACACATGAGGGATCTATGGATTTGGGGTCAGTATGTTCTTGCTAAAATAGAGCTCAGAACTTTCATCATTCCCCAAATACTCATAGAACTAGAAGAATGACATAAAGAGAGAAGAAATGAAGAAAAATATTTTAGTTCAACATGGAAGAGACATGAATGTCTTGATGCCTTGTGTCATCCCCAAAAGGAAAACATGAGACAAATGAAAAATATAAAGATAAATGGAAGCTATGGGTCAACTTGGAAGAGACATGAATGCTTGAATGCCTTGTGTCATCCCCAAAAGGAAAAAAAAAGACAAAGAAAAGATAAAGATAAGGGAAAAGCTTTACGACATAGAGAAGAATGTAGGTACAAATAAAAGAATGTCACAAAAAGAGAGGTAAATATATGAAATAAAAAATCATGGGGGATCAAATTATGCACATGCAATCTCACAAAATAAAAATAAACAATGCAAAAGACTAGTAAGGCACATGAAATTCAACCTAATAGGAGGTTATCTTCATCCCAATCATGTTTGAATTGTATACCGAAGGCAAAAAACTTGCCAAATGGAGAATGTAAAGTGTTGATCTAGGGCCAACACCAAGTTCAACACTCTTCTTGGGAGAATTTTTTTTTAATCTCATGGAAGAGAAAAATGATGTATTCAATTCATTATGTAATTCATCATCAATCTTTTCAATCTCATCATTGCCATCCAAGTTAATCACAATAGGAGATCGAATGATAATTTCCAAAGAAGGGCTTAGCTCTTGTTGTGGTATAATATATTTATCTTTTTATTTTAATGAAGGGTGGACCCATCACACATTGATTCAATCGAGTTTGAATCTTGATTTTCTTTGTTTATTTATTCATTTAAACTTTGAGCAAGAGCACGAAGTCTATTTCTACACTCTCTAGAACCTCTAATTCTTTTAGTTTGATTTTCAAGTTTCAATTGTGTAGGAGAAGCATGATCAACCATAGCTTTCTTTTACTCCTTAAGGGTAAGAACAAAAGGTACCATGAAAGCTTGTTCAACAACTTTCTCTTTGACTTTGTAAATTTGTTTTATTCTAGGAGGTGTGATAGGATTGTTTTCATTATCTCTTGATATTTTGTAGGAAGTAGGGAAATAATCTATCTTAATTTTTTCTTGGTTGTTTGGCATGTCTTCTAGTTCAATCATGGTTTCGTCAAGTATGGTATTTTCAATCATGAGTTGAGGTATGTTTTGAAGGGAAAGTTTTTCTATGCATTTTGCCTTGAAATTTTGGTAAGATTTGAAAAAGAAGTCTTCTCGAGGTTTAATAGGTTAGGCCAAAATAAATCTAATGAATTGTTCCCTTGAGAAGACATGGGGTAAAAGCCACTATGATGCATAGTGAAAATTTCATTATCAAAGGGAAAATTTATGCATTTATGCATAGCCGAAGGGATGAGATTCATGGAGAAAAGCCATGGATAGCCTAGATTCATAAAAAATTAGCTTATGAATGTGGGATGATGGAGAATGAAACATCTAATTTTGACGGTCCTATTTGTAAAGGAAGGGTGATCAGTCCCATCATAGGGCAAGCAAAATTGTTATGCATTGAACCTAAAAGTACATTAAGGGGACAAAATTAGCATTGAAAAGGGTTAATTTAGGGGTGATAAGCCTAGATAAGTGTGAAAATGCATCACAACAATTTACAACACTTTTTCATAAGGCTTAGAAAGGTGTAAGAAGGTGTTATTTAGGTGAATTTTTTTGAAAAGGTCTTAGAAAATCTAGGAAATGTGTTACAACACTTCACAACACCATAGTAAAACATTGTTAGGTTATTGGTGAATTGTAAGCTTACAAGGCTGAATCAAGGTAAACAAGACCAAAATCTAGTGGAAAAGGAAAAAATGAGTGAAAAAGTGCCAGGGTATACACTTTTTGGTGACACATTTAGCCCCCACTTTAGTGAAAGTATGAATTTACTTCAAACTGACACAAAAGTAGTTGAATCATGCATGCCGAGTGGGATATAATGCTCTCATTCTAGTAAGGTGAGATGACTATGATCAAGAGGGATGATCAACCCCCTAGGTTCAAGTTCTCGTGGAAATCTAAACATAAGTATAGCAGATCACACAAGGAGTGATGTGAAAAGGTGAAGAGATAGAAAAAGTTGGATCAAGCTTCAACTATTTGTCTAGCTAGTTGTGGATCAGATCTAGGCTATTTATCCTAAAGAAAAGGATTTACTCACTCTGGGTTGACGAGACTTTCAGTTGTTTGCCAGGTGAGAATTCCAAAATTTGGTGAGATACATACACACATTTGGTATGCACTCTGGCATAAAAAGATGGCTATGGGGAAATTCATGCCACTAGTTGGGCTTCTCGCTCAACCATACCAAAGTTATATCTCCTGATAACTTTGATAAGGCATCATAAAGGATAGGGGTGCAGTTCATGAGACAAGCAAAGCCTTGGATGCTTAGAACCCATGAACAAGTGCAAGATGGCACCATAGTCATCAAAGTTATGTTATGCAAGGTGCAAAATGAAAAATGCAATAAGGTAAAATGAAAAAGGGATGTTTGAAGGAGTCTTATTTCGTTCATGTGAGGTCTTTGACTTAGGAAGAATTGTTTCTAATGTCTCCAAGAGAGGACCGATCAAAGGATAGAAGATTCACAACTTAGGGGATGGAGTGTGTCACGTCAGACCAATAAGAGGAATATAATAGCCTAGGGTAGGTCACCTTCATGAAGGAAATTACACCTCATGTCATCCAAAAAATGAGAGACTCATCCTATGATGTGGCAAGCCTGCACTAGGAACCAAGTACAAAGGAAAGAAAAGAAAAAAGAAACAGTGCTAGGGTATGCTCCCACTTTAAAGGGATTGCTACACACTGCTTTGTGAGAAATGGCTTTAAAGTAGACAAAGGCAAGAAGGAAAAATAGTAAGGAAAGGGACATGAGAGGCTACTTGGAAGTTTTTATGCCCAATGATATTTTTCCAAGTGAGGCTACATCATGGAAAGGATAGTATGTCACATGTGAGTTAACATAAGATATGTCATCCACATCTCAAGCTTACTCTTGTATGTTCATGAGATGTTAACGTCTAGTCAAAATATGTAACAACAAGTGATACACAGACAAGACTGACAAAACCCTTTCCCCCACTTAGTTCAAGGCAAAGGTGAGCCAAATAGGATGAAGGTATGGATTAGGGAGAGGACCAAGCTCCATGAGATAGTTGAATTTTATGGTTTGAAGGAAATGGAGAGGAGGGAGGAAACCCTAAATATTTCTTGAGAGAGTATGATATGTCAGGTAGTATCATGTGTTCAATGCATCCATGTGTAGGAAGGAGATGGTATTTGATACCATAACAGTCTTCCAAAATAGATGAAGGGTTTGGGTGTTGTTGAGAAGGATTGGTTTCCATAGAAGAAAACAAATCCTTTTGAGTGTTATGTGTTGTTACTCCATGAGGGATAGGAGATGTGTAGCCCCCATCACCACTATGGGTCAATGGTTTTGATGTGGAGTCAAGTTGAGTATAGAAGACATAGGGTGGTTTTAGTGTAGGTTGTGAGGTTTTACACCCTCCTTTAAAGGGATGAGTAAGACCCCAACCATTATTAGAACATGTATCTGAAAAAGAATTATGTGTATATGACCCTTTGGACCAAGAGGGTGAGATGTTGGAATTTGGATTGAAAGGAGGTGTAAAATCTAATGAACCCTAATGATCATTAAATATTTTTGCGGCAGGTGAAGGATTAGCATCAACTTGGATAAGTTTGGATCTAGAAATGGAAGGATTATCGGAGTTGGGAATGTTGTGATTAGTTGATGCATAGATTTGTGTATCTGCATCAATCGTGTATATCTTTTTTGTTGGAAATTTTGGTTGTGTTGCTGATATGTGGTTGTCATTAATGTAAACACTATTAGCATTGATGATGCTTAAGGGTGTATATGTCAATATATTGAGAAAATTGTATTAAAAATATGTGTTGGAAGCCAATGAAGCTAAGAAGGTCAGAATGGTGAAATTTTATGTACATTGATATTCAGGTGTTGTGCGCTAATGGGTTTATTGCTGAAACTATCTAGTATGATGTCTAGAAGTCTCAATGGTATGCATAAAATATTTGTGCAAGTAAAGTATTCTGGTGTTCCTACAATCATTCTCATACTGTAGCAATTGTTCTTGGAAGAAGAAGTTGAAATTCTAGTAATTCTAGTTGTTTTGTATGTTCCTATGATGTTCGTGGATGATTCTAGATCATGTTCTATCTTTGTTGCATGTCCATGTTATTTGGTGTGATCGTGGTTGAAGATTTTTCCGATGTATGTTCAGGTTTTCATGTTCCTGGTCGACATGATGGTGGTAGCATGTTGCGGATCCTTATGGATTAATTTCTTTTTGTTTGGCGTGTTCGAGGATGTTGGTTTGGGATCTATCTTTCTTGTGGCCAACTTGTGTTGGTGCGCATAAATATTTATTTATGTATTGCAATTGATATTTATAATTCATCTATTATTTGTGGTCGACGAAGTTGTTGTAAATCCTTGTAGCAGATATATAAGAAAGGTTGTTATATGGTAGGAATAAGTGGGTGGTGTATGCTCAAGTGTACAAGTAATTTACAAGTGAAAATAAAGGTCAAATCATTCAAGAGTAGAGCAAAATGTGAAAGAAGATTGAGAAGAGTGTAGGTGCCTAACCCGAACTGTCATCAAGCTTTTGGAGAAGCTATTTTGTCAGTTCATCCCACTCAGATGATTTTAATCTGATTGTATTCTCTTTGAGCAGTGAGCTCTAGGCAGTGTGTCAGAATGCAAGTGCATTCCTTATTCATTTTTCATTATACTTTCAACAAGGTATAATTGTGGATTAACCTCCACCGTGGTTTTCTCCCTTAATAGGGTTTCCACACAAAAATATTGGTGTTATGTGTTTCTAATGTGTTGTGTAAATTTTTCTTTCACTATTATTCATCAAAACTGAAATTAAAGGTTAATAGTTTCATTAAAGTTTTTGATTGTGTTACAACTGATTCATCCCCCCTCTCAGTTATAGCTTCTTATTTTGCTAACAATTGGTATCAGAGCTAGTTCCTCTGAAGGTGAAGCTTAACAACTTGAGGTGATTCGATATGGAATCTTACAAGAAGGATAGTCTGAGATTGGATGGGGGTAAGTGCACCAATCTATGACACAATTTTGGCTCTTAAGATGCCACTTTTTTTCTAAAATCAGCAAAATCTGATTTGCACAAAAAAATGTAGTTATGCTCAAAATTTCAAGATGGGGAAAGAACAAAAGTTGAAGTGCTCCGAGTCTAGTTTCTAAGCTACTATTTTTTTTTAAATTAATGAAGATTAAGGGTCTCAAAAAGGGGGGGCCCAAAATAGGTCCTGTTTTTATCAAAAAAAATAGCATAGTGCCTGAGGGCTCCCCCCTTTTTGATTGACTTTTTTTTTAGAATTTCAAAAATCCCAACGGTGAGAAATTAGCTAAAACCATTTCATTTATCCTTGTTCTTTCAGATAATATTTTTAATGAATATATAATATTTTATGAATTTTAAAAGTGGACACATCCTAAAAAGTTAACATTTGAGCATGCTCTCCCCTAAAGTTTTTGCAAACTAATCGAAAATTGATTCTTTTTTTTTCATCATGTGTAGAATGTAGTCTAGTTCCAAAAAATGTAATTTGTTTCACGTTTTGATGAACGAGTAAAACTCTATCCCAAAACTAGCACATGTTGGTTTTTGACCAAAAATGGAGGCATTTACAAAAGAAGCCATGGATCAAAACCTTAACTAAATCAAAATGAATTTTTTATATATATTTAGATAGCTAAGAGAGAGGTTAACGACATCATGATTTTTTTATAAAATTTCATTGAAAGACATGCAAATGAGAGGTGGAGCATGAACAAAAATATGAGGAAATTAGGCAAATCCTATTAATTAACATGTCCAAAGCAGGCCATTTGGCACTCCCTAAATGGCCTGCTTTGCAGAAAACCAAAATTTCCCCTCTTTGGTGAAGAACTTTAATAATTCTTAGAGTGCACAGTTTATGATCGTAGATGGATAGTCGAGGTTTTACCTTTCATACTTTCCCTAACTGATTACTGTAACTAGATAACTCTTTATCCCTTTGAAGTCTCTATCTCCCAGGTCTCACTCCCTCCCACATGACCTAGACTACTCTCTCAGTCCAATCCCCTCTCTTAGGTCTCTTTCCCTCCCACATAGGTACCTAAATAAATCTATCTCACTCTAACCCCCTTTCTCACTCTCCCTTTCTCTCTCTCCCTCTTTGGTCTTTTTGTCTCTCTCACTCCCTCTCCCTCTCTTAGGTTGTTATCTTTCTCTCTTTGTCTCTCTCTCTCTCAAGTCTCTCCCTCCTACCCCCTCTCCCTCTCATTCCCTATCTCTCTCACTCTATCTCCCTCCCTCTCTCTCTCACTCTCTCTTGGGTATCTCCACCCCCCCTCTCTCTCTCAAACACACACACTCCCTCTCTCTCTCCCACTCCCTCTCTCACTCTCTCCCACTCTATCTCTCTCCCTCTCTCTCGGGTCTCTCCCTCCCTCCCACCCCATCTCCCTCTCTCTTCATCTGAAGTATCTCTGTCCTACCCCCTCTACCTCTCTCTCTTTATCAAGTCTCCCCCTCCTATCCCCTCTCCCTCTCATAGTCACTCCCTCTATCACTCTTCCACTCCCTCCCTATATCACTCCCTCTATCTCTCTCCCTCTACCTCTCCATCTCTCTTAATTATCTCCCTCCCACCACCTCTCCCTCTCTCTCTCATTCCTTCTATCTCTCTACCACTCTCTCTCCTTCTCCCTCTCTCTCAAGTCTCTCCCTCCCACCCCCTCTCCCTCTTCCAAGAATCTCTTTGTCTCTCTCACTCACTCCCTCTATCTCTCTCCCACATCATCTAAAGTCTCTCCCTTCTAATCCCTCTTCCTCTTCCAAGCATCTCTTTGTCTCTCTCACTCACTCCCTCTATCTCTCTCCCACATCATATCTCTCTCACTCCCTCTATCTCTCTCCCTCTCTCTCTCCCTCTCTCAGATATCTCCCTCCCACCCCCTCCCAGTCTCTCTCTCCCTCTATCTCAGGTATCTCCCCCCACCCCGTCTCTCTCTCTCACTCCCTCCATCTCTCTTGAATCC
>CM021100.1:246627753-246705491 GCA_007115665.2 Sequoiadendron giganteum | reverse complement strand
AAACCCATGATGAAGGAAACATGTTCCCTTAGGGTTTGAAGTTGAGAATGCACTTCTTAAAAAGAAGTGTGTGAAGACTCTTGAGAAATTTTTTATTCACAACAAATGTGTTTTTTGAAGATCAAAGTCATGTAGAGGTGGTGTTGTCACACATGAGAGAGGCAACTCAAGCAAAGAAGAGAGAAAGATAAAGGAAAAGAAAAAGGCAAGAGAACACGAACAAAGGGCATAGGGGTAGCCTGATATTTGAAGGTTAGAACTGCTCATAAATATATATAAGTATAATAATAGTATATAAATGAACTGTCATCAACCCCCTACTATATCAGGCCATGTGAAGAATGCATGAGAAAAAAAATAAAAAATAAAAATTGGGTCAACATGGAAGGGAAGCTTAAATTCCCCCAATGCTTTGCATCGTCCCCAATTAGCTGAAAGTCAATCACAAACATGGAAGAACGATGATACAAATAGAAGAAGGTTTACAACACACACACCATTCCTGTATCCAAGCACTACCAAGGGTGATGAGGGTCATTCAAGCATGCATAGCACGATTACGGGGGAAAAACATCACAACACATACACACATCTAATCTAAAGCTAAAGAAGATGAATCCCCCTAACACTGATCGACTAAGAGGTCATTTGCTTCCCACTCTAGATCATCGTAGGGGGGAAGGAGGATGAGTCTATAGTGGTGGAATTTTTTAAGGGGAGGAGCTTCTGACCCTCCTATAACAAGGGCTAAGGAAGAAGAACCCGCAAGGTCTTCTCCACTCAACTCTTGTGGAGGTAAGGTCAACGACTTCACGAAGATCACTAACAAGGTAAAAAATTCATCCATCGAGTTAAACATGCATTTAACATGAGTGCCATGTTTCACCTTGATGGACATAGGAGGTCGCGTGCTCAAGGTTCACCACTAAGCTCATCGAGAAATTTGGGAGCGGTGATGAACTCAGGAGAAGCCATGCCTAGTTTTGTCACTAGGACAAAATAAACCAGCGTAGGGCCACCTTTTAGAGAAGGTAGGATCCTCCTATTTCCTCTATTGTTGGAAGGACCACTTTCTACCTTTTGCTTTGTTAGGGGAGATGAAATCCCCACAGACGAGGTAAGAAGGGCAAAGGAAGAGGAGGAGGAAATAACCATAGTAGATACAACAGAGGTGTTAGTCATATCTATAGGCTTTGGGAAAGGTGGTATTTCTAGAATGGATGTTAACAAAGGTAGCTCCACTAAGGGAGTGATGAACACCTACACCTTTTTGGAGTCAGGTGCATTTGCACTCGCTATGGAAGCCGAAAGCGATACAAAGCTAGTTTGAATAGAAGCAGAGGGGAGGAAAGAGGAGGATGCAATAGGAGGTCCTGATATAGGGGCGGTCATCTCCTCTTCCTTCCTCTATAATGTGGCCTACTCAGCTAAGAGAGCCTTTTTCCAGTGTTTGCACTCACATGCAAGGCAGTTTTTGTGACTCTTTGAACTAGAGGTCAGAGGTTGCTAAGGAACGGAAGGCTCCTACTCAACCATGGGAGTGTCCTCCAAAACTATTTCCAGTGGAGGGGCAGTCTCTTGAATGGGAGCAGGAAGGATTTTTTCAGAAATAGTGAGAGGAGTCAGCTCTAATGCCTTGGGAGTGAGCCTTTTCCTATTCACTGCTTTAGGAGCAGAAGCGGTAGGAGTTTGTGGAGGCTAGCACATAGAGGATTCCCTATAGGGGTATTTATTTATTTCGTACAAGTAGTACCAAGGTCCTAGTGGTTTAGTAGGAAGATCCACTATCCTAATCTTAGGCCTACACAAGCAGGAATCGTCGAATTGAAAAATCTAGGAATGCTCATCCAAAACTCTTCTCTAAAAAGAGGCGAGTCCTCTTGGGGATGGGATAACTTCTCCTTTCCTTTTTTAGAAGGAGTAGCCAATTGCTGAACTTTAGGAAGGTTTAAATTTGTCTCCCCTTTTCCCCCAATCTTATACTTCACATAATTCTTGTAAAGTAGGTCTATTCTTGGAGGAAGTGGTCCAACTAGGCCGGGCCAAAAGTGATCCAATGAATATCCCCCATGAGATACCAAAGGCTGATATCTAGTATCATGTACCTCGTGCACAACACCTTCATGGGAGAACTTTAAACATTTGTGAATAATAGAGGTAATCCCATTCATGGAATCTAGCCAAGGTATATCTAGCTTTACCTTGAATAGATCTGACTCAGGAATAGCATCGAAAACCATGTCTATGTTCTTAGGTCCAACCAGGACGGACAAAGTTATTGATCCATATGGTTTGAGAGCAAGGCCATCATGTGTACAGATGATGGACTTTGTTTTTTCACAATCCTCCCTTTGTAGGGAGTTCAACAATAAAGTATCTTCCGTGACAACATTCAATCTACTCACGGGGTCAACTAAAACTCATGTCACAATGTTTCCATTAAGGTGAGTAGGAATGTAAAACAGAGAAGGTTTGTTGTTCGTTGGTAAATCCTATGAAGTGAATGTTACATCCGATGAATTGGTTGCAAGACGATGAGGAGAAACAGTAACCATGTTAACATATGCTTCAAGATGAGTAATAGAATTGAATGGATTGATAATCATGTTAGCAAAATGTGACGAAGATGGGTTTGTGTATATGGGTAAGTGCACCAATCTATGACATAATTTATGCTCTTAAGATGCCACTTTTTTTTTAAATCAGCAAAATCTGATTTGCACAAGAAAATGAAGATAGTTATGCTCAAAATTTCAAGATGTAGCAAGAACAAAAGTTGAAGTGAACTGAGTCTAGTTTCTAAGCTACTATTTTTTTAAAAAAAATTAATGAAGATTAAGGGTCTCAAAAAGGGGGGGCCTAAAATAGGTCTTGTTTTTATCAAAAAAAGTAGCATAGCGTCTGATGGCTCCCCCCTTTTTGATTAACTTTTTTTTAGAATTTCAAAAATACGAACAGTGAGAAATTATCTAACACCATGTAGTTTATCCTCATTCTTTTAGATATATTTTTTAATGAATACATAAGATTTTATGATTTTTCAAAGTGGACACATCTTGAAAAGATGAAATTTGAGTGTGCTCCCCCCTAATGTTTTTGAAAACTAATCGAAAATTGATTTTTTTCATCATGTGTAGAATGGAGTCTAGTTTCAAAAAATATAATTTGTTTCATGTTTCAATGAATGAGTAAAAATCTATCCTAAAACTAGCACATGTTGGTTTTTGACCAAAAATAGAGGCATTTACAAAAGGAGTCATGGATCAAAACCTTAAGTAAAACAAAATGAAAAAAAGAATTATATATTTAGATAGGTAAGAGAGAGGTTAACTCTATAATGTTTTTTTTATATAGTTGCATTGAAATATGTACAAATGAGATGGGGAGCACGGATGAAAATATGAGGAAATTTGGCAAATCCTATCAATTAACACGTCCAAAGTAGGTCATTTGGCAAGCACCAAATTTGGCACTCACCAAATGGTACATCACATTTTGCAAGCACCAAATTTGGCATGTTCCAAAAGTGATGTTTCATTTGGCGAGCGCCAAATTTGGCACTCACCAAATTACCTACTTTGCACAAAACTTGAATTTCCCCTCTCTTTGGTTGACAACTTTAATAATGCTTAGAGTTCAGAGTTTATGATCATAGATGGATAGTTGAGGTTTTACCTTTCATACGATCTCTAACTCGTTACCCTAATTGGATAACTCTTTATCCCTTTGAAGTCTCTCTCTCAGGTCTTACTACCTCCCACATGACCTAGAATACTCTCTTAGTCCAATCCCCTCTCTTAGGTCTCTTTCCCTCCCACATAGGTACCTAAATAAATCTATCTCACTCTAACCCCCTTTCTCACTCTCCCTTTCTCTCTCTCCCTCTTTGGTCTTTTTGTCTCTCTCACTCCATCTCCCTCTCTTAGGTTGTTATCTTTCTCTCTTTGTCTCTCTCGATCAAGTCTCTCCCTCTTACCCCCTCTCCCTCTCTTAGGTCTATCACTCACTCCCTCTATCTTTCTCTCATTCCCTATCTCTCTCACTCTATCTCCCTCCCTCTCTCTCTCACTCTCTCTTGGGTATCTCCACCCCCCCTCTCTCTCTCAAACACACACACTCCCTCTCTCTCTCCCACTCCCTCTCTCACTCTCTCCCACTCTATCTCTCTCCCTCTCTCTCGGGTCTCTCCCTCCCTCCCACCCCATCTCCCTCTCTCTTCATCTGAAGTATCTCTGTCCTACCCCCTCTACCTCTCTCTCTTTATCAAGTCTCCCCCTCCTATCCCCTCTCCCTCTCATAGTCACTCCCTCTATCACTCTTCCACTCCCTCCCTATATCACTCCCTCTATCTCTCTCCCTCTACCTCTCCATCTCTCTTAATTATCTCCCTCCCACCACCTCTCCCTCTCTCTCTCATTCCTTCTATCTCTCTACCACTCTCTCTCCTTCTCCCTCTCTCTCAAGTCTCTCCCTCCCACCCCCTCTCCCTCTTCCAAGAATCTCTTTGTCTCTCTCACTCACTCCCTCTATCTCTCTCCCACATCATCTAAAGTCTCTCCCTTCTAATCCCTCTTCCTCTTCCAAGCATCTCTTTGTCTCTCTCACTCACTCCCTCTATCTCTCTCCCACATCATATCTCTCTCACTCCCTCTATCTCTCTCCCTCTCTCTCTCCCTCTCTCAGATATCTCCCTCCCACCCCCTCCCAGTCTCTCTCTCCCTCTATCTCAGGTATCTCCCCCCACCCCGTCTCTCTCTCTCACTCCCTCCATCTCTCTTGAATCCCTCTATCTTGATTACTCCCTCTCCCTAAAGTACTACCTCAAAGCCTCCCACCCCCTCTCCATCTCTCAAGTCTCTCTCTTGAACTCCTTGTATCTCTCCCATCCCTCTATATCTCACTCCCTCTCTCTCCTATTCCTTAGGTCTCTCTTTCACACCCCCTCCCTCCCCCTTTTTCTCCCTCTCCTTTTCTCTCAAGTGTCTCCCTCCCACCCTCTCTCCATCCCTCTCTCTCTCTTAGGTTTCTCCCTCCCACCCCTCCCCCTATCTCTCTCACACACACTCTCTCTATGTCTCTCCCTCTCTCTCTCTCTCCCACTCCCTCTCTCTTTCACTCCCTCTATCACTCTCCCACTTTTTCTCTCTCCCCATCTCTCTCACTCCCTCTATCTCTCTCCAAATTTTTCTATCTCCCTATCTCTCTCACTCCCTCTATCTCTCCCTCTCTCTCAGGTATCTCCTTCCCACCCTCTCCCCCTCCTTCTCTATCTTAAGTATCTTCATCCTACCCCATCTTCCTCTCTCTCTTTGTCAAGTCTCACCTTCCTAACCCCTCTATCTCTCTTCCACTCTCTCCCTCTCACACTCCCTCTCTCTCTCACTCTCCCTCCCACTCTCTTTCTCTCTTAAGTATTACCCTCCCACCACATCTTCCTCTCTCTCTCTCTCAATTAGACGGTTTAGGGATTAAGGGTTGAGGGTTGAGGGTTGAGGGTTGAGGGATTAGGGTATAAGGGTTAAGGGTTAAGGGTTGAGGGATTGAGAGGGTATAGGGGTTGAGGGATTAGGGTTTAAGGGTTGAGGGTTAAGGGTTAAGGGTTAAGGGTTGAGGGATTAAGATTGTAGAGGGGTTGAGGGATTAGGGTTTAAGGGTTGAGGGTTGAGGGGATGAGGGATTAAGAGGGTATAGGGGTTGAGGTATTAGGGTTTAAGGGTTGAGGTTTGAGAGATTAAGAGGGTATAGGGGTTGAGGGATTAGGGTTTAAGGGTTGAGGGTTGAGGGACTAAGAGGGTATGGGGGTTGGGTATGTGCATGATCATGATGGAAAAAACATGCCCTCAAGTGGCAATAAAATTCAAAAAATCAGAGTTAGGCAACTTGACATAAAAAAATGAATAATGTATCTATATTATTTCAAATATATGTAAGAATAGAATTCGTAGAAAATTGAATGTAGTTTCTAAAAAACTAGGGTTTTTTTTTTTTAAAAAGATCTATTTTGTGAAAATTTGAAATTTCAATGCAGTAGTACTTAAATTTTAGGAAAAAAATAAGAAGGTGTGTCTGACCACCCTAACCACAATAAAATGATAATATATTTTTATAATATTTTAGATATAAGTAGGGGACTCATGTCCCGATGCGAGGCATTTTTTTTGTAAGTTTTTTCCAAGTAAACAATTAATTATGAATTTTTTATTACAACTTTTAAAAAATATAAAAAACTCATATGTTTGACCACCTTAACTTGGTCAAAACTTCATGAAATTCAATTCTTTTTTTTAATCCTATAGTATGTAAAGCATAGAATGTGACACATGTGTTGGATTCAAAAAATGTGATACCATTTCAAAGCTATAGATTTTTTTCAATCAGGCTATCAATCAAGACTTTAGTCATAATTCAAATATAAAATGAATAATAATTATTTATTAAATTCAAAGTAAAGCATAATTTGTATTGGTGGAAAGCTGAGAATATCCTTTAAAAACCCTTTTCATTTCATCACTTTTGGATTAAAAAAAAGTCGTCAGCCACATGGGCCATCATACCAATTAGATATCACCACTTTTTGGCCCATCACGATCTTGCACATACCGGTTGAGGGATTAGGGTTTAAGGGTTAAGGGTTGAGGGTTGAGGGATTAAGAGGGTATAAGGTTTGAGGGATTAGGGGTTGAGGGATTAGGGTTTAATGGTTGAGGGTTAAGGGTTGAGGGATTAAGATTGTAGAGCGATTGAGGGATTAAGGTTTAAGGGTTGAGGGTTGAGGGATTAAGAGGGTATGGGGGTTGAGGGATTTTTTTTTAAGGGTCAAGGGTTAATGGTATAGGGTTTACGGTTTAAGGGTTACACTCCCTCTCTCTCCCACTCCCTCTCAAGTCTTCCCCCCACCATAACTGAATAAATTATTTCCCTCTCAAGTCTCCCTCTCTTGGGTCTCACTCCCTCCCATGCTACCTAGACTAATTTGTTTCACTCCAATGCCCTCTCTCACAATCCATCTCTATCAGGCCTCACTTACCTCCCACCATACTCTCTTAGGTCTCACATTCCCACCCCCTCTCTCCCACTTTGACTCTCTCTCCTTCTCTCACGGGTGTCTCCCTCCCACCCTCTCTCCCTCTCTATCTCTCTCTCTCTCTTAGGTTTCTCCCTCCCACCCCCTCTCTCTCTCTCAAGTCTCTCCCTCCTACGCCCCTCTCTCTCCCACTCCCTCTCTCCCTCACTCCCTCTATCTCTCTCCCACTTTTTCTCTCTCCCTCTCTCTCAAGTCTCTCCTTTTCAAAACAACATATTTGGTGTGTGCCAAATTTGGTGCTCTCCAAATTTGGTGTGTGCCAAATGTTTTTTTACCTTGAAACGATAAAATAAGGGTTGACCCTATGATTCAGGCCTACATTCTCCTGTATTTATCTGGTTCGGTTCTTTATCCGAGTCAGAAACACCTTTTTTTATGCAAATGAATTCATATTGTACCAATCTATGCTTGATCCATCACCTTTTTACCACCAATATGCATGGTAGACAATGTAGAAGAAGACATTTTGAAGTTTCTACATCATTTTACATTATCTAAGATAATATATTCATTTTGGTAATATTGAAATGTTTATATTTAGTATATTTGTTGGCTTTTTACAATATAAACTAAATTTCTTTAATGATTTTATTAATCATAACAATTGGACATAGAATTCAACATTGAATTAGATGAGATTTGCATAAAAAAGTTCAATTTTTATGAGTTTGAAGAAAAAAAAATGAAAAACATGAAATTTACTTAACATAAATTTACTTATGAATTCTATTTGCATTGCTTATAGTAGTCCATTTCCAACATGGCTAGTGGAATTCACTCTATTTCATATTTTTTTAAACTATTTTGGAAAACTTTTATGTTCATCTAATTTTGGAAACCTAATAGCTTTCATCAATGTTAATGCAAGTGTCTATTAATTTTTTTGTTCCATAAAAAATTCACCTTCATCACATGTGCTTATATAAATTCAATGAGTTGACATAGTTGTTAATGAAAGTTTCCATTCATTCATACCATTTACCTTTCTTATAAATAAAAAAATGGGAAATTTTGTGCAATTGAGATTGATTATTGTATTTCTAAGTTACCTCATTGCCAAAGAAATAGTGAATAATTATCAGATATAGCATCACAAACCCTTCTTTGAATTCATATTCTTCATGACTTCATTGACAATAAAAAATTTAGTTTTGAGAACAATAAACACAAGATTCTCTAGTTTTCATTTAGGTGGCAACAACTTATACCCTAGGTTTGTGATGCAGAGTAGGGAGAGAAAACCTTCAACTATAATAATTAGATCAGTTTCAAACAATCTTCAATCTCAAAAACCTCAATTCAATGTTGAACTGACCAATTCACATTCACTTCCTTGTAGAATTCAAAATTGAAAAAATTGTTCATATCTTATCATATCTTAGTCAATGGAACTCTCTCTAATGCATTTAAACACTAAACCCTTGCTTTAGGCCTTTTATTCTTGAAACAAGGAGGGTTTATTCAAAATCAATGTTCCAGGCCTCTGGTGTAGGAGCACCTTGTAAGCTCAATTTTTTCAAAAAGGTCATCTTTAGTGAGCAAGGTAAAATTCTAGGATTTTAGTTAATGTTGAGGATATTGTGTTCACTAAGGTCAATTAGACCATTTTATAATGTATTTGGAGCTAAGGGAGTTTAGTTGTATCATAGCTTGTAATTTGGCTAAATGTGGTAAGAAAAGTTGCTAAAAGATGCAAAATTTTCAGAGTTCGAGGGAGTTGTAATGAAATAAAAATATGTATAATAACCTTCAATTCATCAAAGGAGATGTTGATGCTTGATTTGTACTCCATTTTTTATCAAGAAGAACGTTATTTTCTAAAAAAATATTGGTTTCTCTCACTTTTCTTGTTGTTGTACGTCCTGTATGGACTCTAAGATAATATGAAACCAGTTGGATGTTTTAGATTAATGAAATAGATTTCAATTTCACCTAATTAGAGGTTATAACTCTTTGTATAGCGAAATTTATATTATTTTTACTGTTGCTACCTACTTTCACAGTGTTCTTGGATTGAAGGGTTTCATTATGTAATTTGACCCATTACACTTTTTCTGCCTACTATAACTTGTGGAATGGGTCCTCTATTTTTTAAAATACATGCCTAACCTATTTATAATGTTTTGGGGTCAAGGTTGGGTGTTTGGGATGATGTTCTAGGACTCTAGCAGGGCCTTTTCATGGTGAAAATTAGGGCTTCAAGTGGTGTTTTGGAAATATGTGGGAAGGAATATCCATCTAATGTATTATTCACCATGTGTAGGATTTGGTAAGTGTTTTTGGTGCTTTGTATGGGTCTGGCAGGTTCGGGATATAGGAGTTTCGTTAAAACCCCAAGTATTTTGCTTGAAATTGAGGGTTTGGTATATTAGGGGTCTAGAGGTCTTGGAATTGGAAAAAAATCAGGAAATTGGAGGTTTTGACACAAAATATTTATGTTTGAGGAGTTTGAGTGAATATGTAGTGTTTAAAAGGTACTCTCTTTGTAAATTAGGCCAATTGAATAGCGTTTTCCAAGGTGGGTCTATTGGAAGTCAATGTTGGTCCAAAGGAATTGATGTTGGGGTTTACCTATATTTAATAACTTGAAAATGGGTATCTTAATCATCCCTGAGTTTGTCAAGTGTTTTGGAAAATCTTGGTGAAAAGGCCCTTAAACCGGGCTACCTATTTTATTAGGGAAAGCTTGGTAGAAGTTAGGATTTTCAATTGAACTTCTGATTTTGCTTTGGAATCTAATTGATTCTCATTGATTTGGTGTATTGAATGGTTTCCATCCCTCTCTACATAAAAAATGGTGTTTCTTGGTAAATGAAGTTATCAAGTTGTGTGTAACTTCCTCTAAATCTTTGAACATGTTCATTGTGGATCCCTACATGTATTGCATCAAACTCTAGCTACTTTTCCAACTCTTCAAACACACTCAAAAATACCTACTCTAATATCTAACCCTACAAACATCTAACTCCATCATGTATGAAAAATATTGTCTAGCATAGACATATTTGATAATTCCAAACAACTCACTGCCTCCTTTCATAAAATTCTTTAGTGTGTTTCATATTTAATGCAATGTAATCAACGATATCAATATTTTCATAAAATACATTACTTACTTTTTTTCTATGTGTGTTCGTGAACATGTAGCATTCAAGGTCATGCTGAGGAAATGACCGAAGCCTCTAACACTAGAAGAATGTGCAGTTAAAAATGAAAGGAGAAGAGAATCAAAAAATGTAGCTCATGAAGCAAAGGAATTGCAACCCATACAACAAAAAATTACAGTGCAATCTAAGAGAGATGTCAAATTGGAAAAACAAAGGGCACGAATGAGGAAAGTTCGTGGAAGGATGAGAATGTATACCAAAGTTGGGGGAACATCATCAACCATAGGTCAAGCTCAATGCACATCTCTAGTTGAAGACTCATAGACAACAACATGTGGTTTTCCAGGTACATCGGAAATCACATCTCCAATTGAAGACAAACCATCAACAAAATTGTGTTTTGAAAGTACATCATCAAACACATCTCAATTTGGACGTACAAGATTGTTTACATGTCAATCTCAAGGTATTTCATTAATTTCACCTCCAATTGAAGGTACACGATCTATCCCCGATGTTGTTGACCTTCCCAATATTGACACAAATTTACATTTGAGAGCTCCTCCTAGAGTTTTGCATAGATAACCTACATTTTTTATTGATATTCATTCCAATGTTTTGAAATGGATGCCTAATAAGATTCCAAAACGTAAATGTCAAAGATATGCACAGAGGATATGGAGTTTGTTTTTTGTGAAGCTAATTGAGGGTGGGAGATGCCAACTATTTGTTGAAATGATGAGGCAACTCAAAGTTAGGCCCACCATGAAGGCTCTTGGGCTAAGATTTTTGAATTAATCAATTAAAAATTCCATTGCAAAGAGCTTGATGAGTGCATATGAGAGGGTGGGTTCCACCTCATGCACAAAGGATAGTTGTGCCACATGACATGTGGTGACAACACTGTTAAGCAGTCAAACAAGGAACAAGGTGAAAATTACAAAGGCAACTAAGTCTTTGAAAATAAGTAGATCGTCTCTATGAGAGCCAAAGGAAGGCGTGAAAGAGTGGAGGATCCAAATAGCAATGAGTTATGGGAATTTTCGGGTAGAGTGCCACGAAAAGGCACAAAAATTGCTCAAGGCTTGAGATCTTTAATAGTGAATTATTGGAAGGATAACACAAGGACCTCTTCTAATGAAAGAGATGTTGTAAGTAGGAGAATTGATAGTAAAAACCATGAGCCACATCCAATGCATTATTTGGATACCACTCTAACCTTTTTTTTTTTATTTGTATAGAAGTTTCCTGAAATTAAAATATGTCAAAGGTATTTTGAAATGCTAAAGAATTTTTATGCAAAATAAATCACACATGCACTACTTGTTGTTGTAGGGTTCATATTGAGTTTTCTAACCATTATGATGTTTATCGACGTATATGTGTATATATGCATACTGACAATGTTTTGTAGGAATGTAACATAATGCCTCCACCTAAATCGTCAAGGAATTTTTTGTCTTCCATTTTGTGTGAAAGAGAGGATGGTCAATTTTTTTACAAAAAATCATGTTTGGATGGAAAATGTGATCACTGTTGTGGCATGCAAAATTTTCCATTTTTCCAACACATGGCTAGTACACATGCAATTGGAGACAAAATTGTGGAATTTGGCAAATATAAGATAGTGGCATACAGTCTAAAAGATGGAAAAGAAGAAAAGAAGTGTGAATTGGTCAGTGATAAGATTACAGTTCAAGTTATGCAAGGACACATTTCCACTTCGTCATATCATTTTAGTTGTCGACTTCGCTTAGAAGTACACCCTACAACCAAAAAATGAGGTACAATCATAGTACAAAAACTCCATGCAGGTTGCTATATTTGTGTATAGCGCACTCATTCATGCAAATGATAGTACAAAGGAAAATAGGAAAGTATTGAGGGAGTATCACTTTTACATCAGTGATGATCGCACACATTCTATAGAGTTTGTGCAAGGTTGCTTCCATATGTTCTATGTTGATCTAGCTAGTAGGGGCATATCATTTAGTCAGCATGTCATATGGTCAGATAATTGTACATCACAATTCAAGAATGCCAAAATGTTTTACTAGTTGAGTAGGATGCATCTGATTAGTGGTATTCAACATATGTGGAACTTCTTAGAGGTCGAGCATGGAAAGGGGCAGCATGATGAAGCAGGTGCATGTATCAAAAGAGCCCTAGCATGAGAAGAGTTAAAGTACACGAACAAAGTAAATTTGATAGATGCAAGATCGATTGTCCGGTGGTGCAATGGTGCAATGGGTCCAAGTAGTGAATGTAATTCTTTAGTTCGTAGAATTTTTCATTTAGTAGATGATACCAACATTGAAAAGTATGAAGATTTTTGTACACTAACATAATCGAGCGAGCTACACTCTTTTAAAATCTCCAATGTAGGTACATGGACTATCCATACAAGGAAGATGGCATTCTTTTTTTATGCATGTACACTTCAATCATAGAATGAGTGTGAGTCAATAGAGTGGATTAATGAATGGTCTGTAAGATCTCTAACCCCACTTGACACTTATCAACTCCCGATGGCTCTACAAATCACAAAGATGCAATCATCCATTGACTTTGATCATGTATCAGACCTACTAGAACCAAGTAATATATCTTACTTACAAGTTTTATTATGCTGCTCAGTAAATACATCTAACAAGATGAACATATCAATGCAGGGGACATTTATGTGGTGATTGTAGATGAAGACAATGAAGAGGGTACACATTATTACCTATGTCATTGTATCAAGGCCAAAAATAAATTTGAGTCCCGAGTTACAGATGGAGAAAACATAGAATACCCTACAGTTTCGGTGGTTGTTACTGGAACATGGCTTCAAAGGTATCCAGTTAAGAATGTTGTAGTTTGGTTGTTTGAGGACTTCGACATGCATCAAAAAATTATTCACTACTCGAACCTTGTTGTCACCACCAATATTCATTTGATCAAATATAAGGGTGGACTTGCTAACAAGAACTTGTGGAAAGTGTGTGAGTCTGACCACAAGGCAATACTTGACACAATAAAGAGTAGAGCAGACCCAGATGGTTCCATGGATTGATTTGTAAATGTGCACATTGAATTTTTAAAGTCATGTTATTGATCACTCTTTTGGACCAACACCTTGCAAATAGGATTTTTCACCATTAGTGTTTGATGTCATATGCATTTATGACTATCATTGATCCTTTTCTGATTGTGACTGTAGGTAATAATAAAGTTTGTCAAAGTATATAAGAAAAGAACAACATCAGATGGTGGTGCAAGTGTTCACTAGTATGAGAAACATCGGTTGCTGGTGCATTTTCTGGTTGTCAATCTTCTCTTTCTTTTTCATCTCGTAGATTTATCATATTCTTATATGCTACATGTTTTATGTTAAGCCTCTCAGTAATATATTTGAAATTTATACATAGGGTCATCGAGAGATGATAAAGTAGTGAAGGGGCACATCACCATTGTAGGACCTTCAATTTACCTCCTTATCTAGCATGCATGAAGGTGATAGTAGGTCTTGTCAGCTGTATGAATGACATTATTTAGTTATTGCTCTTTTAATGATTTTTATGTGAGTCTATGTCTAAGATTGAGAGACTTTTGCAAGCTTTTTGTTGACCAAATTCCTATCATACTACACAACCACAAAGAGGCTACTACCCATGTGTTTCATAGGGAGAAGGGGATGTACATGTTTTGAACCATTTTGGAATGCAAATAACTAGGCCAATTGAGGTGGAATGGAGAAATGAAACTAGGCAACAACTCCTTTTGTTTCTTCTCAAGTACAATTTATTTCATGGCATGTGCTACAAATGGGAGGATTATTTCTCTGCATGTATTGATACAAGTATTGACAAATGGGAAGATTTTCAAGACGTTCTTCCATCACTATTATAATATTTGTCATTAACTTAGTGTATTTTTTTATATAAAAAAATTATGAGAAATTAATATATGCAAATGTGTATATTCTTTAATATATGCCTCAATTAAATGTATATATTACATTTAAAATTAGTTGTAATGCTTCATGGTTTACATTTAAAGTTGTCTTCAAGGAAAAACATGTGGATTTGTGAGTAAGAATGAAATAATTTCTAATATAATTATAGAAAGGAATATTTTATTGCCCCTATTGATGTAGAGGTGGTGGTAACAAAAGACACAAATTGACACAACTTCTCTCAAATATGCCAAGCAAGACATCAAATTTCAATTAACTCAACCTTGTAAAATAACTCATCAAACTCAACAAGGACCCTACAAAGGTTGTCGACATCCAAGCAATGATAATTAAATCAACTTTGCATAATCCCCAAGGTAGATTCATTGAATTCCTCAAAACTCACCTTTTGTCAATCCTATCGAATTGGCAAGGTAATGAGCTTGCCAAGCTAGTGTGCTCATTGGCTTGCCAGATCCGTAGGGTTGACAAGGTAGGGGTAGTGTATTCCTCATAGAAATAGATCCAACCTAGATCATCTCTAACATACCTCAATTCCACCTAACACTCCTTTGGAGCAACTTGCTAAAAACTTGAAAATGATGTTGTCCAACCTCACTTTTTAAAGTAAAAAAACCCCAAATGCCACCTAGGGCATCACAAAAAATTGGTATGTGAACCTCCTGATGTAGAGTGGATCAATGAAGATGTGATTTGACACAAATTCTCTCAAATATTCCCACTAAGACATCAACATTCACTTGAATCAACAAGGTACCTCAACCTCTCGACCATGGACTCTTCAAAACAACGTTAGGCCTTAACTTCCTTGTAGCCCCATGAGCTAGGACAATAAAAAAAAAGCTGGTTGGAGGAAAGAACTAGACAATTAACACAAGTTTCAAACACCTTTATGCTAGCCTCTTCAAACCCCCAAGACCTTAGGGTATGACATTCAACAAAAAATCTACTATGGACCAATCTACAATGCCACAAGGGGACCTAATGAGGTTGTTACAAACAAGAACCATGATGTAGAGTGGATAAAACAAATAGGAGATATTACACTTCTCTCAAATATGTCCACTTGGACATCAATTCACCAAACTCACAACAGTGTAACCTTGCCACTCGACATGGGATTTTGGCCAATCAGACTCAGACAGAGGTTTAGACCAGATTTGTTACCCTAGAACATGTTTCTTCTTACCACTCAGAGACATAAAATTGTAACTTGCACCTAATAAATTCAATTTTCTCATCGCTCTAGCCTTTAGGCCTCTTTTACCCTTAACCCTTGTAGCACTGCCCGATAGGACAATCATGAAAAAAACCACATAAAAGCCTATACTAGGCCCAAACCACTGAATTTGGACAAAAGATGGATGCCCCTACAAATTCTCAAAGCCTCCCTTCTTTATGACCAAAGGAAAAGTCACAACAAGACAAAAGGTAACTACAAGGTAGGCCTAATAGGTTGCTCAACTAACTAAATACCAACTTTTAAAACAAATTTACAACTTTAGACTCCTCCAACCTAATGAATACAACTAATGACCTCTAAACCCACACAAATGGCTTGGAAATATCCTTATTACATCAAAAAAACTCTATTCTTGCACACTCATATACAAATACACAAATTTGCCTTCAAAGGCTACAAAGACAACTTCTAGTGCAAGATTGGAATTTTCACATTTTTTATTAGTAGCCCCAAAACTTATCCTAAAACATACCTAATGGTCTTAATTGAACTTAATCAAGGCAAAGCATGCTCAAAATACCCACAACAACCTATTGACCAACCTATTCACCATCAGATAATCAAATATTGAGGGTGAGGTGTAGGCAAGGGTTTATAGAAAAATCATACTCCAAACCTTCCCATAACCAACCAAAGCCTAAAAAACCTTCAAAAAGGTCTACAAAAGCTTAAAATTTTAAGAGATATCACTGCCACCAAATATTTCTTCAAACCCTAGCATTAAACCACCATTTTCCACTCAAAAATGTACCATTTGACATCTACGACATCACCTAAAAGCCCTCTATTCCCCTCCCTTGCACACAAAACTTTTCACACATGTTTTATAACACTAACTAAGAATTTCCATTGAGTTATAGAAGAATACAGTGGGTGAAAGGCTTAATATTGCATTTAATGCACTCAAAACCCTTGAAACAGGGTGTACAGATCAACCCTCAAGAATTGACTTCTAAAATGCACAAAATCGCTTGAAATCGAACCAAACTAAAACTAAAATGGAGTTAGGTCTATTTCCCACCTAATTCCATCAAAAAGAGAGCATGATCACTTTGAGATACGTTCAACTGACTCGATCCCTTAAGGCTCCAAAGTGTAAAAGGGCAACAATCTTTGACTGGGTATTACTCGTAAACTGTGGTGATAAAAAATATTTGTCTAAACCTATGAGATCATGTTGGGCCCCTCTACAATAACCTCTCTCAGTTTTCGGTATCTCGTAGGCATTTTCCTATGGTGGCAAATTTTCACTTGGGGAAAAAGTTGTCAAATGCAAGTAGTTAAAAGTTGAAAAGTGGTGCAACTTTTGTTCTGTCACTCGTGTGACCAAACGGATTATTCCAAAGCATCTGGATGGGTATTTTTACATTAGGCATGGTCCTCTTTTGCAACCAAACATGCGATATCACTCTGAGCTACGTTCAACTAGATCGATTCCTTAAGGGTCCAAAGTGCAAAATGGCTGTGAACTTCAACATGCTAGTATTTAGACACTGCGATGCTTAGATAATTCTTATATGAGCCTATGAGATCATGTTAGGCCCCTATACAATAAAATATCTGAAGATTTTCTATCTCGGAGGTAGTTTCCTGTGGTAGCAAATTTTCACTTGGGGGAAAAGTTGTCAAATGCAAGTAGTTGAAAGTTGCAAAGTGGTGAAACTTTCATTCTGCAGCTCATGTGACTAAACAGATTGTTCCAACACATCCGAGTGGATAATTTTACATTAGGAATGGTCCTCTTTTGCACCTAAATAGATGAAATCACTTTGAGCTATGTTCAATCAGATCGATCCCTTAAGGGTCCAAAGTGCAAAATGGCTATGAACTTCACCATGTAGTATTCAGACACTGTGATGCTTAGAAAATTATCGTCTAAGCCTATGGGATCAAGTTGGGACCCTTTACAATATCCTCTCTCGATTTTTTCTATCTCAGAGGCATTTTTTTGTGGTGGCAAATTTTCACTTGGGGAAAACGTTGTCAAATGCAAGTAGCTGAAAGTTGCAAATTGGTGCAAATTTCATTCTACAACTTGTGTGACCAAACAGATTGTTCCAACACATCCAAGTGGGTACGTTTATGCTAGGTATGGTTCTCTTTCACACCCAAACATGTGAAATCGCTCTGAGCTGCGTTCAACCGGATCGATCCCTTAAGGGTCCAAAGTGCAAAATGGCTGCGAATTTCAGCATGCTAGTTTTTGGACACCGTGACACTTAGAAACTTCTCATCTAAGCCGATGAGATAAATTTGGGCCCCTGTACAATAACCTCTCTCTATTTTTTCTATCTTGGAGGCATTTTCCTGTGGTGGCAAATTTTCACTTGGGGAAAAAGTTGTCAAATGCAAGTAGTTGAAAGTTACAAAGTGGTGCAACTTTTGTTCTGCAGCTCATGTGACCAAATGGATTGTTTCAAAATGTTTTAATTATTAAATTTACACTTCTCATGATCCTATTTTTCATCCAAACATGCGAAATCGCTCCGAGCTACGTTCAATCAGATCGATTGCTTAAAGGTCCAAAGTGCAAAATGGCTGTGAATTTCAGCATGCTAGTATTAAGACACCGTGATACTTCAAAAATTATCATGTATGTCTATTGGATCATTTTGGGCCCCTCTATAATAAAGTCTCTCTATTTTTTCTATCATTGAAGCATTTTCTTGTGGTGGGAAAATTTTCACTTGGGGAAAAGTTGTCAAATGGAAGTAATTGAAAGTTGCAAACTGGTGCAACTTTCATTGTACAACTCATTTGACCAAATGAACTGTTCCAACATGTTTGAATAGGTATGTTTACACTAGGAATGGTCTGCTTTTTCACCCAAACACGTGGAATCACTTCGAGCTACATTCAACTGAGTCGATCCCTTAAGGGTCCAAAGTGCAAAATGGCTGTGAACTTTAGCATGATATTACTCGAACACCGTGATGCTTAGAAAATTCTCATCTAATCCTATGAAATTATGTTGGGCCCCTCTACAATAACCTCTCTAAGTTTTTTCTATCTTAGAGGCATTTTCCTATGGTGGCAAATTTTCACTTGGGAAAAAAGTCGTCAAATGCAAGTAGTTGAAAGTTGTAAAGTGGTGCAAATTTCATTTTGTAGCTCGAGTGACCAAACAGATTGTTCCAACACATTTGGGTGGGTATGTTTATGCTAGGAATGGTCCTCTTTCGCACCCAAACACGTGGAATCACTCTGAACTACGTTCAACCAGATCGATCCTTTTAGGGTCCAAAGTACAAAATGGATACAAAATTTAGCATGATATTACTTGGACACCGTGATGCTTAGAAATTTCTTGTCTAATAGTACAATATTATGTTGGGCCCATCTACAATAACCTCTCTCATTTTTCACTATTTCAGAGGCATTTTCCTTTGGTGGCAAATTTTCACTTGGGAAAAAAGTTGTCAAATTCAAGTAGTTGAAAGTTGCAAAGTGGTGCAACTTTCATTCTGCGGATCTTGTGACCAAACAAACTATTATAATGCATCCAAATAGGTATTTTTATGCTAGGTATGGTCCTCTTTTTTACCCAAACATGTGGAATCACTCTGAGCTACGTTCAACCAGATCGATCCCTTAAGGGTCCAAAGTGCAAAATGGCTGCGAACTTCAACATGCTATTATTCAGACACCGTGATGTTTAGAAAATTTATCGTCTGATCCTACAAGATCACATTGGGCCCCTCTACAATAATATCTCGTGGTTTTTTCTATTTAGGAGGCCTTTTCCTGTGGTGGCAAATTTTCACTTAGGGAAAAAGTTGTCAAATGCAAGTAGTTCAAAGTTGCAAAGTGGTGCAACTTTCGTTCTGTAGCTCGTGTGACCAAATAAACTATTAAAATTCATTTGAATATTTATTTTTATGCTAGTAATGGTCCTCTTTTTCACCCAAACACGTGGAATCGCTCTGAGCTACATTCAACCAGATCGATCCCTTAAAGGTCCAAAGTGCAAAATGGCTGCAAACTTCAGCATGCTATTACCTGGACACCATGATGCTTAGAAACTTCTTGTTTGATCCTACAAGATAATCTTGGGCCTATCTACAATAACCTCTCTCTGGTTTTTGTATCTCAGAGGCATTTTCCTATGGTGGAGAATTTTTACTTGGGAAAAAAGTTGTCAAATGCAAGTAGTTGAAAGTTGCAAAGTGGTGCAACTTTCATTCTGCAACTCATGTGACCAAATAGATTATTTCAACATGTCTAGTTGGGTAAGTTTACACTAGGCATGGTCCTCTTTTACACACAAACACGTGGAATCTCTCTGAACTACGTTTAACCAGATCGATCCTTTTAGGGTCCAACGTGCAAAATGGCTACCAAATTCAACATGCTATTAATTGGACACCATGATTCTTAGAAATTTCTTGTCTAATCCTACAAGATTGTTTTGGGCCCATCTACAATAACCTCTCTCATTTTTCACTATCTCAGAGGCATTTTCCTTTGGTGGCAAGTTTTCACTTGGGAAAAAAGTTGTCAAATTCAAGTAGTTGAAAGTTACAAAGTGGTGCAAATTTCATTCTGCAGATCTTGTGACCAAACAAACTATTACAATGCATTCAAATAGGTATTTTTATGCTAGGCATGGTCCTCTTTCACACCCAAAATTGTGGAATCACTCTGAGCTACGTTCAACCGAATCGATCCCTTAAGGGTACAAAGTGCAAAATGGTTGCAAACTTCAACATGCTATTATTCAGACACTGTGACACTTAGAAAATTCTCGTCTGATCCTACGAGATCACATTGGGCCCCTCTACAATAATTGCTCATGGTTTTTTCTATTTCGGAGGTCTTTTCCCATGGTGGAAAATTTTCACTTGGGGAAAAAGTTGTCCAATGCAAGTAGTTGAAAGTTGCAAAGTGGTGCAACTTTCATTCTGCAGATCGTGTGACCAAATGAACTATTACAATGCATCCAAATAGGTATTTTTATGCGAGGCATGGTCCTCTTTCACACCCAAACACGTGGAATTGCTCTGAGCTACGTTCAACCAGATCAATCCCTTAAGGGTCCAAAGTTTAAAATGGATGCAAACTTCAACATGCTATTACCTGGACACCATGATGCTTAGAAACTTCTCATCTGATCCTACAAGATTATCTTGGGCCCCTCTACAATAACCTCTCTCTGTTTTTGCTATCTCAGAGGCATTTTCCTATGGTGGAGAAATTTCACTTGGGGAAAAAGTTGTCAAATGCAAGTAGTTGAAAGTTGCAAAGTGGTGCAACTTTCATTCTGCAACTCGTGTGACCAAATAGATTATTCCAGCACATCTAATTGGGTACGTTTACACTAGGCATGGTCCTCTTTCACACCCAAACACATGATATTGCTTTGAGCTACGTTCAACCAAATCAATCCCTTAAGGGTTCAAAGTGCAAAATGGTTGTGAACTTCAACATGCTCGTATTCAGACACGACAACACTTAGAAAACTCTCATCTGATCCTATGGGATCACATTGGGTCCTCTATAGTAACCTCTGTCAGTTTTCACTATCTCAGAGGCCTCTTCTCGTGGAGGCGATTTCTCGCTTGAGAAAAAAGTTGTCAAATGCAAGTAGTTGAGTGTGTAAAACTGAATTTATAGGTATTATGTCACCATGATACCAGATTTATTTGAGGCATCTTTTGAACTAGTTCACTGCCTTGTCTATGGCTTGTCATGGTATTCCATCACCATATTTATTTGATGCATTTTTTCAAACAGTTCACTACCTTATCTATGCTATTGCTTACTATTATTGTTTTGATATTTTTTTTGAAGCATCCATAGCTTGTTCGAAATCACTTGTTTTAGGATTTTAGCCATAGCAACAAGGTAGTGAACTATTTAAAAAGATGCTTTGGTATACATGTATGAAAAAAGTGGTAACATAAACAAGGCAGGGAACTATTTGAAAAAATACCTCAAAGAAATTTGGTCTCATAGAATGCCATGATAAGAAAATGCAATTGGTAGTTGCTCCTAATTATTAGTTATGCAATGTGAAGAAATTGCATAATTGCTTAGGTTGAATTTGTACAAACTATATTTTAATTTAAATTTGGTCATCTATCAACATCTACTTATTAGTTATGCAAAGTGAAGTAATGCTTTGACTTTGAAATATGTGCAATGCAATGTAATCAACGATATGAATATAAACTATAAAAATCCATTTTTTACAATTCATTAGTTAAAATATTTATTTTATTTTCTCTCTAGATACCCTTATATGCTATGGAAATACCTTTCAATTTTTTTAAAAAACGGTTTTTCTCTTGTTGTACAATTTTTCCTGGTTTTTTCACAAAGTATTATACTTTTGAGTTTGTCAAAATTTTCCCCAAAATATGTTTTCTGCTATGCATTGGAAGCATGAAGCATACACAAGAATACACACAATATAGGTGAAGTGTGCATGTGAATAAGTGAAGCACAAGTAATTGAAGCATTCCAAAGGATACAAGCCACCACAAATGAAGCTTATTTACACAATACACTTTAGATGGGGCTTATTAAGCATTCGACAATAATTAATTAAGAATTAGATGTAAACAAAATCCATGCTTACAACATTCAAGTATACAAATTACATGATACACATGATAACATCATTCAATAATGGCAATAGAAAAATAAAAGTTTCTTTAATCAAAAATCCGAAAGGCTATACAATGATATATATTGATTGTAAGATGGGGAAAATAAAATAACATAGACTAAGTGACAACCAACACAAATCTAAACTATTAACCTCATCTAAACAAGAGAAAACACACAATGCATGAGTAAAATGAAAGTATCAAACTAAAATACTCCCCATGCTTGAAGTTGATTCACTTCTCTTGCTCTCCTTTTTCTCCTTTTGCAATATTTTCCCTAAGATTTTTAGTCTAACTTGTGCAAATACCTGTAAATTGTAAGTAGAAAGTTGGAGACAAAATGTCTATTAAATCAAAAATGGAGGAGAAAGGTTTCTTTTATAGACAACCATTTAAATGGACGAACGAGATTTATCTTCTAGAAAGATTCTAAGATCAATGGATGAGGATTCATGAGAGGGAGGTTATGGAATGGATGGCCAAGATCGAGTTTCTAGAAAGATGCCAAGATCTACAATTGAAAATTGATGCAACAAGAATATGCCATGCATGGAAAAGATATTATGGCGATGGCTATGATGACCGACAACTATGATAGACATGGAAGACATGTAGACTATGACATGAAATAATGACAGGGGATCTTTGACCAAAAATTGAGGGATAAATAATTTATTCGAAAATGGAGGAGGATGACAAGTGGAAAATAAATAATTTATTTGGAGGAAATGAAAAAGGAGATTTAATTAAATTCATAAATTTAATTAAATGAGGAGATAGAAATTGAATATGGATAATTGATCTCGATCAATTATTTAAAGGAGAAGAATGACACATAAATAAATAATTTTGTCAACTATTTAACTATAGAAGAATAAAAGGTCAAATAATTATTATTATCTAACTATATACATGTGATGAAAGATAAATAATTAAATAAATAATGATTTATTTAATTATTGAAGAAAGGGGTATTAGTGACACAATTAATTTATTTTAACTGATCATGATAGAACAGAGATTAGAAAGTGAAATAATTAAACAATTAAATAATTATTTAATTAATAAAGGAATATGATCAGGAATAATTTAATAATTAAAATTATTTAATTATTAGAGGATGATGATTAAAGAAAAGTATTGCTCCTAGACTTTAGGATATTTTTCAGTGTCTGCATTTTCCCCCTCTTTGACATAATGTAGTTCATCACATTGTGTCAAAGAAATTTAATTATGAGATATGCCCCAATATAAAGAGAAAGGAGAAGGATGACAAAGAGGGTTGTGGTATGCCCCCTCGAGAGGACATGTGGGTTTAAAGAATACAAATGTGCTCTTGAAATGGAAGATAAGACTAGAGGATAAAGGAGATGGATGTTAGCATGGATAAAACAAGGGAGATGGGATGTTAGCGTGAAAAGGGGAAATAAGATAGATAGGAAATGATAAGGGAACCAACTTTCATGCCTACATTTTTATATTTATCATCATTGGGCATCAAAAATGTCACAAATGGACCAAAAAATTCATGGTATGACATAAAACAAGGTGTGAAAGGTGCCCATTTGGGAGAGACAAATAGTCAAAAAGACAAGGAATGCCCCAACTCATTCTAGGGACCCAATTGTCCCAGTCTTTTTTCCAAGACAAACCACCGATAGAAAACAAAGAAAAGAGGTTGTGATCCATCATCATCCCTCTAAATCCATTGATAGGACATCCTCAAGGAGACTAGTAACATGACCCAAAAACCAATCGAAAAGATAAGAAAATCTAGACCAACAAAGTGTTTTCCAAGATAGTGTTTTCTAGTGGTAATGATGATTTTTTTATTGGTTGATTAGGTTGACCTGGATGACTGAGTTGATTGATAGGTTGATAAGGATTGATAAAATGATTTGGTTGACATTGCCTAGCCTCAAGAAGGACACATCTGAATGAAGGAAAGATTGATTGACCAAGCTGATAAGATTGAGTGGTGTGACAAAGTTGATTGATAATGATAATGCCCAACTTCAGGAAGGACACATCCTAATTAAGGAAAGATTGATTGAAAAAGTTGACAAGATTGTTTGATTTTTTGACAAAGATTGATGAATATGACCAAGCGATGTGACGATACCCCACCATAGGAAGGAAACATCTTGTTTGAGGTAGAGGACACATTTGATAAAGTTGACCAAGTGACAAGTGTTGACACGACACCTAACTGTAAGGACACATCCTACTTAAGGTGAATGACAAGGTTGAGAAAGTATAATCCCAAAAAGGATGTATCCTAATAAAAGACAAGAGATAAGACTGAATAAGACAAATGACATAATGCCCCATTTCGATATAAGACTAGTGACCTGATTGAGTTGATGATAAGATAATTGATTGATGAAAGATTTAAATTGTTTGTTGTTTCTTGATGTAGTTTGAATGATGATTTCTTTCATTCCAAGGACATGACTCAACTCAATTAACCCTAAAGGACTTGACCTAGGGGGCCTCGAGCGCTCATCGATAGATGGTCTTGCCTACGTAGCAGCACATAGAGACCTCATAGTTCAACATGACTTGACTTTGTCTTATTCGACAAAATATTGAGTCATTATTGTACTTGGACAACCTAAAGGGACTGACCTAATGCCTCGGGGCATCATTTAAGATGAGCCTTGCCTACATAGACAATGCATAGAGGAAACGTAGTTTGACCACTCTAACAAAATCAATTTATTATGGATGAATGAGACTTTATTATGGATGATAACTATAAGGATCATGGAAAATGCATGCAAAAGGACCCAAGGATGAACATGATCACCTCTAGTCAATCTGAAAACCAATTGATAGGTGATGACATTGTTTGATATGGGAAGGATGCATCTCGAAACAACATGAGGATTGGAAAAGATATATCCCATGGATGATAATGTAACTAAAGGACCAAGGGTATGTGCAGGATCAACATGGAAAAAATAGGCCCTTAAGTGGCAAAAAATTCAAAATAATTAGAGTTAGACAACTTGACATAAAAATTTGAATAAGTTATCTATATTATTTCAAAAATATGTAAGAATATAATTTGTAGAAAATTTAATGTAGTTTCTAAATTACTAGGTTTATTTACAAAAAAATAAAATTTATTTGGTGAAAATTTGAAATTTCAATACAATAGTACTTGAATTTCAGGGAAAAAAGAAGTAGGTGTTTGTCTCACCACCGTAACCACATTAAAATGATAAAAAAATATTATAAGATTTTAGATATAAGTAGAGGACTCATGTCTTGATGTGATGCATATTTTTTTGTAATTTTTTTATGGCAACTTTTAAAAAATATAAAGACTTGTATGTCTGACCACTTTAACTTGATCAAAAATTCAAGAAATTCATTTTTTTATTTTTTAATATTATAGTATGTGAAGCATAGAATGTAACCCATGTTTTGGATTCAAAAAATATGATACCGTTTGAAAGCTATAGATTTTTTTCAATTAGCCTAAAAATCAAGACTTTAGTCATAATTCAATAGAAAATGAATAATAATTATTTATTAAATTTATACTAAAGCATAATTTATATTGGTGGAAAGTTGAGAATATCCTTTAAAAAAAATTTGTTTCATCAATTTTGGGTTAAAAAAAAGTCATCAGTCACATACCCATCATATTGCCAGTTTTTGGCCTATCATGATCCTGCACATACCCTCAAGGTTTGTAGCAAGGTTAGGAACACAACCAATGAATGTTTAGGATAACACGCTAGAGTACATAGCAATATTGTATGGATTTGGCTTGTTACGTTGGAAATGACTAACCTTAGGACCAGATGGGATTATGGAGGGCACTTGGATAAGTGAGTTAGAATCCTTAAACAAATAAAAAGGAAAACCAAGTCCAGCAATAGGTATGAAAAGATAATGGATTGATTTTGGAAAAGGATAAGAGACATGAGGATTATTGGATGGAATAATTGGGATATGATCTCCAAGGACTATTTCACATAGGAATAATTTTTCTTTCCAAGATATGGGTTTGGATAAATTCTATGAAGGAAATGATATGATATTTCATGGGTAATGTATGACCAAATGATAGACATGTCAAGAATTTTCCCAAAGCATGATTTATGTTTGTGTCCCATTTCTTATAAAGATCAAGGTAGGTGGGAGAAGGGACAAAAAAGATATGGATTGGATGGAAATGTTATGAAAAGGCATGGGAGATGAAAAAACTTGCTCCCAAGTGTAATGGTCCACAGATAATTTATTTTACACATGATGCATGTTTGCCAGGTTTTCATCATGGTACTTATCCAACGCGCCATAAAAATGGTTTTCACTATTGGATAAAATTTTTCTCTTTACTATTTTCTTTCTTTTTTATGATGTCCCACAAGACGCCAATTTTCTAGGTTTTCATCAAAGTGACAAGTTTTTTGATTTTTTTATATCAATTTGATGTTTTGTATGATTGTTGATTGTTTTGAATCCTTTGATGGTGTTGATGTAGATATTGGTGTCATGATATGCCAATAGTGACCTTGATGGAGTATTTGTCTTGTTAGGATCACAGCACTTGCATACAATTGATCAATGTCATTATGATCTTGTCTGATACTAGGTTTGGCCTTATCAAAATACGCACATTGTGATAGAGTACCATGGGAGTCCTTATGATAAAGAGTTGCGACAAATTCGTGAGGTAGAATTTTTGGAATGATGGATGATGGTAGCCATGGAAGGATTATTTGGACATTTGGATGTAGCAGTTTTTATTTTCCAAACTTGGGATGGTGGATGTTGGAGTTTGGAATTTTGATTGGGTTAGCGTTTGGAACCAACATTTTTATATGCCTTTCTTGATGACCATTTTGAAAGAGTTCGACATTTACTATATGTGGGAGTCCTCTTTTCTTGTGGCTCGATAATTTGATTGACTTTTAAAATTGGAATATTTTCTTTTCTTGATCCAATTTTCTTTGGGATCCATTTTAACTTTATTTGTCCACTTGTATTTTTGTTTGATTCAATGGCCTTTGAAATTTCATTTTGATCTTTGGAATTATAATAATTCTCTTTTTGTTGGTTCCAAATGGAATATTTATTCATGTTGGAATGATGGTTTATGGTATGGATGGAAGGAGTGTTGGCAACAACCTTATGACAAGGACTAGTCATGGCCCCCATTTTAATGTTTGTATCAGATAAAGTTTCCCCCAATATCAAGGAGGCACCACTAACATCATTTGATTCTCTGATTAAAGAATAACCAAGACCTTGATGTCTAGTATTTGCATAAAATTGTACTGGTTCTATAATTCCTTGCTCATGTAGGCCTAGTCCTCCTCCTTTATACTGCATGCTTTGAAATATTCTATTTGCGTTGGAGTATTTTTTAATTTGAAAGAAATATGCAAACCCATCACTATTTAGTTGGAAACCATTACTCAATTTTTTCTCATCTGCAAGAAAGCCTACTTTGACAAAGGTGGATAATCCTATTTGATAGGATATTTTGGATTTATCATTCATCATGCTTGTTTCTTCTTGATCATTTGGGATGTCGATTTGATCTATTGTAGATTTTGTATCTTCTTCTTTCACTTGATCCATAGTAGCTTCTTTGTGTTCTCCTTTGACATGATCAATAGTAGCTGCTTTATGCTCTTCTTTGATGTTATCCATATCATTCATTTGATTAACTATGTGTCCAAAGGAGGCAAGTGTCTCATTTTGGGAAATGGAGGTTTTTGGAGTTTGGATAGGACCATCTTAAAATGTTTGGTCATGGATGGTATAAGGGTTGATGAGAGGATCATTTTGGATTTCTTGTTCAATGGTAGGATCTTGGTCAAAAATTGGTGTATCTTGGACAAGATGGTTGTGAATAGAATCTTGAGCAAGGATAGGTGTATTTTGGATGCCATGATTAGCTAGAAGGATTTCTTGGATGGACTTAAGAATGGGGTCATGGGATGGACTACTTTGATCTTGACATGAAGGTGATACTATGATGTCATGCTTTGGATTTTTATTTTGACATGTATCCCAAGGTGTAGGCAATGTGATGTGGTTTTGGAGACCTTGACCAAGTGTAGCTTGGGATGGAGTGGATGGAAATGGTCTAGTGGATGATGGACTAGGATAATATGTGGAGGATTGGAATAGACTAGTGGATGATGGATTATGATAGGATGTGGAGGATTGGAATGGACTAGTGGAAGGTTGGTTTCCCTTGTAAAAGTTAGGATAGGGAAGACTAATGGAAATTTGTTGTGGATCAATGGAATGGATTGTGCTAAGGGACTTTTGATAGTGAGGGTAGATGGATGAAGGACTAGAGCTTATGGATTGTTTGGTAAGAAAGGTATGTGAGTGGTTGGTATTGACGATTGAGGACTGATTGGTATTTAGCTTGACTACAAAGAAGATCAAGGTAAAGTGAAGAAATGATCATGAATTTGGATTAGGTTGGATAAGGAAAACTTAGTGAGTACTATCCAAAACTTGTGACCTTTGGATGACTTGATGCAAGGTGTCAATGCAAAATTGATATGAAACTATGCTATTTTTTTTGTGATTTTCAAGGATATAAGGATGGAAAGTGCCAATGTACCTAAGACCCAGATTAAGGAATGGTGGAATGATAATGACCCTATGACCAAAGGATATGATATGTGAATGAAGTTAAATGCTCAATGATGCAAGATGGTATGGGACTAAGCTATGTTTTTGTGAATTTTTGGATTATAAAGATATGAGGATGCAAGATTATCATGCAAGGATAATGATGACTTTGAAACCAAAGGATGAAGCTAAATGCAACTAATGGATGCAAAGGATATCAAAGGTGGACTAATTAATGATGAAGGATAATGACAAGGAAACTGAATGATGCAACTAAGCCTAAGGTGAAATGAAACCATGTTTTTGGTATTTTTTTTTTTATAAAGATGCAAGTTAAATGCGAGGCTAACGATATGAATATAAATGAGACAAAGGTGATGCTAAGTATATGAATCCTAAAATTTAAAACAAAGGATGGTAACTAGGCTAATGTAAGTCCAAGATAACAAATCCAAATTTCATTGAACTTTGTGATAATCAAGATGATAGATTTGACTAGGTGAGTCTAAAATAGGACACAAGTTTGAGACTCAAATTTGATAAAGGTGATAATGACAAAGGTTGATAAAAATGAAGGATTAAGGTCAATGAAAAAATGGATAAGCAACCAAGGATTGTCTAAAGGATTGATAATTTTTTCTATGTTTGAAATCTAGAAGGTATGGGCAACCTAAGACCTAACATTAATTATGCAAGGGAAAGGTGACCTAACGTGAAATCTAAAATATAATGCAATCCTAAATGAGGATGATGGAATGGATTGGTAAAGGTCTGCAAGTCTGTAGGAAATCAAGATAACAATTAAGATGAATTGGTTGAATTTTGGACAATGATTTTATGAAATTGTGATAATTAGGCAGTTGTGGCTCTTTTTCAAGTAGTTGTTGTTCACAAAGAGTTATTTTGAAAATTTGATATTTTGGACTGGTGTTGAGTAGATTTTTGACTGATTTCAATGAAATTTGTCTTAGAAAACACAACAAACAGTATCAAGCACTTTGTTTGAGGATTGGTTTGATGTAAAAATGTTTGATTTTTTTTAAAGAAGACAAACACAATCCTAAGGTTGGCAAGGACTATATTCACTGGATCCCACATCGATTTTACTCCAACCACACTTATTCTTAGCGGGTGATTTAGAAGCTTGGCCACACAGGCCCCCCCTTAAATTTCACTTAATTCTTGGGTCAACCAAGCTTTGAGCCCTCATAAATCTCCCATGATAGACTCTTCACCTCTACTAAGAACTATGAGAATGTGGGTGTCTTGGCAACGATCGTTGCTGCACCAACAAATAGAAAAGATTTTTAGTTCAGGACCCTCATTTGAGTGGCCACACATGGGGCAAAGATTAAGCTTCATTAAAGGAGGAATTTTAACCTAAAGAGGTTACACTCAACAGGGTTTTGGGGATTTCTACTTTGTCTATGTGACACATCCACACAAGTGTAATCCTAAGTTTTCCATTAGGATTTACATTTATATACCAGTCAGGGGTAGCTCAACTGAAGAGCTCCATTGGTGGTTTGAGTCATCTTGGGGTGAGTAATTTTCCCACCAAGGAAGTTCCAAGTTCTATAGGTAATAAGTGGTACTCTTACACCCAGGATCACATGAATGTGTAAGGAGAGATGATACTTCGATTATTACATCAAAGGGTGACATAGAATTGAAGAAACTTGTAAATTTTAATTACCAAATGATAATGTGAGGAGGACATACAAGACACTTTGTTCATTTTAAAATTTTAACTTGATGTGAAATAAAAAAAAATTCATTGTAAGCTAATGACATGAAATGCATGTTCATTTTAACCATATGAGTGTGCATGCAAATTGTGTTCATTTTAATCCCATGAAATGAAATGCATGTTAGTTTTAACCAATGAGTGTGAATGCAATTTGTATTCATTTTAAATCCATAACATGAAATGCATGTTCATTTTAACCAATGAGTGTGCATGGAAATTGTGTTCATTTTAAGCCCATGACATGAAATGCATATTCATTTTAAGCAATGAGTGTGAAAACAATTTGTTGTAGTTGTTTAAAGTAAAAAAAATTGATTTTGTCTAAAGAAATGAAAAAATCGATTTATGTTTCTAAAGAAACAGTTTTTAGACTCCCTCCAAGTTGTGCCACATGCTAAAAACAAGAGATTAGTAATTCATAAGAAAATTTTAATGACAACAAGAAATTGAAACAATGATAACTTTCTCAAAACCTAACGAAATTTTAAATCATTTGAATCCATGGAAATCTGAAACTCAACCCCTGAAAATTCAGAAAGTATGTTTTCAAGATTCTGCACTAAAAAATTGTTAGGGGAAAAAGAAAACGCAGGTTTTAACAGTTAAATTTAAAAAACAACAAATACTAAAACGACCATAACTTTCTCAAGTCTTAACGAAATTTTAAATCGTTTGAATTTTTGGAAAGTTGAAAATGAGGGCTACAAAACTCATATGATAGTTTTTTGATGATTTCATTCAGCTATTTTTATGTACTCAAAATAATATGACGAGATTTTATGCAACTTCTTGGTTGTAACCCGCAAAACAACAAAATAAACAAGAAAACAAAGGATTTTTTTTGCAAAATTGTAAGATTCACATCGGGTTCACCAATGTAAGATGGGAAAAATAAAATAGTATAGACTAAGTGATAGCCAACACAAATCAAAGCTATTAACCTCATCCAAACAAGAGCAAACAAACAATGCATGAGTAAAATGAAAGTATCAAACTAAAATACTCAATGCTTGAAGTTGATTCACTTCTCTTGCTCTCCTATTTCTCCTTTTGCAATATTTTCCCTTAGATTTGTAGTCTAACTTGTGCAAATAGCTGCAAATTGTAAGTAGAAATTTGGAGACAAAATGACTATTAAATCAAAAATGAAGGAGAAAGGTTGATTTTATAGACAACCATTTGAATGGAGGAACGAGATTGATCTTCTAGAAATATTCTAAGATCAACAGATGAGGATTCATGAGAGGGAGGTTACGAAATGGATGGCCAAGATCGAGTTTCTAGAAAGATGCCATGATCTACAGTTGAAAATTGATGGAACCAGAATATGCCATGCATGGAAAAGATATGATAGCAACGACTATGATGCCCGATAGCTATAACAGACATGCAGGACATGTAAGCTATGACATGAAATAATCACAGGGGATCTTTGACCAAAAATGGAGGGATAAATAGTTTATTCTAAAATGGAGGAGGATGACAAGTGGCAAATAAATAATTTATTTTAAGTTATTTATTTGGAGAAAAGGAAAAAGGAGATTTAATTAAATTCATAAATTTAATTATAGGAGGAGATAGAAATTAGATATGGATAATTGATTTGGATCAATTATTTAAAGGAGAAGAATCACACATAAATAAATAATTTTGTCAACTATTTAATTATAGAAGAATAAAATGTCAAATAATTATTATTATCTAACTATAGACAAGTGATGAAAAATAAATAATGATTTATTTAATTATTGAACAAAGGGGTATTAGTGGCACAATTAATTTATTTTAATTGATCATGATAGAATAGAGATTAGAAAGTGAATTAATTAAATAATTATTTAATTAATAAAGGAATATGATTAGGAATAATGAAATAATTTAATTATTAGAGGATGATGACTAAGGAAAAATGTTGCCCGTAGACTTTAGGACATTTTTGAGTGTCTACATTAATAAAAGTATATACAATATATCCATAAAAACCATACAGGCTTAGTACAAAGGAGCCATATGGACATAAAATGTCATGTATATATTGATAGTACAAAACATATGTTCCAAAATGCCACATAGGAAAACAACAAACAACACTAATACATAGTCATTTCCCTCTAGGGGAAGGAAATAGATCTCATGATACCTTCAAAATTTGGCTAGATGGAGTGACTGTTGTTTCTCTTGTCTTTCGAACACGCTCGCTAGCCCTCCTCTCTTCACTATGGACCTTCAACTGATACAATAAAAAGTAAAGATCTGTTAAAACATAGAAATTTTATTATGGAATGGCATATAAAAAATATATATAATCACTTGTCGCATGCATATAGTCATCATGCACATTTACAACATCACCACATCCACGATTTGGAGTGAAAACCACCTGTAGCAACCATGAAGATAGAAATTAACTTAGATAAAAGTATCATGAAATTTTTCTATAATAAACCATAAAAAGAGCAAATATAATGTCAAATCGACTAATCTATTCCATACCTCTCGCAATGGATTAGAACTGGCTATAGCTGTAGCAACTCCATGGTCCATCATGCCACCAACATCACAAGGGCTATCTCTTGTCAACATATACAAATGAAACAATATCTCAGGTATCATGTTGATATAAAGACCAAGAGGGGATAATGGAACATAAGATGAAATAAGAGAGGGTAATGGGATGGGAATAGAAGGGTGATGTAGAGAGGGGGCTCAAACTCATTCAAAGTGACAACTTGCATTCAAGAGGCATCTAACAAGATTAAAAGGGCCTATTAGAGTTATCCAAACAATCCTCAAAGATTGACAACAATCGAGAGTCTAACTTCCCACTTTCACACATGTAACCTAGCAGTAGTGTAAAATCATTTTTTTGCCTTTAACTCCCATGATTTCCAAAAAATTTGACAATCATAAGGTGGATTTAGATACTCATTTTAGAGTTATACAACATATCTCTTAACCAGATACATGTCTTTTGGACCAAACCCTTGAAATTAGACCCTCAATGTTGTCTTAGGCCATGAATTAGGCTAGATTTACAGAGAAACATACCTTTGAACTTAACATAGACCCTTGAAACCTTGGGGTAGAGTTTCCTATGCTCTCAAACCTCTAAACCCACAATCAACAACTAGGGTTGACATCTCCAACATAGAAAACTCCAAAACCCTCAATTTCATGCTAAGTCAAGAGGGTTTATTCAAAGTCCCACTTCAACAACCTCTCAGACCATGCCATCAGCTCAAACATGTATATTATGACCCCAATATGCTCAAAATTTGGAAAAAACTCCACAATCTCATTGATTTCCATAAACCTTAGACCCAAGGCTCCATCTTCATGTGTTTTTCTTCACAAAACTCATCAAGACAACAAGTTTATCTCCTTAGTTCCTTCTCCAAAAATGTAATCATCCAACCTAAAACCTACTCAAACTCCCTAGGGCCCATTACACTAGTTATAGTAGGTACAGTTGGTTTAAGGGACCTTAAATCATGATTTTGGTTACAAATCCCTCAAATAGTGTCTTCGGCCTATCACAGGAAAACAAGGATATTTACCAGAAATCACAATGGATCTCCCTCAAACTTGTTCGAAAAGATTATTAACACCTACCACCACAAAATAAAGTGATTCAAATGGCAAAATCAATCTGTACGAGCTTGTACAGGCTTACAAATGACAAGAAAACTCAGAAATTTGATGAAAAACATATATATTCTTATTCCCAATGCTTCAAAATTCAAGCCAACATTACAAAATGAGTTGTCATGCCTTTTTAAAGGCTTATCATCATCAAACCAACACCCAACTACCTTACAACTACTTATTAAACCTCTCATGACCGTTGGATTACAAATTTGTTTAATTTATGCAACTCACAAATTTGGTACTTTCAAGTTTTGACTCTTTATATTTTCCTAGACCCTCTTAAACACCTAAACTATTAAAAATAGTCTAATGATACCTTATTCAACTAGGAAATCATGACTTACTCTAGATAACATCATCCTATCTACCTTGAAACCCCTTGTCAACTTTGACAATTCCTTCCACATGATTTGCAAACCTTACAAGATGAATAAAAAAGCCCCTCAAAGTTGATCAATTACAATAGAATGGTCACATTGGACCTTATTAATACTCAAGGAATCAACTCAAACATCCTAACACACCTTGCCTATCTGATGTAGAGTGGCAGGGAAGGTAAACACACAACTATGATGACAAAGACAATCCAATTCAACGCTTCTCTCAAATACTCTTACAAGGAGTCATAAAATCCATTATTATTTAAGTGATCAGCCCCCACACACCTAGGGTTCATAAATCAGACCACCCACAATAAATGAAAGAATTTGGATCATGTCACATTAGGACAAAACAAGGTTCAACAACCCTCTAGCACTTAGGTTTCAATAAGAAAATATCACTATGGTGATTTAGACCTCACTCTCTCTTAATAGTACAAGCATATTCCTTCCATCCCATTAGGATTTAGTAACTCTACAATGTGGGGATGGGAGAAACACCCATAATTCACTCAAAACCCTGATTTTGAGGGTTTCCAGACCACCCAAGAGTAAAATTAAGATATATCCCTTGATACTCAACAAAATATCACCAATCCAATTCCAAAAGAAAGCTTATTCAATTACCTATCCAACCATTATAGGCTTAGAGCATGAAACAACATGTACAAACCATACCAAGTATGATATCAGCATTTTATTCAAAAAAACATAGAAATCAACAAACTCTTTATTTAAAACGTCTTCCAAACTTCAAGAACAACCTTGCCTCAACCAAGAGAGGCATATATGAAGTCTTAAAACCTCCTCCAATGTCCTCCAACTGAAATTTGAATTAGTTGGCCATTGGAAAAACAAAAAGACTTGATTTTTTACTCTTTAATGCCTAATGAAGGCAATTTAGCCAACTTTCACCAACCCACCTACAAAGATACCTCCAAATTGTGTGAAAGGAATAAAAAAATTCTCAACATGAACAAGATGACTCCCCTCAGGTGTCTAGCTACATGAAGGCATCATTTTTGCTTAATTTTGCAAAATGCACTAAAGTCCTAGACTTACAAAGGAGGATGGAGACCTTGTTTGTACAAAAAAATTGTCATCAAGACCAAAAATCCACCAAATCCCTAGGAGAACTATTACAAAGAAATGAAATGGTCCATGAGACCTTATTCCAACATTAAAAAAAGAAATAAAACATAATAAATGATTTTAGGTCCTTTAGACCCATGGGTGCTCCTACACCATACTCCCAAGCAAGAAAAAGATCTCAAGTCCTTTTTGAGATCGGGTCTTCTATAGTAGTACCATGTTGTTTAATTTCAGTTTCAAACATCCAAGTGGCATCCTCTTTAGGTAGACCTTTCTATTTAACGGAATACTCCTTGTAGACCTTCCTTCTAGTCTTCTTTGTCTTGGTGTCTAGGATGCATTCAATAGTCATAGGCTGGCTTAGGGCTAATTCCTTAACCCAATCTTCATCTTCCATTGGTGTTGGACCTACTACATCCCCTGCATTCACATAAGCTTTGAAAGGATACAAATCAAAAACATTAAAGGTTGGAAAGATTGCCACCCCAGGAGGTAGCTCTATTTCATAAGCATTTTGGCCAAACTTGTGGACCACCTTGCAAGGTCCTATCTTCTTCATCATGATTTTAGTATACTTTTCCTCTAGAAGTCTCTCCTTCTTCAAGTGATCCATCACCAAATCTCCAGCCTTGTATTGAACAACCCTCTTCTTCAAATCTTCTCTTTCTTTGTACTTCTCAACATTATTTTGTAGAGTTTCCTTCACTTGTTGATGGATATCACTTATTGTAACAACAAATTCCTCTCCTTGAGAACTTCTCCTATCAACTCCTTCTATATCTCTTAACTCATAGACCCCTCTAGGGTCCATTCCATAGACTACTTCAAAAGGGCTCCTACCAATGCTCCTATTCATGGAGTCATTGTATGCAAATTTAGCCTGAGGTAAAATCAGATACCAAGCTTGTTCATGCTCCTTGGTAAGACATCTCAAGAGATTTACCAATGATCTATTCACCACTTTAGTTTTTCCATCCATTTGTGAATGGTATGTAGAGCTAAAGGATAGGTTTGTGCCAAGTTTCTTCCACAAGGTCCTCCAAAAGTGACCTATGAACTTAGAATCCCTGTCAGAAACAATGCTTAAGGGAAATCCATGTATTCTAACAACCTCCTTAAAGAATTTACTTGCTATACTAGATGCATCATTGGTACATTTACAAGGAAGAAAATTAGCCATCTTACTAAACCTATCAACCACCACAAAAACACTATCAAAACCTCTTTGGGTGGGTTCTAGGCAGCCCCAATACAAAATCCATAACTACACTCTACTAAGGCCTATTGGGAATGGGAAGTGGTTGATAGAGCCCTACATTTGATGAAGTTCCCTTTACTCTTTGGTAGATTGTGAATCCTTCCACAAAATTTCTCACATCCACTTGCAGCCTTGGCCAATAGTAGCACCTCCTCAATTGTTCTAAGGTCTTATCAAGGCCAAAATAACCTCCAAGACTCCCACTATGTTTCTCCTTTGTAATATTCTCCCTCATTGAGCATTTAGGCACACACAATTGGATTCCTTTGAAGAGAAAACCATTCTGTAATAGAAAATCAAAGTATTCACCATGAGAAGTATTCAAATATTGATCACAAACGTTGTATACCTCCTTAAAATTTGCATCTTCATGATACATGTCTTTCAATGCATCAACCCCCATGCTTTGGAGTTGGATCTCTTGCACTACAAGTTCCCTTCTACTGAGAGCATGTGCCACCTCATTTTCTTGGCCCTTCTTATGCTTTATTGTGAATGTATAAGATTTTAAAGACTCCACCCACTTCATGTGCTTATGACTGAGTTTATCCTTTGCATTCAAGAAACTCAAAGCATGATTATCAGTATAGACAACAAATTCTTTAGGTAACAGGTAGTGTCTCCACTTTTTGAGGGTTTGGACTATAGCATACAATTCCAAATGATAGGAATAATACTTCCTCTTTGATTCATTCAACCTCTCACTGGAAAATGCAACCGGTCTACCTTCTTGTCTCAAGACAACCCCTATTGCTTGGTTACTAGCATCACATTCAATTGTTAAAACCTTATCAAAATCAGGGAGCACAAGTATAGGTTCTTGTGCTACTCTTTTTTTCAGATATTCAAACCCTTTATTAGCCTCATTGGTCCAAGAAAACTTACCCTTGTTACCTTCGAGTGTTGGCAAGAAGTTGAGTCCACTTTTTGGCCAAAAAGTGAGCATTTTCCCTGATTTTCAGAGTTTGACACATTTGACCTTAAAATTTGAATCACTTAGAGATGAAATATTCAAACAAGTCATTAATCATAAAATGTAGTACTCGAAGTCTAGTTTCCAAATATGTAATTTATTTCAATGCCTAGATTGTACAAATTGAGTTTCAATAGGCTTTTGTAAAAACCACTATTTAAAAGTCATTTTTTTTTACCATACCATACATGTGTATGACATCCATATTTTGACTTAAATTATCATATTTTTATAAATCCTTTTGGGAAAAGACTTTCGACTCACTGAATCTTGTCTTTGATATTTTTTTGTATTTTTTTATTGAATTTTTTTTTTTGTTAATTTTTATTAGGCATATTTGTCGTTTAGAAAAATCGTCATGTACGACACGCATAAGATGACCTAAAGTTATCAGTTTTTGCAAAAAAAAATTTAAATAATTTAAAAGAATTGTCTGAAGTTTGTCTTTGTGCAATCCGTTCGTCAAAATGTTATGTTGATCAAAAGTTATTAAAATAGTAAAAAAAAATGATATTTAAAGTTTATGGTCCAATTTCATCAGAAATTATTTGAAAAATAGAAAAAATAATCCAATTGTAAAAAAAATTACATATTTGGAATCTACATTGTCTCATCTAAAATGGGTTTTAATTTTGTCAAAAAATTCTAAAAAAAAAGGCATCAGCCATATGCCCAAACTCAGTATTTTTTTGTGACATTGCTAGGACCTTCAACTTGCAGGTCAAACCAGGTCCAAAGCTTAGGTTCGGGTCCCCAAGCCTTTTCTCGAACCAAAAAACAAAACAAAAACCCAACCAAAAATGAAAATTTTAAAAACGGGATCCCGTTTTCATAAAAAAATATATTTTTATGAATTTAAAAAACGGGATCCCGTTTCAAAATGGGATCCCGTATTTTAAAAAGTAGGATCACCTTTCTTAAAATCATAAAAAATAATTAAAAAATAGGTATTTTTGAAACGGAATCCCGTTTTCAAAATAGGATCCTGCTTGTTAAAATACAGGATCCCATTTTGAAATGGGGTCCCATTTCTTAAATTCATAAAAAAATAATTTCTTATGAAACGGGATCCCGTTTTTTAAAAAGCGAGATCCCCTAAAACGGGATCCCCTTTTTGGCTCGGGGTCCCGAACCTAAACGGGATCCCGTTTTTTGCAAGCCGATTTCATTTTTTTGCCTAAGGCAAAAACTTCCACATTTCGTGGACTCATCTTTGTGCTTCTACCCCTCCTTTGATGGTGTCTAAGATGGGTGCACATATTTGACTAAAGTTCTTGATGAAATTTCTATGCTTGCAATTCCATGAAAGCTTCTCACATCTCCCATGGATTTTGGTGTTGGCCAAGGGTGATCCCACAAAGCTAGTTTACAATTTCTGAGAGGAATTGATTTTTGCTGAAATTACATATTTTTTGAAAATATAATGATTTAAGCTTTTAAAAGTTCCATTTTAAGGATTTCAATTGAAGAGGATTTGATCAAACCACCTTAGATGAAACCCCCTTGGATAGAACCTCGCTAGTTTTAAACCATGCCTATAAATGAGTCTCCTTTACACCTATCAAAATGCTGATAAAAAAATCACTTTTGATTTACCTTTAGGGGGATCAAATGAATTAATTCAAAATTTATTTCAAATGATTATGGTAGTCCTTGAAATGAACTATCCCATGAATATAATTTTAATATGTTTTGGTTTTATTATGTATGTGTTTTTTTAGTTTTATTAAACATAGGTTTTTCACTGAAAATCAAGCTCTTTGTTTTGCACATGTGAAAAAATAGAAAATTATCAAAATAATTTTTTTTTTAAAATATGTTCGTGCTGGGTATTGATGTCTTTGATCCATTAAAAAAATAAAAAAATTGAATTTCGATACATACAAAAAAAGTTATGTTGTATACAGTCTGCTTATGTCTAAATTGCAATTGGTTTGACTTCGAAACTCTATTAAGGAAAAAATATTCAATAAAAAACTATGAGACAAAATGAAAGTGCTAGATATTGTAGTTACAAATCTAAATTCGAAAAAATTAGAATTTTATCCTTGATATAAAAAAATAATGTTGTATACGGTGAGCGTCACTTTTTAAAAATGTTGTTTTCTAAAAAAAATAGTTTTCGTGGAAGATGGAAAAAGAAGCGCAATCTTATTCCAAAAATTTTGAATAAAATATTTTTAGAATCTACAGACTAAATGTGATGATACTCTAGTTTGCATCATCTTCAAATTTCTCACGGTTTAGCTGCTATAGGTGCCTGAATGTGAAGATTTAGTTAAAAATAATGATTTCAGTGTCCAATTTGACCAAAAATTGTAAACCACTATTGTGGGATCACCCCCAAGTAAGAATAGCATCCACCTTTGAAAGATCCATTTTCAAACATCCCTCGGAGATGAAAAATACAAGGTACACTAGTTTTATCTTCATCAATTCACACTTTTCCATGTTGATCAACAACTTCTCCTATTGTAACCTCTTCAATATCAAGTCAAGGTGCTTTAAATGTTCTTCTTTAGAATTGCTAAACACAATAATATCATCTAGATAAACCACAATAAACTTTCTAATGAAAGGTCTCAATGCCTCATTCATAAGGCGCATAAAGGTGCTAGGGGCATTTGACAACCCAAAGGGAATCACCAACCATTCATAGAGGGCCTCATTAGTATTAAAAGTTGTCTTCCATTCATCACCCTCTCTGATCCTTATATGATGATAACCGATTTTCAAATAAATATTGGAAAAGTAGGACCCCCTGCTAGGAAATCCATAAGGTTCTCCATTCTTGGCATTGGGAACCTATATCTAATTGTGATCCTATTAATGGCTCTTGAATCAATGCAAAGCCTCCAATTCCCATCCTTCCTTGGTGCTAGGACAATATGAACAACACATGGGGTGAAACTCTTTCACACTAACCCCTTATCCAGCAAATCTTGCACTTGTCTTGCAATCTCCTCATTTTGAGTAGGTGTCATCTTATATGCATCCTTATTGGGTAATGCAACCCCTAGAATTAGACCAATATGGTGGCTTATATCCCTAATGAGAGGTAGGTAACTAGGTAAGATATAAGCCACCATATCCCTAATGGGGGGTAGGTAACAACTCTTGGACCTCTCTAGGTGCATCTTCCTTCTTCTTTGTGGGTAGATCTGCTTCACTCTTTGGTTTCATAATCAGGAAGAATCCTCTTCCTCCTTCTTTCAAGGTCCTCATTAACTCCTTATCACCCACCATCAAAACACTAGGCCCTTCATGCTTTGCCTTGTCTTCTTCTATGAGAGGTGTGAGGTTGTAAGTCACCTCATCCTTCACAATGATTTGAACATTAATTAAAGTGAAGACCTAAGATAGGCATTGAGCATAACTGGCGAGATGTTATTTTTCTCCCCAATCGTATTATTTTAAGAGTCTATGGTTCAATTTGAAAATGTGTGTCTTATTTCACTTTACTGAATGGAAGATTATAATTTGCATGGAAGTGAAGATCATCTTTACTTTTAGCTTTTAGCTTCAATGAGACCAAAGTTAATCATGGTGCTAAATAAGATTAAAATGAAATTTGCAAATAATAATTATGGGACAACCGACATGGTTTTATTTATTTACTTGTTTCCCTTGGTCTTGGCGCTAAGCTCAACTCTATTTTCATGTATTGGTAACCACATAACCTCAGGTATCTAATAGTAAGAACATTAAATTTTATTGCTGCTGAAAATTTCACATTATTGGGTTTCATGCAACTTTATAATCTCATTATTTCTATATTTTTACCAACCAGAAAAATAAAGTCAAATGTTTTTAGTATTTTTTTAATTAAATTCATTATGGATGTAGTTGGTGTTTTGAAAAAGCATTTCTTATTTCACTTTACTGAATGAAAGATTATAATTTGCATGGAAGTGAAGATCATCTTTACTTTTAGCTTTTAGCTTCAACGAGACCAAAGTTAATCATGGTGCTAAATAAGATTAAAATGAAATTTACAAATAATATTTATGGGACAACATGCATGGTTTTATTTATTTACTTGTTTCCCTTGGTCTTGGTGCTAAGCTCAGCTCTATTTTCATGTATTGGTAACCACATAACCTTAGGTATCTAATAGTAAGAACATTAAATTTTATTGCTGCTGAAAATTTCACATTACTGAGTTTCATGCAACTTTATAATCTCATTATTTCTATATTTTTACCAGCCTGAAAAATAAAGTCAAATGTTTTTATTATTTTTTTAATTATATTCATTATGGATGTAGTTGGTGTTTTGAAAAAGCGTGTCTTATTTCACTTTACTGAATGAAAGATTATAATTTGCATGGAAGTGAATATCACCTTTACTTTTAGCTTTTAGCGTCAACGAGACCAAAGTTAATCATGGTGCTAAATAAGATTAAAATGAAATTTGCAAATAATATTTATGGGACAATAGGCATGGTTTTATTTATTTACTTGTTACCCTTGGTCTTGGCACTAAGCTCAGCTCTATTTTCATGTATTGGTAACCACATAACCTTAGGTATCTAATAGTAAGAACATTAAATTTTATTGTTGTTGAAAATTTCACATTACTCGGTTTCATGCAACTTTATAATCTCATTATTTCTATATTTTTAACAGCCTGAAAAATAAAGTCAAATGTTTTTATTATTTTTTTAATTAAATTCATTATGGATGTAGTTGGTGTTTGAGTTTAAGATTGATTGAATGATAAGCTATTGATACTCTAAGTTGATCAACTTGCTTGCTTACTGACCTAGACTTTGAGACTTCTGATGATTAGGGTGTTCACTCTGGAACCTACTAGACTTGCTTTTTATTGACTCACCAAAGGATAGATGATGATTGATTTATTAGGAATGATGATTATTGCAAGTGAAAGAGAGATGAGACAGGTGCACCATTATGGGTTTTTCAAATATTTGGATGTTTTTTTTATGTTTTCGAAATGTTTTGAGGCTATCTTGATTTTGGATTTTTTTTTTTTTGGATTTTCAAGATTTATGACCAAGGGACTAACCTAAGGACCTATCCTAGGGGTCTCGAGAGCTGATCAACCATAACAGAGGTTGGATTTTTGAATCCAGAGGGGTCTACGTAGGGTATAGTGAATGCATATAATGCAAAATTCTTGATGAATTTGCTAGAAAACTGTCTTGGGTATGGGTTATGTATGAAGCAATCTTAAATGGTTTAATGCAAATTACTGATATCAAAAAAAATCTACAAAATTAAAGTATGTGCTCTCCTATGTACAGTTGTTACAGACTATAAATGAAACTCCCATCATGCTTGGCCTTCCAACCAAACTACCAAGACCCCCCAAGCAACAAGTGGCACAAATCCATAGGGATGATGTCATATATGATCTTGTCCTTGTATGACCCAATGTTGAATTCTACCCATACTTGCTCATTCACCAAGACCTGTTGTCCTTTACTAAGCTATGAAACTTTGTATGGGTTAGGGTGAGAAATCCTTTTCAAATTCCATTTTTCTACCATCTCAATTGAAGCAAGATTATTAGTTGATCCTGAGTCTACTACTATCTTACACACCTTATCTTGTACCTTGGAATTGATTATGAAGAGTGCCTTCCTTTGTGGGGGTTCTTCAAGGATTGTTGCCTTGAGCAATGCTCTCCTAATCATCAAGTTCTCTCCAACCTCTGATGTGAGGTTTACTATAGGTGAGGTCACACTTTCTTCATCTTCATGTACCAATTGATTCCTCCTCTCTCTCCACCATGAGAGCTTGATCCTTACTTTTTAGGGCATTTGAAGGATGGATGCCCAGGCTAGTTGTAAGTGTAACATCTCCCTGAAAACTAATTGGAACTTCACCCTTCATTAAATCTGCCTCTACCATTGGGTCTCCTACCCCTGAATCCCCCTCTATTGCTTGATTCTCCACTTGATTCATTAGGATTAGAATTCTCTTGATTTTTTTGGGACTGATTTCTGCCCCCAAAGTTGCCTCTACCTCTGAAATTCTTGCCTCTTCCTCTATTTTGTTGCTCTTGTTTTCTTCTTGTCTTCTCTTCAGCCTTATGTGCCATTTGTATGCAATCCTTCATGGTCTTGGGGACAACCAAAATGATCTCATCTTGTATGTTGAGCCTTAGGCCATTGATATACCTGGCCACTCTTTCACTCTCACTTTCTACATGATCACATCTCATAATCAACTTGAAGAATTGTTCAGTGTAGGATGAAACATCCATGTCTTTTTGCTTCAAATTCCACCTCTTTTTGAACTCTTGCACCTCATGATCAGTAACAAGGAATTGAGCCTTCAACCTATGCACCATCCTATCCCATGAGTTGATCATGGACTTACCCATCTTCACCCTTTCTCCTTGGATGGAATTCCATCATGTCAAGGTTGATCGCTTCAACTTTGTTTTCGCAAACTTCACCTTCTTGTTCTCTACAATTTATTTATATTCAAAATAGTTATTCAATGCCTCTACCCACTCCAACACTTCTTCCCCATCCATATTTCCATTGTAAACCGGTAGGTCAATCTTCACTTCAAAGGACTCTCCTCTTGATACTTGCAATGCTTTAAGGATTCTTCTCTCATGAGGGGGTATCTCTTCCCCCTAAGGGTTCTCTCCATATTTTGTAGGCCCTTCACCCTTTGGATCTTCTTCAGAGGAACTATCTTCCTCCATGGCTACTCCTCTTCTTTTGTTCATTTCCTTTAATGCCTCTACCTCTTGTCTCAAGGCTTTCAAATCCTTTGCAACCACCGATCCATGTTGTTTTGGAGGCATGATGTCTTCCCTTCAATAATTAACTGCAATCAAGCTTTGATACCACTATGATGTAGAGTGTTAGGGAAGGTAAACACACAAGTATGATGGCAAAGACAATCCAATTCAATGCTTCTCTCAAATACTCTTACAAGGAGTCATAAAATCCATTATTCTTTAAGTGATCAACCCCACACACGTAGGGTTCAAAACTCAGACCACCCAAAAATATTGAAAGCATTTGGATCATGTCACATTAGGACAAAACAAGGTTCAACAACCCTTTATCACTTAGCTTTCAACAAACAACTATCATTATGGTGATTTAAACCTCACTCCCTCTTAAGGCCTGTAGCCTTTAATCGGTAGGACAGTGAGAATAAGAACCACATGGAGTATTGCCAATACATCAAATGCATGGATTCATAGACCCCACATAGACCCCTACAAAGTTCCAAAACCTTTCCTCTTGACGCTCAAGGCATAACTCACAATGACCTTTTCTACCGCTACTCCAAGAGGCCTACATAATAGACCTGCACATTGGTCTTGACTATCTTGGCTCTCCCCTTCACCCCAAAGCCCAAAAAAAAACTCCTAAAGGTTTTTCACACCTGTTACCATCATTCCTAAGTGCTCCCTAAACAGATTTTGTAGAAACCAAGCAAAACTCACTTTTTTGCATATTAATTAAGCTTGCCACATAGAGATGTCAAGCCAAGAAACTCACAACACTTCCTCCAATGAGCCTTCCATTCTCCATGACATTGAGGAAATAATATTATAGGAATATACCTTCCATCCCACCAAGATTTAGCAAATCTACAATGTGGGGATGGAAGAAACACCCATAATTCACTTAAAACCTTGATTTTGAGGGTTTTCAGACCACCCAGGAGTAAAATTAAGATATCTCCCTCGATACTCAATAGAATATCACCAATCCAATGAAAAAGAAAATCTTATTAAATTAAATATCCAACCATTATAGGCTTGGATCAGGAAAAAAAATGTATAGACCGTACCAAGTACGAGATCAACAATTTCTTCAAGAAAACAGAGAAATCAACAAACTCTTTATTGAAAAATTCTTCCAAACTTCAAGAATAGGCTTGGCTCAACCAAGAGAGGCATATATGAAGCCTTCCAACCTCCTTCAACTTCCTCCAACTGAAATTTGAATCACTTGGCCATTGGAAACACAAAAAGACTTTATTTTTGACTCTTTAATGCCTAATTAAGGCAATTTAGCCAACTTTCACGAACCCGCCTACAAAGATACCTCCAAATTATGTGAAAGGAATCCAAAAATCCTCAAAATAAAAAATATGACTCCCCTCTAGTGTATAGCTATATCAAGGAATCCTTTTTCTTACTTTTCCAAAATGCACTAGACTTACAAAGGAGGATGGAGACCTTGTTTGTACAAAAAGCTAGTCACCAAGACCAAAATTCCAAAAAATCCCTAGGAGACATATTAAAAATAAATGAAATGGTCCATGAGACATTATTACAACATTAAAAAAAGAAACAAAACATAAAAAAATGATTCTAGGTCCCTTAGACCCATGGGTGCTCCCGCACCACTATCAGACACTTAATGAAGAAACATAGAAAAGAGTAGTGCCCCTGCACCAAAAGGATTAATGGAACATAGGATGGACTAGTATAGATTGATTGGATGGGCTAGGTGGGATAAAAAAATATAGGGTGGAAAATTTGATGTTAATGGGATGCGATAATCAGGGAATAATGCAACATAGGGTGAATTAGGAGGTGTCTAGGGTTTGAGTATAGTACATGAAGTGTCAACTTGACCTGTGTGTAGCAATAATATTGAAGAGTTATCTAGGATGAAATGTGGATAGATATGGTATAACATAAGATGATATAGAGGAACATAGGGGATCATGGAACATCTAGGGTGATATAATAATGGGTACAATAAGATGGGAGTAGAAGGACATAATGACACATAGCATGTATTAGAAAATATTAGTGGGATGGGCTAGGAGGGGATCATGGAAAATAGGGTGAACTATTAAGTGTTAATGGTAAGGGATTAGGAAGGAATAAAGGAACAAAAAGTGAATTAGGATAACATAATGTGACATGAGGGTATGTGCGGGATCATCATGGAAAAATTAGGTCCTTAAGTGGCAATTGAAATTCAGAAAATCAGTGTTAGGCAACTTGACGTAAAAATTTGAATAGGTTATCTATATTATTTAAAAAATATATAAGAATAGAATCTGTAAAAAATTGAATGTAGTTTCTAAAACACTAGGTTTATTTAAAAAGAAAGAAAATATATTTGGTGAAAATTTGAAATTTCAATGTAGTAGTACTTAAATTTGAGGGAAAAAATAAGAAGTAGGTGCCTGTCTGACCACCCTAACCACAAAAAAATGATAAAAAAAATTTAAAATATTTTAGATATAAGTAGAGGACTCATTCCCCGATGTGATGCATATATTTTTTTTTTAAAATTCCATGTAAATAATTAATTATGATATTTTTATTACAACTTTTAAAAAATATAAAAACTCTTATGTCTGACCACCTTAACTTGGTCAAAACTTCATGAAATTCATTTTTTATTTTTTTAATCCTATAGTATACGAAGAATATAATGTGATGCATTTTTTGGATTAAAAAAATGTGATACCATTTGAAAGCTATAGATTTTTTTCAATCAGCCTATTAATCAAGGCTTTAGTCGTAATTCAAATAGAAAATAAATAACAATTATTTATTAAATTCAAAGTAAAGCATAATTTATATTGATGGAAAGTTGAAAATATCCTTTAAAATCCCTTTTCATTTCATCAATTTTGGGTAAAAAAAAAATTCATCAGCCACATGGGCCATCATATCACTTAAATATCGCCACTTTTTTTGGCCCATCATGATCCTGCACATACCTACAATCAAGGAATACTTGAATGCAATGTTTGTGTTTCTCATCAAGTTTTTAGATTTGTATATATGCAAAATTATGAAAACTATTTAACATAGTTTTGCAACACCATTAATGAATAAAGTCTACTTGAGTGTACATTGTTTGAGGATATGAACTACAAGGTGTGGAGGAAGAAGGCGCACTAGGAAACTATTTGAAATCCGAAGCATGTTATGAGACAAACATTCAAATATAACATTCAACTATTCAAATGCAATAATAATATATTTAATACTAGTTGCATGCCTGTGGACTCATCGTCAAGAATGTATAAGGGTGTGTAGGAATGGAGAATGTGTAATGAAAATTGTGACCTTGAAATTTCATCATATCAAAATTATACTAATCTAGTTATTTTTAAATTTCAAAATATAATTTAATAAACAACACTAAAATAACTTGCTAAATTTTACCTGAGTGTCAATGCCGAATGTATCATTCAGAATATCATATGTGAAAACCATCACCTCTGCAACTGACGTAGGCTATGTAGTTTCATCACAAGCACCCTAATAATCATACGTGCAAATAACACAACAAGCGTCACAATGGTGGGGTGGAACTTGGGGCCTACACGTCTCCTCCACACCAGGCTCTACTGGAGGACTCGCACACTGTAAAATGGTCTGGGTGAGTGAGCCAATTGACTTCATCATGTCTACCTCTACACTTTCCTTAACAATAGAAGGAACAATGACATGCTCCACCATGGGTCTACCCAAGGTTCTCAATGCCAACTATGGATTACGTTGTACAACAGGTTTGTCATGTGTGGAGCTCCCACATCTACCCTAAAATTATAAGATGCCAAAATAGTTTGGCATTTTATTGAGGACAAACTCGCAATAGAGTTTCCTCAAAAAGTATTGCAGCACCTCATGGTTATTGCATGGAGGTTGGTCAATTACCATCCACCATCGCTCTGATTTTTTTTATATTAACTCATGGTGGTACCAATGGATGGGGAACCTCCTGCATGCATGAGACAAAGGTTCATTGGTTTTTGGGTCTATAAATAGGGCACACAAGTCATCTTTGCTAATTTTTAGTTTTTTGACATCTACATATGACAAACCACTAGCATTAAATTGTCTCATCTCATGCCTCTTATTTGACAAAAAAATCATTTGCTCGCTCATTTCTCCTACATGAGTTACAATTGAATTCAATGATTCAACAATCCCTCTCTTATAAGGGTGGGTTTTGGCATGCTCAATTAATCTTGCATTTAATTGTTGAACGTCTCTTTTATTATTTTCAATTTGATTTTGAATATTTTCTTTTGTTCTTTGAGGATGCCTATGAATTGATGGAAGGGTGGCGGGTTGTTCTTGTATAGGAGGCTCTTCATGAGGGGGTGATTGTGAATTCCCAATGTTTCGAGTTGAAGATTCATTCCCTGAGAATTAGAACAAAATTTTATTATAAAAATATATTTAAATTTGCATTCTAAATCATATTCTAAATAAATAGAAAAATAATGCATACCTCTTTGCAATCTTCGACCTCTCTAATGTGTTGGCGAAATCCTCATGGAAAATGGCAAGATAAGGATGCAAACAATGGAAGAGATTTTGCGAGCATGAGTTGTAGACCTAAAATCCTCTTCCTCAAGCTACATGTTGAAGATAAAATGAGGGTTTTGTAGAAGTTGTCAAAACCAACTTCAAACTCAAAGAACACCTCCATGCAAATGGATACTTGTCACAAGGAAGAGAATGCATGAAGAAAACAAACAAGGGTTTGAAGCTCTGAAAAATGGAGAAATTATCTTATCAAAACAAAAAGGAATTAATGAATATACAATATATCAATCCTTAAGAAGGAGATCATGCAAACCCTAAAATAAACCCTAATAGGAAGACATTTAATAATTAATATAATTATTAAATGTCACTTTATGCAAACTAAAGTGAAATCTTAAGAAGGAAATAAAGGTAAATTAACACAATTAAGTTAAAAACTTTACTCTAACACCCCCCCTTAAGATGAGCAAGAGTGCAGCTACAAACATGTGCAAGAAAGAAAAGGTAACTACAATGCATGAAAGTAAACATGGGTCCCAACAACTAGGCCAGATCAGGTACCCAAATACAACCAAATCTCTGTAAAGTGGAGAAATATAGAAAACCTCATGGGAAAAACTCTACTCCAAAAAGAGATGTAGAAAGCCATGAAGAACATCACTGAAGCAAAAGAAGCTGCAAACAACTATCAAAAGATGACTGTTATGGTGCGGAAGAACCTCCTCTAAAGATAAGATGATCAGGATAAAGAAGACAATAATCTACATGAGTTCCCCAAACGATATTACTCGAATCAGATGGCAAACAAAGGCAAACATCTGGAATGAAGATACAGATGGCACAAGTACCAGTACTCTGAAAAACACTAATCAATCGAGAATAGAAGATTCCTTCCAAGATGAAACCAAGGAAGCATTAACACGAACAGTATAATGCCCCCCCCCCATAATGTTGAAGTGGGAGAGCCTGAAAGATCCACTGAAATGGTGTGTAACACCCTATAGTGCATGAAGGATAAGATACAACATCTGAAAGTGCACAAGAAAGCACTTGCAATTGAAAAAGTGGTGTGCAAAACAAAATGCACATGCATGAGGCTGGAATCATATGGATCCACTGTCGTTGTAGAGGGACACTCACCAGACAAAGGTGTGATGGAAAAAACAAAGGCACTACACAACCCCCCATGGAACTTTATAATATAGTGCAAGTACAAAATATGGCACAACCTTATGGGCAAAATCCCCAAAAATACATGTACAATAGTGTGACACTTTATCTCAGTGCGTTTACATAGAAGTTTGCTTACAAATGATGCTCAAAATACCCTCAAAGGACAAAAAATTGGAAATACATGAAGAACAACCAAAAATGAAGCATCCCATACAAACGAGAAGTTCCCAAGAGCAAATATGTCTAGGTAATTCACCAAAGTGTGAAAACACAAAAAAATGAATAAAATATACCTGGAGAGAAATCTGGAAATATTGCATGGATGGAATTAAAGAGCTCTGAAAGACAAATCCAACGTCGTTGAGATCGCGAAAAATGAAGAAACGGGTCAAAAGTTACGAGCTCAGGACTAAAAAGAGATCCTCTGACTTCAACTGGTTGTAGAATGCACCAACACAAAAATGAAGAGATTAAACCCACACCACTGGAAAGTTGACAAAACCAGCTTTCTGATGATATCTTATTTGCCGAAAAATGATATCATATGCCCAAGTTATGGCCTCTAGAAGAAAACAGCTCCAAAGGCGAAAACAATATAGTGTGACATTAAATTTGACAGTCATACGACTGTCGCAGCAAAAAACCGGGCCTAAATTTGATGGCTAAATGGCCGTCGCTGCACATGCACAATTGGGCTTATTACAAAAATTTTTTTTTTTTGAAAAACAAAACAATAAAAAAAAATACAGTGTTAATTTAAAAAAAAAAAATTAATAAAAAAAAATAGGGGCTCGCATGGGAGCCGCTGCCTGCCAAGGTACCGCTGTTGGGGGTACTATCAGACCGTCAGTAGCTGGCAGTACGCTGGCCAACATACGTAGGGGCTTGTAGGCCTGCGGATGCAGGTACCTGCGGGTACCTTGTACAAGGCCCTAGCAAGCCTTTAAAAGGCTTTTTATTATTTTGATTTAAAAAAAAAAAAAACAAAATTAAAAAAAACTTGACAATTTTTTTGAAAATAAATTCTGACGAAAAATAAATTTTGAAAAAACAATATTTTTTTACCAGGGTGCAGATGGACGGCCGTACAGGTAAAAAAATTTGCCCCTCAAATCAACTTTGTCCAAAATGGATGAATGAACAATCGATTTAGGGGTTTTGGACCGCTACGGAATCAATCGTGAGGTCCGTTTGGACTCAAAATGCTTTGAAATTGCATGTGATTCCCTGGATAAAAAAAGCAAACCCCCAAAATTGTGAATACCTGATCCAACCCTTGTAGCTCCAAATTCTTCAAACAAGAACAGGCATGCAGCAGGAAAGCTTTGATACCATGTAGAAGTTGTCGAAACCAACTTGAGACTCAAAGAACACCTTCATGCAAATGGATACTTGTCACAAGGAAGAGAATGGATAGAGAAAACAAACATGGGTTTAAAGCTCTGAAAAATGGAGAAATTATCTTATCAGAACAAAAAGGAATTAATGAATATACAATGGATCAATCCTTAAGAAGGAGATCATGCAAACCCTAAAAGAAACCCTAATAGGAAAACATTTAATAATTAATATAACTATTAAATGTCACTTTATGCAAACTAAAGTGAAATCTTAAGAAGGGAATAAAGGTAACTTAATCAACACAATTAAGTTAAAACCTTTACTGTAACAGGTTTGAAACCCGATTTTTGGCTCTTATGTCAAATAAGTCATTTGGCGTACGCCAAATTTGGCGTGCGCCAAATGGCTTAGTTTGGTTTTTTTAACATTTTTTCAATTTGGCACATAAATTGTGTCACAGATTGGTCCACTTACATATGGTACAAACTACATAATGTGGAAAGTCAGAATGGAATGTCATTTGAAGTGCATTGGCGAACCCTTTTGGAAGATTAAAAAAGATACATATACTATTCCTCAAAATGGTCCCTCTACTATTGATGAGATCAAAGAAGCTGAAATTAATACTAGAGCTATTGAAGCATTGGTGAGTGCCTTGAAATATTCTAAAATGTCAAATGTGATGGGTTTGAAGACTGCACATGAGATCTAGACAAAGCTGGAATTATTGTATGACTAATCTGATTAGGATCTAGACTAATTGCATATTTGAATGCTTAATTATAACAACTTAATGGAAATTCAATTCATGCATACACTATTGAAATTATGCATTAAGAACTTAAGGTGAAAACCAGAATTGAGAGAGAAAAAGAGGGAGAGTGCAAACAATCTGATAACAAAGTTCACCACAATCATGACTATGTCTCCGGGTCTGCTCCAATATAGTGAGACCGATTCAATTAATCTCCAAAACAAAGTTACAATTGCACGAAGAATTTTCCCCTCAAACACAACAACATGACATTCTTCTGAAGTGTGAAATCATCTTCACAAATCTCCTAAGAAATTCTCCCTCGTTTCACTTGTCACCTATATCTAACTCTGATTCTCTCCTTAGCTCCTAAGAACTCACATCCCTCCTTTTTATAGATAAAATTTGCCTAAAAAGGCTTAACAAAAACAACAAATGTATAACCCCCCTTTAACAGTTTGTACATTAACTCATTTGTCCCTTATGGCCCTTTAGCATAAGAAGTTAGAGTGTTTGCTTTACAAAAATAGCCTTGTTTTTTTAGGCCTTAGGCCAAATCATGCAAGAAAATAGACCAAAACCCCTGCATATTGAAATATGGTTCGGTGGTCTATCGTTGGCTAACCATTTTTCCAACCGAGAGGTCACGGGTTTGACCCATTGGTTGCTTTTTAAAAAAAAAAACCTATTTTCAAATGTTTCAATAACAAAAGTAAATGACAGCCAAAAAAATGTAAGGATGCAGTTCGCAGTGCAACGATGGATTGAATGGTTTGCAACTTGGAAGCCAAGACTTCCAACATGTACAACTATGAACCATGCAGAGGAGAATAAAGGGGTCATTTTGTGCCCTATAATAGAGACACATTTCATCATATGATTCACCGAAATAGACTAGTCACCTCCACATCAGCTCGAAACGTCCTTGCCACGTCACTTTTGGCTGCCGCATGTCCAATGCTAGTTTGTCCACGTCACTGCTAACTCAACGTCTACGTCATCTGTCGTACCACTGACATCATCATACAAATGAAATGTGTCACACACTGATTGGCCCACCTCGGCATCTATTCGAGAAAGTCTGTCGAGTCATCATGCTGACGTCATCAATTGTACCACATGGTACCCTTGGTCAACTGCAAGCTTTGACCGACGATATCTTCTGCGTACAATCTCGGATTTCGACGAAATGAACATCGTTGGGTTCATCTTGTGCAGCTCTTTGCATTGACTTCACTTTCATCAATTTATAAGATGATCATTTTTTCACTTCCTAGATGACCTCTGGTAATAGTTTGACCTTACCTTTGACTGGCCATAACTTGAGCAAACAGACTCATTTTTTCTCCGTTCAAGTTGCGTTGGAACCAGGATGCTAAGATCTATCTAATGGTGCTAAATTCTGGAGTATTTGAGATACTTAAATTTTCAATGAAAATATCCCCCAGATCAATGGAGTTCCACTTGTGAAAGTTGCTAAGCTACAAAGTCTAAAAGTAAAATGAGAAGACATGAATATGAGAGAAGATGAGAACATCCACTCTTTCTCTTAGAAGATAAATGAATTGGTGGCAAACATCGGATGTGTTGGTGGTGTCTTGGATGAAGAAAAAATTATTTCTAAGATACTCAGATCTGTACCTCCTTCCTACAAAGAAAAATCTCATGCTATTGATGAACTTAGGTTAGTGACTAAAATAATAAGAAACATGCTAATTGGAAAACTTGCAGCCTTCGAGTTGAGTAAATTTTGTGAATCTACTCCTAAAGTAGAATCTACATTCAAAGCCACTATATCTAGGAAAAAGAAATATGATAAAGGAGAAAGTTCCAAAAAGACATTTAGGTATGAAGATGAGATGAAAAATATTGAAAATGAAGAAAGACAGCTAGAAGAACTGGAAGCACTAATTGTAAGAAGAGAATCCAGAGGCCATGGTAAGTACAAACGAAATCTACCTATTAAATGTGTTTCCTGTAGTAAAATAGGTCATTTTGCATGAAGGTGTCCTAAAAGAATTTCTAAATACAAGCCTAAAGACACTAGATTTCAAAGAAAGTGTTGCTATGCTAAAGAAGGTGTTACTGATGATGAATCTGATAAAGAGAATGGAAAAGAAGATGAATGGTTATTTATTTCTATCAAAGAGAATGGTGAGGTGTCCACTAAATTTGTTAGTAATGTGAATGTTGAGAAAGCTCTTGCAGCCAAAGTTGAAGAAAAGGATGAATAGGTGATTGACAACGGATGCTCACATCATATGATTGGTGAAAAAAATAAGTTTTTTAGCTTGGAGAATTATGATGGTGGCATTGTAAGATTTGGGGACAACACTTCTGGTGTGATTTGTGGCAGAGGAACTATTTATTTTGGTGGCAAGCATAATATTGATGATGTTCTTTATGTAGAAAGCTTAAAGCATAACTTGTTGAGTGTTGGACAAATGGTAGACAAGGGATACAATCTTCAATTCAAGGATGGTAATTGCAGGATATTGGGAAATACATGCAAAGTAATTGCCACAGGTACAAAGACAAAAGGTAATATCTTTAAGTTGAGTACTGCTAGTGGAAGTTGTTTGATTTCTCATATTGATGTAAGCTGGTTATGGCATAGGTGGTTGTGTCATGTGAAATTTGATAATATTGTAAAGATAAGTTCTTCTCAAGCGATCAAAGGTCTTCCTAAGATAGTGATGCCTACTAACATTGTGTGCAAGGAATGAAAGATGGGAAAGCAAAATAGAAACCATTTTCAGAGCAAACAATACAACTCTATTGGAGTATTGAAATTGGTACATTCTGATCTATGTGGCCCCTCAAGAATCAAAAGTCTACAAGGTGAAAGGTACTTTATGTTTCTTATTGATGATTATTCAAGAATGATATGGGTTGCATTCTTAAGAGGAAAACACAAAGCATTAGAAAAGTTCAAAAATTTCAAAGTTATGGTAGAGAATGAGACGAGTTTGAAGGTTAAATGTTTGAGATCAGATAGAGGTGGAGAATTCAGTTCGAGAGAATTCAACAATATCTATGAAGAGCATGGAATTCAAACATAGTTATCTACTCCCCAGACCCCTCAATAGAATGAAGTTGTTGAAAGAAAGAGCATAACAACATTGCTAGAACCATGATGTTGGAAACAAATGTTACTCATTTCTACTAGAGAGAAGTATTAAGCACTGTTGTGTACACTATCAACCGAGTAAATTTCAACAATAATTATGGTAAGACTCCTTTTGAGCTATGGTTTGGTTATAAGCCTACTATGAAGTATTTCAAAAAAATTGGAAGAAAATGCTACATCAAGAGAGATGATAATATAAGCAAGTTTGATGCTAGAAGTGATGAAGGAATCTTCCCAGGTTACTCTACTAACAACAAAGCTTATCGGTGTTTTAATAAAAGGTTGAAGAGAACAATTGAAAGTGTTAATGTCAAAGTTGATGAGGATATTGACTTACCATCTAGATATAATGGATATGATTCAGATGATGATCATGATAATCATAAAAATGGATAGAATGTTCAGTCATAGAGTCAACTGTAAATTGTTTTGGTGAACCAAGGAAATCAAGAACCAAAAGAAATTGAAAATGAAAAAGAAAGAACACAAGAACAAGAGGTAAGAGAAAACTTCAAAACTCCTAAGTATGTAAGAATAAATCATTCTTATAGTTAGATCATTGGTGATAAGAGTAAAGGTGTACAAACTATAAGGAGAATTCTAGAAGAATATTGTTTGATTTCTAGAGCCGAGCCTAACAATATCAATGAAGCATGCAAAGATGAATATTGGATGGAAGCGAGGAAAGAGGAACTAATGAAAATGCAAAAAAATGAGACATGGGAGCTTGTTCCTAGACCTAAAGACAAGAATGTGATTGAAACCAAATGGGTGTTTCAAAATAAAATTAATGATCAATGAGAAGTGGTCAGAAATAAAGCAAGATTGGTTTGCAAAGGGTATTCACAAATGGAAGGTATAGATTTTGATGAAATTTTTTCCCTTGTTGCTAGAATAGAAGCTGTGATATTATTTCTTGCTTATGCTACTTTCAGGAATTACAAAGTTTATTAGATGGATGTAAAGTCAACATTTCTGAATGGTGAACTAGAAGAAGAATTTTATGTTGAACAACCAGATGGATTTCAATTGACTAATGAAAAGGCCATGGTATGTCGATTGAAGAAAGCTTTGTATGGACTTAAGAAAGCCTCTAGAGCTTGGTATGCTAGATTGGAAAAATACTTGTTGAAGCTTGGATTCAATAAGGTTACTGTTGATAGTAATCTATATTTCAAATTGGATTAGGATAAAGAGATGATAATTGAAATTTTTGTTGCTGATATTATTTTTGAAGGTGATGATGATCTATGTATGAAATTTTCTGATGAAATGAAAAGTGAATTTGAAATGTCAATGAGAGGTGAGCTGAAATTATTTTTGGGATTGCAAATCATTTAGTTAGAAGATGGAATCTTTATATCTCAGTCCAAATATGTAAAGGAGTTGCTGAAAAGGGTTGGGATGGAAGAATCAAAGCCAGTTGGCACACCTATGGTGACCGCATGAAAACTCATAGAGAAGGATGAGACTCCTAAAGAAAATCAAACAAGATACGAGTCATTGATTGGGGGATTATTGTATTTAACCCAAACAAGGCCATACATAATGAATGTTGTATGCATGGTTGCTAGATTTCAGGCAAATCCAAAGGATTCACATGTAACTACTGTAAAAAGGATTTTCAGATACCTGAAAGGAACAGTTGATTTCAGATTATGATCTTATTCTGAATTCTTATAATGATGTGGATTGGGCAGGTGATACTAATGATAGGAATAGTACAAGTGGTGGTGCGTTCTTCCTAGGGAAGAAGCTGGTGTCTTGGCTAAGAAAAAAGTAGAACTTAGTTTCCTTATCTACTACTGAAGTAGAATACATTATTGCCGCTAATAACTATACTCAAGTAATGTGGATGAAGAAGATGCTAAGTGATGTCAAGATCGAGTAAGAAGAGCCTATTACAAAAAAATTTTATAATTCAAGTTCCATAAAAAATTCTAAGAATCTAGTCATGCATTCAAAGACAAAGAATATCTCTATCAAGTATCACTTCTTGAAAAATAAAGTGAGTGAGAAAGAAGTCAAACTGGAATATGTAACTACTAAAGAGCAAGTTGCAGATAATTTCACTAAACCATTGCCTCAAGATACTTTTGAGTATCTCAGAGGCAAGTTAGGGGTGATTTTCACTCCTGATTAGAGTTGATGATGCAGGCCTTTGCATCAATCTATGAATTCATTTCTACATCTTATTTCAAATTGATGTTGTGACTGCTACTCAGGGGGAGTAGTAAGATGTTTTAAAATATGTGGTTCAAAACATGTGAACCTTTTCCATTGATGTCAAAGGGGGAGAGAAGTAAAATGTGAAAAATTGCAATAGGATAAAAGTGTAAAGTGAAGAACCTTTATGAAACAAAGTGGGAGAAGTGCATTTAGAGTCAAGGGAGAAGATGAAAGAGTTAGTTTGGGTTGATGGTATTCTTTTTCACATCATGTGTTTCCATCAATTCCAAAGGGGGAGATTGTTGGAAATTTTGCTTGTGTTGCTGATATGTGGTTGTCATTGATGTCAACACTATTAGCATTGATGATGCTTAAGGTTGTATATGTCGAGGATATTGAGAAAATTATATTAAACATATGTGTTGGTAGCCAGTGAAGCTAAAAAGGTCAGAATGGTGAAATGTTATGTACATTGATATTCAGGTGTTGCATGCTAATGGGTTTATTGATGAACCTATCTAGTATGATGTTCGGAAGTCCCAGTGGTAGACATCAAATATTTGTGCAAGTAAATTATTTTGGTGTTCTTACAGTCATTCTGGTACTGTAGCAGTTGTTCTTAGAAGAGGAAGTTGGAATGATGGTAATTCTAGTTGTTTTGTATGTTCCTGTGATGTTGATGGATGATTCTAGATCATGTTTTATATTTTCTTCATGTCTATATTTGTTGTTTCCAGCTTGTGTTGGTGTGCATAAAGATTTATTCATGTATTGAGGCCGACAGTTATAATTCATTTATTATTTGTGGCCGACAAAGTTATTGACATAAATCCTCATAGCAAATATATAAGCAAGGTTGTTTTATGGTATGAATGTAAGTGGGTGGTGTATGCTCAAGTGTACAAGTAATGTACAAGTGTGAATAAAGGTCAAATCATTCAAGAGTAGAGAAGAATGTGAAAGAAGATTGAGCAAAGTGTATGTGCCTAACTGGAACTGTCCTCAAGCTTTTGGAGAAGTTATTTTCTTAGTTCATTCCACTTAGACGGTTTTAATCTAGTTGTATTCTCTTTGAATAGTGAGCTCTAGGAAGTGTTCCTGAATGCAAGTGCATTCCTTATTCATTTTTTATTATACTTTTAATAGGGTATAATTGTGGATTAACCTCCACCATGGTTTTCTCCCTTAACAGGGTTTCCACACAAAAATATTGGTAATATTATGTGTTTCTAATGTGTTGTTTAATTCTTTCTTTCATTATTATTCATTAGATTCACCCCCTCCTTTTAGTTGTATCTTCTTTTTTTGCCAACATTATTATGGTATTCAAATTTCAATGTGCAATGAAGGGTAGATGGGACTCCTTTCATAGAATGAATCCAAGGTCTTCCTAGGATAAGATGGTATAGAAGGGGTCCTTGCATGATATGAATAGGAGTAGGAAACACTACTAGTATGACCTTAACAGGTAATGTGATCAACCCTAGTGGTTTCCTATTAACATTGTCAAAGCCACAAATATGAATATCATTAAGTTGAATGAGATTTTTGTCTATACCAAGTTTGTGAAGGAGATCCATGCTACAAAGATTAATTTTTGATCCATTGTCTATGAGAGTGTTCTTGATTAGATTTTCATTAATGACCACCTTTCTCATCAAGGGATCATTCTTGTGTTGAATCTCAAGTGAGGGCAACTAATGTTTAGAGAATGTAATTTTGTATTGGGTTACTGGCATGGGACGAGAGGGTGGTTTGAGATTGTTTGATTTTATGTAAGATTCAATCTCTTCCTTTTGTATTTGTGCCATTTCATGAAAGAGAAATTGAACTATAGGTGAGAGTTGAATAAGCTCTCATACAAATATATCAATAAGAGTCTTTTTAAGGTCCTAACACGAGGGACTCTAATGTAAGAAAAGGGAAATGGCTGAGGAGTGCTATGTGATCCCCTAGGTGTTTGAGTCACTAAGTTACAACTTAGTGGCTATGAAAAATTGGTATGATGAGGTTGCATCATGGATTTCAAGACAACTTTGAGTTTTTATGGGATTCACTAATGGGAGGAGACTTAGGAGGCTTACTAATTAAAGAAGATCCCATTTGTGTGGTCATAACCTCAAAAATCTTGTCTTGATTTACATGATGTGTTGGTGAAGGGGATTCTAATGTCACTTGATTATATTCTCCTAGGGAAGGTTTGGTGTTTAAAGGATAGATGTCAAGGGTCACACATTCTTGCACCATGATATTCTCCCTAAGAGGAGAGTTTTTAGAAGAACAAAAAATTGAATGTTCTTCGCATTCAAAGGTTGGTTCTTTTAAAGGGACTCCATCAAAAGTAGGAGAATGAATAATGGTGTAAGTTTTGTGTTTAGTACAGGGTTTCTAGGAGAAGGGGGACAACTAAGATACTCATGACTTTTATTGATTATATCTTCTAACAATAAATTATCATCTTAACAATTAGGAGAGATACTAGGAAAAGGAAAAAATTTATGGTCATGATCTCTTATGGTGGTATAGTCTTGTTTGTTAAGAGAGGGATAAGTGCACCAATTTGTGACACAATTTAGGTGCCAAATTGAAAAAATGATCAAAAAAACCCTAAAATAAGGCCTTTGGCGTGCGCCAAATGGATTTCTAGACATAAAATGCAAAAGTCGGGTTTGGAACCCTCATTTTGTCTTCAACCCACGGCTTGAGTAGGAATATTTCAGGTCTACAACTCGCGCTCGCCAAATCTCCTTCATTCTTTGCATCCTTAGCTTGCCATTTTCCACAAGAATGTCGCCAACACGTCGGAGAGGTCAAAGTTTGCAAAGAGGTGTGTATTTTTATTCTATTTATTTTGAATTTGATTTGGAATGCAACTTTAAATAGATTTTTATAATAAAACTTTGTTTTGATTCTCAGGGAATGAATCTCCACCTCAAAACATTGAGAATTCACAATCACCCCCTCATCAAGAGCCTCCTATATGAGAACAACCTGAAACCCCTCCATCAATTCATAGGCATCCTTAAGGAACACAAGAAAATATTCAAAATCAAATTGAAAACAATAAAAGAGACATTCAACAATTAATTGCAAGATTAACCGAGCATGCTAAAACCCACCCTTATAGGAGAGGGATTGATGAATCATTGAAGTCAATTTTACCTCATGTAGGAGAAATGAGCGAGAAAATGAATTTTTGGTCAACTAAGAGAGATGAGATGAGGCAATTTTATGCTAATGGTTTGTCATATGCAGATATCAAAAAACTAAAAATTAGCAAAGCCGAGTTGTGTGCTCTATTTAAAGACCCAAAAGCCAATGAACCTTTGTCCCATGCATGTAGGAGGTTGCCCATTAATTGGTGCCACCATGATTTAATTAGAAACAAATTTTGGGAGTGGTGGTGGATGGTATTTGACCAAACTCCATGCAATAACCATGAGGTTTCGCAATACTTTTTGGGGAAACTCTATTGCGAGTTTTTCCTCAATAAAATGCCAAACTATTTTGACATCTTAGACTTTCAGGGTAGAGGTGGGGTCTCCACACATGATAGACTTGCTACACGACGTAATCCATAGTTGGCACCGAGAGGCTTGGGAAGACCCATGGTGGAGCATGTCATTGTTCCTTTCATTGTTAAGGACAATGTAGAGGTGGACACGATGAAGTCGATTGGCTCACTCACCCAGACCATTTTACAGTGTGTGAGTCCTCTAGTAGAGCCTGGTGTGGAGGAGACGTGTAGGCCCTGAGCTCCACCCCACCATTGTGGCGCTTGTGGTGTTGTTTGCATGTACAATTATCAGGGTGCTTGTGATGCAGCTACACAGCCTACGTCAGTTGCAGAGGCGATGGATTTCACAGATGATATTTTGAATGATACATTCGGCATTGACACTCAGGTAAAATTTAGCAAGTTATTTTAATGTTTTTTATTAAAATATATTTTGAAATTTAAGAATAACTAAATTAGTATAATTTTAATATGATGAAATTTCAGGGTCGCACTTTTCATGAGGGATGCTCTATTCCTACAAACCCTTATATATTCTCGATGATGAGTCCACAGGTATGCAACTAGTATTAACGATATTATTATTGCATTTCAACAGTTGAATGTTATATTTGAATGTTTGTCTCATAACATTCTTCAGATTTCAAATAGTTTCATGGTGCATCTTCTTCCTCCACACCTCGTGATTCATATCCTCAAACAACGTACACTCAGGTAGCCTTTATTCATTAATAAGTTTGTAAATCTATGTTAGCTAGTTTTCATAATTTTGCATATATACAAATCTAAAAAATTGATGAGAAACACAAACATTGCATTCAAGTATTCCTTGATTGTGTCACATTATGTTCTCCTATATCAACATGATACCTGATATATTGTTTCACTTGCAGTTGTTGATAAGAGATAGACCTGGTGATGTTGGTGGCACGATGGACCATGGAGTTACTGCAACAATAGCCAGTTTTGATCCATTGAGAGAGGTATGGAATAGATTAGTCAATTTGACATTAAATTTTCTCTTTTATGGTCTAGTATAGAAAATTTTCACGATAATTTTATGTAATTTAATTTGTATCTTCATGGTTGCTACAAGTGGTTGTCGCTCCAGATCATGGACATGGTGATGCTTTAAATGTGCATGATGACTATATGAATGCGGTAAGTGATTATATTTTGTTATATACCATTCCATAATTCAATTTCTATGTTTTAACATCTTTACTTTTAATTGTTTCAGTTGAAGGTCTAGAGTGAAGAGAGGAGGAGTAGCGGGCGTGTTCGAAAGAAAAGACAAGCAATAGTCACTCCATCCAACCAAATTTCGAAGGCAGCACGAGATCTATTTCCTTTCCCTAGAGGGAAATGACTATGTATTAGTGTTGTTTGTTGTATGCCTATGTGGCATTTTGGAACATATGTTTTGTACTATTGATATATATACGTGATATTTTGTCCAAATGGCTCCTTTGTACTAAGCCTATATGGTCTTTTTGGATATATTTATATACTTTTATCAATATATATCATTGTATAGCCTTTTGTATTTTTGATTAAAGAAACTCTTATTTTGCTACTACCATTCTTGAATGATGTTATCATGTGTATCATGTAATTTGTATGCTTGAATGTTGTAGGCATAGATTTTGTTTACATCTAATGCTTAATTAATTACCGTGGAATGCTCAATAAGCCCCATCTGAAGCGTATTGTATAAGTAAGCTCCATTTGTGGTGGTTTTTATCCTTTGGAATGCTTCAATTACTTGTGCCTCACTGATGCAGAGGCAAGGAGGCTCAAACCCAATCAGTCTGACAACCTGCCTTCAAGGGGCTCCTAACAAGATTAATACAACCTATTTTGAGCAATTTACACAACCACAAAGCCCCATCAAACCAAACTCTTCATTCAACACCTTACCCAACAATCCACCCTTGTAGCACTCTGATGTAGAGCCAAGGTGGAGAAGACTCACAACAATGGAAATGTCAATTCTCAATCAAGAACTCTTCTTCATAATGATTCAGTCTAATAGGCATCAACCCACCCTCAAGGGTCTCAACTCCTCAACCTTGCAAATGAACAAAAAGACTCCACCAAGGCCCTAAAAAGACCATCAACATTCATACAATGACAATTGAATCAATTGAGAACAATGCCTAAGTCAGATTCATCAAGGTTTCCAAAACTCACATTTATGATTGGTTATTCTTGTAGTACTCAAAACTCAGTTTAGCTAGATTTCTCCAAACCTTTCCAAAACACTAGAAAATTACAAGATGGATTGAGATACCCTTTTCAGGGCTACACAACATACCAAAGAATCAGTGGTCTCTCTTTTGGACCGACATAGACTTTCAACACACCTACTTCAATTTTGGCTTCATAATTAGCCCTTTTTTTCCAAAGGGACCACCCTTCCAACTTTAGGTATCTATCCAAATGCCTTGGAAATTCTTAGGTCATGGTGCCAAACCTCAAATTTTGTCATTAGTTTGTGTCTAAAGAGCCTCTAACTCACAAAAACCAAGAAACCATCCTAAACCTTCACAAAATCAAGGGTTTTAAAGAAACATACAACTCCGGACCTCTATCAACACTTACAAAGCCCCAAACACCTCAAAATACTTTTGCATGAACTCATCAGACCCTTACAGGCATTAATTTTTAAAAACCTCTCTTTGGTTCCTCACTTCCATGTTGGAAAACCCTTGTTCAGACTTAGAACAATCACAAAAACACCACATAATTATGACTCCTTATTCCAAAATTAGTTGACACACTTATTATAACATGTTTTCAATCAATCCACTGAGATACAGTAGCAAACAACAAGTGGATTGATTGTTACATCACAAATTTCCCCTCAAACCCTTGATTTAGCAACACTAGGACAGTCACTGTTTGTGTCGGTTCTCTCTACAAACAAAGAGTTAAGACACCAAATAAAAAAAAATGAATTAGAAAACACATATACAAATCCTCTAAAATTATTAGACCATGAAGAACCTGTATGTGCTCGTACAACACTCAAAAAGATCAAGAAAACAATATATTTTCTAGAAAATTGCTCAAAACTATGGTGTTTATTGTGTAAAATTGTTACAAAACTTCTTCCACACTCTCATTAGAGCCTTGGTAAGGCTTTTTAAAGAATTTTCCAACAACCATATTCTCCCCAACGCCCATAACCAACCTTGGGATTAGTCGGTCCCTTAATTACATTTATTTGTGTTAAAGTTGCTTTGTCAGCATTTTACAACTTATATGATTTCTAATTGACTTCTAAGACACAAAACACCATTTATTTGCATTATTATTGATCTCTCAAAGCTTATTAGAAAAAATAAAGCTAAAGACACTAACATTCCCCTATTGATGTATTCAAATAAAAAAAATTGATGATGTGGTGTAGGTGCTCCTGCACCAAACTGAAAACCCGGTCCAATCCTAATTTCTACCAACCTTTCCAAAACACTTGACCATTTAAAGGTGGATTAAGATACCCTTTTTAGGTTTACACAACATATGCCAGAACCAATAGTAACTCTGTTGGACCAACATGAACTTTCAATACACCTCCCTTGCTCTAGGCTTCACAATTAGGCCTAATTTCCAAAGGAACCCCCTCACAAACTCACCTCCAAACCAAGGAAACTTGAAAGAGTGTTAGGGATTCTCACCAAACTCAGGATTCTCCTATTTTAAGAGCCCCAAGAACTTGTTCTATTCCTCTACTCACAAACCATCATAAACCTTCACCAAAAGAAGGGTTTTAAAGAAAATCATAACTCCATACCTCCCCCAATCCTTCCAAAGGTTCAAACACCCCATAATACCTCTACCTTAACTTAAAGGACACTCACAATCCCATTCCTTTCAGTATTTCTTAGATTTAGTACTTGAGTTCCTTAATTTCATGGTGGAAACACCCCTGAACAACATTAGAACTTCACACCCCACTGAGATTATTCATTCTCTTAGCCTCCAAAGTATTCATACACCAAAATAATCATGGTACAGGCCAATCCATCGAGCAACAAGGTCAGAACAGTATGTGGATTCGCTAATGTGTCATGGTGTTGCCCTCAAAATCCCTAACATAGAAAACAAAGCAGTAACCAAGTTTGCTGATCCGACACACACCAACGGTGGATTTAAACCTTCAGAACATATGCAAAGAGAGTAAAAACATATGCAATCAAGTATCCAAAGCCTCAAGTCATGATAGAATTGTATGGGCCTATGCAAGGCAAAGAAAATTTAGGAAAACAAAGAAAACCAATGATCAACGTTTTCAAGTATATTTTTTTATTAGAAACTAAACAAAATCAACCCTCAAATCGGGGTATTACAACAATATATCTTGATACCACCTTCCAACTACCCCTTGAGCTAATCAACCACCATAACCACCCTTTGTTAGACTTCTAAGATGGAAATTTGCCAATTTTTCTCTTAATTACCATTCATTCACAACTTGATTTTGCAAATACCACCTAACTGACCTATTAAGCCTTTTAAATACAATTGCAAGGTATTTACATAGCATATAGAAATATTGAGAGAAAATACAATAAATATTTTAACTAATGAATTGTAAAAAATGGACTTTTGTAGTTTATATTCATGTCATTGATTACATTGCGTTGCACATCTTTAAAAGTCAAAGCATTAATTCCCTTTGCATAACTAATAAGTAGATGCTGATAGATGCCAAAAATTTAATTACAATATAGTTTGAACAAATTCAACCTAAGCAGTTATGCAATTTCTTCACATTGCATAACTAATAACTAGGAGCAGTTGTCAATTGCATTTTCTTATCATGGCATTCTATGAGACCAAATTTCTTTGAGATATTTTTTCAAATAGTTCCCTACCTTGTCTATGTTACCACATTTTTCATACATGTGTACAAAATCATCTTCTCAAATAGTTCACTTCCTTGTTGCTATGGCTAAAAGCCTAAAACAAGTGATTTTGAACAAGGTATGGATGCTTCAAAAAATATATCAAAAGCATAATAGTAAGCAATAGCATAGAGAAGGTAGTGAACTGTTTGAAAAAATGCTTCAAAAAAATTGCTTTGAAATGATAAATTTAGTTGTGCTTTCACTCTTCTTTAACATTGTACATCTGCTCCTTTTTATAACAAGAGATAAAAAAATGTAAAAAATTGTATAACAAGAGATAAAAACTATCTTTTTTGAAATCAAAAGGCATTTCCATAGCATAGAGATATAGAGAGCAAATAAAACAAAGATTTTAACTAATGAAATGTAGAAAATAGATTTTTGTAATTTTTATTCATGCATTGCACATCTTTCAAACTCAGAGCATCACTTCACATTGTATAATGAATAACTAAATGCTGATAGATGACAAAATTTAAATTACAATATAGCTTTTGACAAAGTCAACCTAAGCAGTTATGCAATTACTTCACATTGCATAACTAATAACTAGGAGTAGCTGCCAATTGCTTTAGCTTGTCATGGTATTCCATGAGACCACATTTCTTTGAGGCATTTTTTCAAATAGTTCATTCCCTTGTCTATGCTATGACATTTTTAATATATGTCTACCAAAGCATTTTATCAAATAGTTAATTGCCTTCTTGCTATGGCTAAAAGCCTAAAATAGATGCTTTCGAACAAGCTATGGATGCTTGGAAAAAATCTAGGAAAGCATAATAGTAAGCAATAGCATAGACAAGCCATTGAAATTTTTCAAAAAATGCCTCAAAGAAGAGTGGTCTCATGGTGATTGAATGCCATGACAAGCCATAGACAAGGTAGTGAATTGTTTGATAATATGCCTCAACTACTTGCATTTGACAACTTTTTCCTCGAGTGAAAATTCGCCACCATAGGAAAAAGCCTCTGAGATAGCGAAAACCAAGCAAGGTTATTGTAGAGGGGCTCAACATGATCCCATAGGATCAAACGAGAAGTTTCTAAGCATCACGATGTCCGAGTAATAGCATGTTGAAGTTCACAACCATTTTGCACTTTGGACCCTTAAGGGATTTATCCGATTGAACGTAGCTCGGAGCGATTCCGCGTGTTTAGGTACAAAAGAGGACCATGCCTAGTGTAAAAATACCTATTTGGATGCGTTGGAACAGTCTGTTTGGTCACACGAGCTGCAAAACGAAAATTGCACCACTTTGCAACTTTCAACTACTTGCATTTGACAACTTTTTCCCCAAGTGTAAATTCACCAGCACAAGAAAATGCCTTTGAGATAGCAAAAACCGAGAGAGGTTATTGTAGATGGGCCCAGCATGATCTTGTAGGATCAGATGAGAAGTTTCTAAGCATCACGGTGTCCGAGTTAGCATGCTGAATTTTGTAGCCATTTTGCACTTTGGACCCTTAAGGGATCGATCCGGTTGAACGTAGCTCGGAGCGATTCCGCGTGTTTAGGTGTGAAAGAGGACCATTCCTAGTAGAAAACTACCCACCCAGATATGTTGGAACAGTTTTTTTGGTCACACGAGCAGCAGAACAAAAGTTGCACCACTTTGCAACTTTCAACTACTTGCATTTGACAACTTTTTCCTCGAGTGAAAATTCGCCACCATAGGAAAAAGCCTCTGAGATAACAAAAACCAAGAAAGGTTATTATAGAGGGGCCCAATGTGATCCCATAGGATTAGATGAGAAGTTTTGAAGTATCACGATGTCTGAGTAATAGCATGCTGAACTTCATAGTCATTTTGCACTTTGGACCCTTAAGGGATCGATCCAGTTGAACGTAGCTCAGAGCGATTCTGTGTGTTTGGGTGCAAAAGAGGACCATGCCTAGCATAAACGTACATGCCCGGATGCATTGGAATAGTCTGTTTGGTCACACGAGCTACAGAACAAAAGTTGCACTTTGCAACTTTCAACTACTTGCATTTGACAACTTTTTCCCCGAGTGAAAATTTGCCAGCATAGGAAAATTCCTTTGAGATAGCGAAAACCGAGAGAGGTTATTGTAGATCGGCCCAACGTGATCTTGTAGGATCAGAAAAAAAATTTCTAAGCATCACGGTGTCCGAGTAATATCATGTTGAATTTTGCAGTGATTTTACACTTTGGACCCTTAAGGGATCAATCTGGTTGAATATAGCTCAGAGTGATTCCGTGTGTTTAGGTGTGAAAGAGGACCATGCCTACAATAAAATTTCCCACCCGAATGTGTTGGAACAGTTTTTTTGGTCACATGATTTATAGAACGAAAGTTGCACCACTTTGCAACTTTCAACTACTTGCATTTGACAACTCTTTCCTTGAGTGAAAAATCGCCACCAAAGGAAAATGCCTCCGAGATAGAAATAACAGAGAGAGGTTATTGTAGAGGGGTCCAACGTGATCTCGTAGGTGCAGAAAAATATTTCGTAATCACCACGGTTTACAAGTAATACCGTGTCGAATATTGTTTCCCTTTAGCACTTTGCACCCTTAAGGGATCGAGTCGGTTGAAGCATAGTAGTTGTTTTGTTGAATGTCATACCCTAAGGTATGTTAGAGATGACCTAGGTTGCATCAATTTCTCTGAGGCATACGCTGCCCCTACCTTGTCACTTCATCAAAGGACAATAGATTTAAAGGAAGGTTATTTATTAAGAGAAGCATCATGAATGTATGAACACAAGGGAATTGTGAAGGGTCACTGTACATGGCAATGTGCAAATGAAAAGGACATATTAGAAATGAGTATTGATCAGTTGTTAAGTATAGTGAGTGTATGAATATAAAGTGCTTGACAATCAAATTCACTCACCATAGTCAATGTCCTATGACTGTCAAGTCTATGTCAATTAGTGTCTAAAGAATCCAAGGCTATGGTTGTGTATGTAGCAATAGGTCCTTATGAATGCGGAGTCTTCAAAAAATATAGTAAGTCAATGGAAAATATTACAATAGTGATGGAAGAACATCTTGAAAATCTTTCCATTTGTCAATACTTGTAGCAATACATGCAGGGAAATAATCCTCCCATTTCCAACACAAATCATGAAATATATTGTACTTGAGAAAAGGACAAAAGGAGTTGTTGCCTAGTTTCTTTTTTTCATTCCACCTCAGCTAGCCCAACTATTTGCATTCCAAAATGGTTCAAAACATGTACATCACCTGCTCCCTACAAAACACATGGGTAGTAGCCTCTCTGTGGTTGTGTAGTATCATAGGAATTTGGTCCACAAAAAACTTGCAAAAGCCTCTTAATCTTAGACATAGACTCACATTAAAATCATTAAAAGAGCAATAACTAAATAATGTCAGTCATACAGCTGATGAGACCTACTATCACCTTCATGCATGCTAGATAAGGAGGTGGATTGAAGGTCCTACAATGGTGATGTGACCCTTTGCTCCTTTGTCATCTCTTGATGACCCTACGTATAAATTTCAAATATATCACTGAGAGGATTAACATAAAATGTGTAGCATATAAGAATCCGATAAATCTAGGAGATGGAAAAGAAAGAGAAAATTGACAACTAGAAAATGCACCAGCAATCAATGTTTCTCATACCACTGAACACTTGCACCAACAACCGATGTTGTTCTTTTCTTATATACTTTGACAAACTTTAGTGTTACCTACAGTCACAATCAAAAAAGGATCAATGACAGTCATAAATGCATATGAAATCAAACGGTAATCGTGAAAAAACCTTATTGCAATGTGTTGGTCCAAAAGAGTGATCAATAACATGGCTTTACAAATTCAATGTGCATACTTACAAATCAATCTAGGGAACCATCTGGGTCTACTCTAGTCTTTATTGTGTCGAGTATTGCCTCGTGGTCAGACTCACGCACTTTCCACAAGTTGTTGTTTGCAGGTTTACCCTTATATTTGATCAAATGAACATTGGTGGCAATGACAAGGTTCGAATAGTGAAGAATTTTCTGATGTCTGTTGAAGTCCTCAAACAACCAAACTGCAACATTCTTAACTAGATACCTTCGAAGACATGTTCCAATAACAACCACCGAACCTGTAGGATATTCTATGTTTTCTTTGTCTATAACTAGGGACTCCAATTTCTTTTTGATGTCAATACAACAACATAGGTAATAATCTGTACCATCTTCATTGTCTTCATCTGCAATTACCACATAAACGTGCCCTACATTTATATGTTCATCTTGTTAGATTTATTTACTAAGCAACATAATAAAACTTGTAAGTAAGATATATTACCTAGTTCTAGTAGGTCCGATACATGATCAAAGTCAATGGATGATTACATCTTCATGATTTGTAGAGTCGTCGGGAGTTGATAAGTGTCAAGTGGGGTTAGACTTCTTACAGACCATTCATCAATCCACTCTGTTGACTCACAATCATTCCATGATTGAAGTGTAAATGCATAACAAAAGCATGCTATCTTCCTTGTATGGACAGTCCATGTACCTGCATTGGAGCTTCTAAAAGAGTGTAGCTCGCTCGATCCTGTTAGTGTACAACAATCCTCATATTTTGTGATGTTAGTATCATCTACTAAATGAAATAATCTATGAACTAAAGAATTTCCTTCACTACCTGGACCTATTGAACCATTACACCACTGGATAATTGATCTTGCATCTGTCAAATTTACATTGTTTGTGTACTTTAACTCTTCTCATGCTAGGGCTCTTTTGATACATGCACTTGCTCCATCATGCTCCCCCTTTCCATGCCCGACCTTTGAGAAGTTCCTCATATGTTGAACACCATTAATCCTATGCATCCTGCTGAACCAGTAAAACATTCTGGTGTTCTTGAATTGTGATGTACAATTATCTAACCATATGATATGCTAACTAAATTATATGCCCCTGCTAGCCAGATCGGCATAGAACATATGAAAGCAACCCTGAAAAAACTCTCCAGAATGTGTGCAATCATCACTGATGTAAAAGTGATACTCCCGCAATACTTTCCTATTTTCCTTTGTTCTATCATTTGCATGAATGAATGCAATATGTACAAATATAGAAACCTACATAGAATTGTAGTATTGTGATTGTACCTCGTTCTGTGGTTGTAGTGTGTAGTTCTCAGCAAAGTCGACAACTGAAATGATATGACGGAGTGGAAATGTGTCCTTGCATAACTTGAACTGTGAGTCCAACCATTGTGCTCTGTGTGTATGCATTGCATAATCATAAACCACCTGATCCCAAAAAATGCCCATAAAATGATACACTAGAATCTTATCACTGAACAATTCACAGTTGTTTGCTTCTTTCTCATCTTTTAGACTGTATGCCACTGTCGTATATTTGCCAAATTCCACAATTTTGTCTCCAATTGTGTGTGTACTAGCCATGTGCTGGAAAATTGGAAAATGTTGCATGCCACCACAATGATCACATGTGCCATCCAAACATGATTTTTTGTAAAAAAATTGACCATCCTCCCTTTCACATAAAATGGAAAACAAAAATTTCCTTGACGATTTAGGTGGAGGCATTATGTTACATTCCTGCAAAACATTGTCAGTATGCATATCTACACATATACGTCGATAAACATCATAATGGTTAGAAAACTCAATATGAACCCTAAAACAACAAGTAGTGCGTGTGTGATTTATTTTGACATAAAAAGGCTTTAGCATTTCAAAATACCTTTGACATATTTTAATTTCAGGAAACTTTTGTACAAAATCAGCAAAAAATTGGGTTTGAGTGGTATCCAAATAATGCATCGGATGTGGCTCATGGTTTATACTACCAATTTTCCTTCTTACAACATCTCTTTGATTAGGAGAGGTCCTTGTTTTATTCTTCCAATAATTCATAATTAAAGATCTCAAGCCTTGAGCAATTCTTGTGTCTTTCTGTGGCACTCTACCCGAAAATTCCTATAACTCATTGCTATTTGGATCCTCCACTCTTTCATGCCTTCCTTGGATCTCATTAGAGATGATCTACTTATTTTCAAAGACTTAATTACCTTTTTAAGGTTCACCTTGTTCCTTGTTTGACTGCTTAACAGTGTTGTTGTCATCACATGTCATGTGGCACAACTATCCTTCGTGTGTAAGGTGGAACCCACGCTCTCGTATGCACTCATCAAGTTCTTTACAATGGAATTTTCACTTGAGTCATTCAAATATCTTAGCCCAAGAGCCTTCATGGTGGGCCTAAATTTGAGTTGCCTCAAAATTTCAACAAATAGTTGGCATCTTCCACCCTCACTTAGCTTCGCAAAAAACAAACTCCATATCCTTTCTGCATATCTTTGACATGTACATTTTGGAATCTTATTAGGAATCCATTTCAAAAAATTGGAATCAATATCAATAAAAAATGTAGGTTTTCTATGCAAAACTCTAGGAGGAGTTCTCAAATGTAAATTTGTGTCAATATTGGGAAGGTCAACAACATCGGGGATAGATAGTGTACCTTCAATTGGAGGTGCAATTGATGACATACCTTGAGATTGACATGTAAATGATGTTGTACCTTCAACTTGAGATGTCGTTTGTGGAGTTCCTTCAAATAGAGATGTGTTTGCTGATGTACTTTCAAAACACAATGTTTTTGATGGTGTGTCTTCAATTGGAGATGTGATTTCCGATGTACTTGGAAAAACACATGTTGTTGTCAATGTGTCTTTAACTGGAGATGTGCATTGAGCTTCACCTATGGTTGATGATGTGCCCCCAACTTCTGTATTCATTCTTGTCCTTCCATGAACTTTCTTCATTCGTGCCCTTTGGTTTTCCAATTTGACATCTCTCTTAGATTGCATGGGAATTTGTGGTTGTATGGGCTGCAATTCCTTTGCTTCACAGGATACATTTTTTCATTCTCTTCTCCTTGCATTTTTAACTGCACGCTCTTCTAGTGTTAGAGGCTTCGGTCATTTCCTCAGTATGACCTTGAATGCTACATGTCCACAAACACACATAGAACAAAATTAAGTAATGCATTTTACAAAAAAATTGATGCAGAGAGGGGTGGAAACCATTCAATACAACAAATCAATGAGAATCACAAACCTAGGGTATAAATTGCTGCCACCTAAATGAAAACTAGAGACTCTTGTGTTTATTTTCTCAAAACCAAATTTTTGATTGTCAACAAATTCATGAAGAATATGGATTCAAAGAAGGGTTTGTGATGCTATATCTTATCATTATTCACTATTTCTTTAGCAATGAGGTTTTCCAAATTAGTTGAAAAAAGAATGAAATACAGTGAATTCCACTAGCCAAGCTGGAAATGGACTACTAAAGCAATGCAAATAAAATTCATAAGTAAATTTATGTTAAGTAAATGTCATGTTTTTTATTTTTTTTGTTCTTCAAACTCATAAAAATTTAGCTTTTTTATGCAAATCCCATCTAATTCAATGCTGAATTCTAAGTCTAATTGTTATGGTTACTAAAATCATCAAGGAAATTTAGTTTATGTTGTCAAAAACAAACAAATATACTAAATACAAACATTTCAATTTACCAAAATGAATATATTACCTCAGATAATGTAAAATGATGTAGAAACTTCAAAATATCTTCTTCTATGTTGTCTACCATGCAGATTGGTGGTAAAAAGGTGATGCATCAAGCATAGATTGGTACAATATGAAGTCAACTGTAGAAAAAAAGGTGTTTCTGACTCGGATAAAGCGATGAACCAGACAAACATGGGAGAATGTGGGCCTGAATCACGTGGTCAACCCTTATTTTTACCGTTTCAAGGTAAAACCCATTTGGCACTCACCAAATATGTTCCTCTGAAAAGGAGAGACCTCAGAGAGAGGGAGTCAAAGTGGGAGAGAGGGGTGGGAGGGAGAGACCTAAGAAAGTAGGGTGGGAGTTAAGTGAGGCTTGACAGAGAGGGATTATGACATAAGTGAGGCTTAATCCCTCAACCCTTAAACCCTAATCCATAGAGACAGAGAGAGAGAGAGAGAGAGAGGGAGGAGCTGAGTGGGAGGGAGACACCAGAGAGAAGGAGAGAGGGGGGTGGAAAGAGATACCTAAGAGAGAGAGAGAGAGGGAGTGAGAGGAGGATGAGAGAGATACAAGGAGCAGAGAGAGAGAGAGACTTGAGAGATAGAGAGGGGGTGGGAGGGAGAGACTTGGAAGAGAGAGAGATGGATTGAGGAGTGAGAGAGAGACCCGAGAGAGGGAGAGGGGTGGTATGGAGAGACCTAAAAGAGGAGAGAGGGAGGGAGTGGGAGAGAGAAAGAGGGAGGGGAAGGTTAAGGGTAGAGGGTAGAGGGTTTAATAGTTTAGGGTTTAAGGGTTAAGGGTTTAGGGTTTAGGGTAGAGGGGAGAGAGATAGAGGGAGTGAGTGAGTGTGTGAGAAAGAGAGACCTAAGATAGAGAGAGTGAGTGAGTGAGTGAGTGAGTGAGTGAGTGAGTGAGAGACCTAAGATTCCCTCTCTAGTTCTCTCTACCTAGCTGTCCCTCTATACCTATTTCTCTCTCCTTACCTCTCTACTCTCTATGTCACCACTCTCTCCATCTCACTCTCCCTCCTCCCCTCTCTCCCTCCTATCCATCCCTCTCTCCTTCCATCTCTACCTACCTCTCACTCCACTACCTACCACTCTCTTCCTCACCCATCTTTCTCTCTTACTCTCTCCTTCCCTCTCTACTCTATATCTCTCCCCCCTTTCCTATCTAATCTATTTCTCTCTCTCCCCTTTCCTCTGTCCCCTCATTTTATCTCCTCTCACTCTCTCTCCCTCTCACACATACTCACCTCTATCTCCTCATTTCCTCTCCCACCATCCCTCCACTCTCCACTTCTCTCTATCTATCATCTCTCTCTACATCTCCTTCCCTCTATATTTATCTTTATCTCCCCTCTCCCTCTCTTTACCCACTTCTCCCTCCATCACTCTATATCTCAATCGTGTCTCCTCTTTCTCTCTCTTTCTCTCTTGCACACACACACATCTCTATCTCCTCCCTACTTGTCCCTCCCTCCCCTCTCTAATTATCTCTATCTCTCCTCTCTCTACATCTCCTACCCTCTCTACCTATATTTATCTCCCCTATCCCTTTTTTAACCTACCTCTCCCTTCATCACTCTGTATCTCACCTATGTTCCCCTACCTACCTAGGGTTGAGGTATTAAGGGTCAAGGGTTGATAATTGAGGGTTTAATTTATAGGGTAGAGGGTAGAGGGTTGAGGGTTGAGGGTTGAGGGTTGAGGGTTGAGGGTAGAGGGTAGAGGGTAGAGGGTTTAAGGGTAAAGGGATTAATGGTTGAGGGTTGAGGGATTAGGGTATAGAGTTTACCTGGGTTTAAGGGTTGAGGGTATAGGGTTGATGGTAGAGGGTATTGGGTTTAAAGTAGAGGGTATTGGGGTGAGGGTTGAGAGAGACTTGAGAGAGGGAGAGGGGGTAGCAAGGAGAGAATTGAGAGAGAGGGAGGGAGAGGGAGTGGGAGAGAGATAAAGAGTAAAGGGTAGAGGTTTTTAAGTGTTTATGGTTTAGGGTTAAGGGTAGAGAGAGAGAGAGGTAGAGATGGAAAGAAGGTAGAGATATTGAGAGAGAGGAGGCAAGAAGGGAGAGAGAAATATGTATAGAGGGACAAATAGGTAGAGCCTTAAACCCTAATCCCTCAACCCTCAAACCCTAATCCCTCAACCCCCATACCCTCTTAATCCCTCAAACCTCAACCCTCAACCCCTATACCATCCTAATCCATCAACCCCTATACCATCTTAATCCCTCAACCCTCAACCCTTCAACCCTAATCCCTCAACCCCCATACCCTCTTAATCCCTCAACCCTTCAACCCTAATCCCTCGACACCTATACCCTCTCAATCCCTCAATCCCCATACCCTCAACCCTTAAACCCTAATCCGTCAACCCTCAACCCTTCAACCCTAATCCCTCAACCCCTATACCCTCTTAATCCCTCAGGTCTTCAGGTTGCCATAAGGAGTATTCAAAATTTTCAGGTCCTAGTGCAGTTGCAAGCACATTCAACAACATATGATAGTGAGCATGCCTATGAATGTTTTGTTGAATATCACTCAGGTTTTCAGGTTGCCATAAGGAGTATTCAGATTTTCATATGATAGTAAGAATAATGAAATGGAGACTGATGAGATGAATATGAATTAGATTCAATACAATGATTTCTTGAAGGTTTTCAATGATAGTGTATATTGCAGGGTAGGTGGAATGGATAGTTTCAAAAGAAATTTGATGAGCTCTATTCAAAACAAAGTTTATGACAAAGGAAAGTGCAGGTTTTTATTTTTGAGGTGGCCTAGGGCCATCCCTAATGGTTTAATTTTTTAAACCAAAACAGGTATAGAGGATTAAGAATTCCCATTGCATGGACAATTCTTAGCAATGCCTCTTTAAAAAATTATCTTCCATGCATAGTAGTTTAGGGTTTTCGCTTCTCCATTTGTTCCATTTTCATATTATTCATCTGTTCATTCCCTCCATCTGTCATTTCCTTCATTTTTCATGGCTTTTCTTGGTTTGCTCTACCAAAGATACTCTGGATTCTTGCAGTGGTTCGCAAAATCACTGATCCCCAACAAGAGCCATTGTTAGAACCCAAATTTTCCATAAAAATTCCTAGGGTTTTCCTATTATTTTCCATAAATTTCTTTCAAAACCCTAAGTTATTTTATTTGTTCATACCTTATATTTTCACTATCTTTCCCATAAAATTCATTATCCACTCTCACATATTCCCCCCATTTAATTCCATCTAGACCTATCATTTTCCTATCTTTCCATATAAAATTCATTTTTCCCCTTTCCAAAAAATGCTCATATACTTTATATAAATATAGCTCCCTTAAAAAATCACTTTATATATATTATTCATTGCCCAACCACAACCTCATACATGGGGCCCTGTGGTATGGTGGTAATTGTTTGGGGGAGTCACATTAACCCTTACTACTTTACTGCGGTGGGACATCATACTGTCTGTGGTAGCATGGTGGTCGGGTAGTAGCTAACGGAGTAGGCATGAGATATTTACCGCGCCACCAAGTGTGGTTAAACCAAAGACCATGGTGACTGTGATAAATAGGTAGCGGTTGGCAAAGGGTGACAGTGGATGGTTAGTGGGGATTTGGTGAATGCAACTAGCAGTTTGCAGAGTGGCTACCGCGATACCGATGATAGTCAGGTTGGTGACCGTGGTAGTGCGGTGGCGGTGAGAAAATTGTAGCAACGACGGTCGAAGCGGTTACCATGGTACGACGGTAATGGTAGCGGTCGGAAAAGGAAGTCAATGGAGGACAGTAGGGAGCAGTTAATGGTTGGCACTAGCGGTTAAGGGTGGAGTGGTGGTTGTTTGATGACCGCCAGGTTGATCCTCTACTGCACAACCATGGACTGTTTGAAGGCTATCCACGGTAAAGAACTAGGGAGAAAAATTTAAAGGGTTTAGGGCAGTGGTATAGGATATAAGTCATTTTTTAGCCTTTTTGAACGACAGTAAAGGAAAGTATAGGGTATAAATGAATAAAAATTTAATATTTTGATGAAAAATATTAAATTTAAACGGGAAAACCTTAGGGTTTTTCAATGAATTTTTTGAACTAGAGAGAGAGATAGAGGGAGGGAGGGTTAAGGGTATAGGGTAGAGGGTTTAGGGTTTAAGGGTTAAGGGTTAAGGGTTTAGGGTTTAGGGTTAAGGGTAGAGGGTAAAAGGGTTTAATGGTTTAGGTTTTAAGGGT
>CM021100.1:246382252-246627653 GCA_007115665.2 Sequoiadendron giganteum | reverse complement strand
TAGAGGGAGGAGGAGATAAAGAGGAAAATAGAGGGAAGGAGAGAGGGAGGAAGAGGTAGGGATGGAGAGAGAGAGGTGAGCGAGATAAGAGAGAGGAGGGAGGAATAGGTAGGGAGAGAGGGGTGAGATAGAGAGAAAGAGAGTAGAGAGGGAAGGGGAAAGAGAGAAGTGAGATAGGTGATAGAGATGTGTGATGGAGCTTAAAATTAGAGAGATAAGGAGGAAGGTGGAGAGATTGAGATGGAAGGAGGGGGGAGAGAGAGAGATGTATAGAGGGATAGGTTAGATAAAGAGAAGTAGAGAGGAAAGGAGGTGGGTGAAAGGATGAGAGAGGGAGAGGGAGAGGGGGAGAAAGAGAGGTGAGATAAAGAGAAGTAGAAAGGGAAGGAGAGAGAGAGAGGGAGATAGAGAAAATTAGAGTTGGAGGGAGGCAAGGAGAGAGAAGTGAGACAGAGAGAACTAGAGAGGGAAGGAGAGAGAGAATGACAAGATAGAGAGTAGAGAGGGGAGGAGAGAGAGAGTGAGGCAAAGAGAGAGAAAGAGAGGAAAGGGAGGGAGGGATAGGTAGGTATAGAGAGTAGAGAGAGATATATAGAGATTAAAGGATAGGGATGAGAGATAGAAAAATGTAGAGAGGGAAGGAGGTAGGGAGATAGATATTGGAGAGGGAAGGAGAGAGATGGACATGTATAGACATAGTTCTTGAGCTCTAGGAAGATATTTTTAGATAAAGGGATGGAGATAGGAGAGAGAGAGAGGTCTAGAGAATAAGAGATGAAAATGAGTGAGATAGAGGGAGAAAGATGAAATTTGACCTCTTGAGTACTAAAATTTGACCTCCTGATTACTGAAATTTGACATGCTAATTATTGAAATTTGAATAAGTCTAAATTTTTTAAGATCTTCCAAAAACTAGAATGTGCATTATAACTCTTACAGATCTAAAACCACTCTCAAACATCCTACCTATATATACATGAAATATAACTTAAAGTATAAGAAAGTAAATGTCCATATGTAAATGTCAACTTATACTTAAATGTTTATTTCATGTATATAGTTTCCCTAACAGAGAAAGAAAAAATCTAGTTCTATGCAAAGCAGGCCATTTGGCACTTGCCAAAAGGCCTGCTTTAGACGTGTTAATTAACATGATTTGCTAAATTTTCTCATATTTTCGATCGTGCTTCCCATCTCATTTGCACATCTTTCAATGCAAGTTTATTAAAAAAACTGTGATAGCATTAACCTCTATCTCAGCTATATAAATATATAATTCTTTTTTCATTTTGATTTAGTTAAGGTTTTGATCCATGGCTTCTATTGTAAATGCCTTAGTTTTTGGTCAAAAACCAACATGTGCTAGGTTTAGGATAGATTTTACACATTCATCGAAATGCAAAACAAATTACGTTTTATGAAACTAGACTCCATTCTACACATGATGAAAAAAAAATCAATTTTTGATTAGTTTGCAAAAAATTTTGGGGGGAGCACGCTCAAATTTCAGCTTTTCAGGATGTGTCCACTTTGAAAATTCATAAAATATTATATATTCATTAAAAAAATTATCGGAGAGGACGATAAACTACATGGTGTTAGCTAATTTCTCACCATTGGGATTTTTGAAATTCTGAAAAAAAGTTACCCAAAAAGTGGGGAGCCCTTAGGCGCTATGCTATTTTTTTTTTATAAAAATAGGACTTGTTTTGCCCCCCACCCCCCCCTCCCCCCTTTTAAGACCCTTAATCTTCATTAACTTCAAAAAACAATAGTAGCTTAGAAAATAGACTCAAAGTAGTTCAACTTTTGTTCTTGCCGCATCTTGAAATTTTGAGTGTAACTATCTTCATTTTCTCGTGCAAATCAGATTTTCCTGATTTCAAAAAAAAAAGTGGCATCTTAAGAGCCAAAATTGTGTCATAGATTGGAGCACTTACCTAGAGGTAAGTGGAGAGAAACACCTATGATTCTCAGAACTCTCATTAATTGGTTCTTCCAACACCATAATCTTTGCATCACCAAGAGGAGAGAGATTAGGGGAAGAACTAATATGATTGTTCAGAATGTCGAAGGTTGCATTATTGATCACAAAAAAAATGTCATAGCGAGGGGGGAGGGAAGGTTTCTTAGCACATCTAGATATATAAGACACAAACATTTTTTGAACAAAAATAAAAAGCATTTGTAACCATGTCATGCAATTTTCAGCAACATGAACAGTGTAGATGCAAAAATATAGAACATGTATATCCAATCTATGCTAAGTTTGAAGAATGTAAACAATGCATATGAAAGAATTAAAAGTAATTTTAATAGAAAACTTATGCATTGTTTTGTGAATGTAAACAGTGTATAAGAAAAATTGAAAAGTAATTTAATGAAGATTATGTACATTTTCAAAAATGTAGTCATTATGCAGATCCAATAATGAAGGTATATAAAAAATGACTTCCCTAACTTGATGATTTTGAGTGAAAAGCCTAAAACCTATGCTCTCATAACTTTTTAGCCTAATAGTATACGGTAATAGGGGGTTCGGGAAGAACAAAAATGAGGTTACAGAGCTGTAATAGATAATTAAAAATTTGAATAGGGACTAGGTCGCCAAAAATGGCAAACTAGTCCCAATAGGGATTTTTTTCAAATTTTCTAAAGTTTTTGAGTGGTTTTTGATGTGTCTCAGATTGTATGATGGATAAATATAAGATGAAAATGTAGAATTTGAGAAATTTTTAATGAAATTAGATATGCAAAAATGCAAGTTAACATGAAATTCTACTAATGCAGTATTTTATAAACTCTAGGATGCAAACAATGCAAATGCCTAATGCAATGCCAAAAATTTCCTAAGATGAATTGAAAATTCAGAAGGTTAACAAGTGTAGGATAGTTGAGTTCACCAAAATGAACCACCAAAAACATAAACAAACAAGGGAAAGAGGATTCCCTAAATAGGCTTCTAGGGTTTTTCACCCTAGAAGCACTTAGTGCAGGAATGACACTTTTTCCACTTTGGTGATATTCTTGGAGATAAAATAGTACTAAACTAACTAAAGAAATGTAAATATAACAATGTAAAGTAAATGACCTATGCTAAAATGGCCTAAACGCTTGCAAATGGAAAGGAAACTAGAAATAATAGAACTCGTGTACCTTGGTATTGGAATTTGTAGATGACTAGCCCCAAAATTTTCTGGAAAATGTCTGAAATCTTCTTAGGGACATTCCCGCCAAGTTGGGCGACCTAGTCCTCTTCCCCCAAAAAACTTGCCAAAACAAGTTTCTTCCAAAAGGGCATCCGAATCCACAAATTCCCCAAAATGTAACCTCAGATGGACTAGATCGTAATTGTTAGCGACCTAGTCCACTTTTGAGTTTTTGAGAATTTGGAAGTGTATGTTGTAGCCTTTGGTTTACACTCTGGTTGCCGATAGGTGTCCAGTTCAGCAGAAAATGGGCTGAAAGGGGTCTCCAAGCTTCAACTAGGGCTTTTTTGACTTGAATGAAGTTGACGGGTTGAGAACACCTTCCAAGCACCTCAAAACTGTATACAAAAACACCTGCAAACACACATTCCAAGAGGAGACAATGATTAGGGTTAGAGAATAGGGGTTTGCCTTAGTCAGACCTTAGGGTTTAGTGGGAAAGTTCTCACAAGATTTATAGTTTTAATTTGAATTTTATCTTTGGGCGACCTAGTCCACTTGGGAAATTTTAAGTGGTGGTCGGGAATTTAATGATGATTAACAATGTTTATTAGCTTTGCCAGCCTAGAACACAATTAATCTATCCTAAAATTACATTAAGGGGATAAAATTAGCATTGAAAAGGGTTTTTATTTAGGGGTGATAAGCCTAGATCAGTGAGAAAATAATTCACAACACTTTACAACACTTTGTCATAAGTCTTAGGAAGGTGTAAGAAGGTTTTATTTAGGTGAATTATGTTGAAAGGGTCTTAGCAACATGAGAAAATGTGTTACAACACTTCACAACACCTTAGTAAAACATCGTTAGGTTGTTGGTGAATTGCAAGCTTACAAGGCTTAATCAAGGTAAACAAGACCAAAATCTAGTGGAAAAGGCCAAACTAAGTGAAAAAGTGCCAAGGTATATGCTTTTTGGCGATATAGTAACAAAGAAAACCAATCTAAGGAAGTGTCCTTCAAGGATCTAGGGAAAATCTTAGCCAAGATTTTATCTTCAAGAATAAAGTCATTGTGCATAAGGCAGTATAGGTGGGATCATGGTTAGAAGGATCTCCTTTCCCTCCATATTTCTCAAATCTAGGCACCTATGTACCTTGTGGCATTAGTGTTCGCAATATCTTGAAGGAAAAGGGAATTCTTTTGACATAATATGTAGGTGGGCCATTTTAATTTTGGTTGATGGTGGAAACTTTCTTTTGAAGGGATGAAATTGTTTGTAAAAGTTGGTTTATGAGAGGGTCATTGTTTGTATAATGAGATGGAGGTGAATATGATGAGGGTGTGACTGTATTTGAAGGACAAGTGAATGAAATACTTATAGGTGGTAAATTTGTAGGAGATATGACGTGTGATTCCACAAAGGTACTATGGATGCTAGTGTAAATAACAAAGGAAAGAATCACATTACTATTCGGTTTCATTGTTGTTGTAACTTGAGTGTTGGTATAGGTAGGAATATAGGCATTTTTTTGTAGGAGAAGCGATTTGAATTAATATTTAGCTTGTAATATTGTTTGAGGGTAAAGGAAAACTAGTGGTTGTTGTAAGACATGATCCAAAAATCTAAATTATGTTACACATAAGATCAAATCCTTCACTTTCAAGCATTCGATGAATGTTATCTATGATAGGAATTACCGTAGTTAAAATTTTCTCATTACTTAATTGATTTTTTAGGTTTGCTACATCTTCATGAATCTGGATTATGTTTTCTTACAAATACAAGCATAAATTATTTTAACATGTGTTACACTACTTGAAGGTAAGGAATTGTTAAGGGTATGGTCCATACCTAGTGAGTTAGTGTCAACACTAGTAGTGAAAGAGATAGACAACCCAAGATCTATGATGATTGTGCTATTGCGGGATGAAATGAGTCTCAAAATTCATCTCACTATAGTATTAGAAATAGGACACCAAGTAGAAAATATCATGCAAGGGATACTAAATGTAAGATGGATGCAAATGCAATTTATGCTAAATGCAATTAAATGGATATAACAAAAACTTTGTAAACTAAAATATAAAGTTATCAACAACAAACAAGAGCACATAAATTTAGAGTTTTGAATTTAAGAAAATGCAGTTTAAAATATGCACTGGGACTAAATTGCCTAGAGGGGCGTATGAGTCTTAGTGAGGATTTTTTTTCAGAAATCATCTAGATCAATTAGTAAAGAACTCTAGTAGCACATCAAAGGTTCTAGGTTCAACCCCTAACTATTCTATATGAGTTGTATCTTAATAGGTGTTTTTAATAGAATAAATGTATTATATTTTCCTTTATACTCTGAAATTCTATATTACAATATATGGGTTTTGTTTCATAAATTTAAAAGAGCAATGTTTTTAGGTATAATCAATTTCATAATCATTTTTTCTTATTATTCATATGTTGACGATAAGTGTTGTGAGAATAAATGATGTAAATCAAATATTATGGTCACTAATGGCATTGGATTGAGTATTATAAGTATAGCATTGAAGGTTTTTCACATTGTCATTAGGTGGGAAAAATGTCTTCAATATTTTAGAGTAAATATTCTTCTTATGGATTGACCATAAAAGTTTTAAGATTTGATCTATTGATATAACTATCATTTTGAGGCGAGGTGAAGATATTGATTTTGGAATCCATAGAAACTTTAAATTTTTTGTATAGTGAGAAATATTCATATATCTCAACCTAGGTATAATTTCCTCCAATTAAGAGTAAGCATGTAGGAATAACTACCACCCTTCTACAAATTAATTTTGTATGTCAACCACTTCTCTAAGTCTTTGTAAAGATGTTGACTTAAAATTTTCATTTATACATATAAATTATGTGGTAATGGAAAATACCTTCAATAGCCTATGTTATTTCCACAAATATGCTCTTTATGGACAAGGAGGATATATATTTCACCTAGATGAATACATAATTTTGATATGATAACAAATGAGCCATATTATAGTTGTTTAAATAATTTAGTTTGGTATTTATTATTTTACTTTTCTACAGGGAAATATGATGAATTATAATTGGCATTAATAAAGTTAGCAACATTGCCTATGTGATGAATATGATGAAAATAAATATCATGCATAATAGAAGAAACAATTTTTTAAAAATGAAGAACCAAAAATTCACTAAGCTTTGAAAGAAGCACAAGAATACATGAACAAAAATTACCTTTATTATATCTGGTATAAAAAACCTTTTGTCCAATTACTAGAAACAACAAAGGAGGGGAAGGAATTTAGATTATATAAACGGTCATAACATTAATTGGTGACAAATTTTAGCATATTGTGGATAAGTACTTGAATATTGACACACTTTTCTCTTGTAATTATGTCATTATCATGGACTACCCTATTTGTTAAGGATATGCGTATTTTCTTGGAAAAATCTATTAGGCTTAGTGAAATTAGTCAATTATCATAACTGAAAAAAAATCATCATTGAAACCCTCCCTAACTATTCCTATTGGTTATTTGGTTGAATATTAAAAATATAAAAAAAGAGTAAAAGTTAATTTTTCATAATCTTTGATGCCAAACATCCTCTCTCTCTCCCTCTCCCTCTCTCTCTCTCTCTCTCTTCAACATGTTTTAGAATAATGAAGCCTGAATATTATAATCAATTCGCATATGCACATTAGTAAAAAATTTTAATAGTAGATGCAACTATTAGACTATTTCATATAAATGAGTAAATAATGGACCACAAGAAATATGTTTAACACATTTGAGCTCATAAATCAACCAATCACTCATATGGTACTCTATGTTGAATCATATCTCCTATGTTAGAAGAATCAACTAGATCAATATATTTTCATTTACCTTTTCACTCCTATGATGGTGCCATAACCTACCTAGGTTGGATATCATTATAAAATTTGAAGAGACAAGATTTTTACAAAGTTGAGATACATATAAATGATGATTTTATTATAGTCAATTGTAAAATATGTAAAGAATCTAAGGTAACATAACAACTTCCTACACTAATCTTGAGAGGAGAATAATGCAAATATTTTATGGATTTTTTTAGTTACAAAAACTTAAACATAAATATCATACATACCACAACACAATGATTTAAATGGGTAAAACCCTTTCGGGAGAAAAACCCATACACTTCAAAAGCTACACAATATATTATTTAGAAATTATAATGATTACAATATACTTACTAATCAAGCTTCTCATAGGAGTATCACCAACCAAAGATCCAAAGACAACATGACCACTATTAGACTCTCAAAATATATCACACTAAACAGTCATAATACAATGCCCTCATAAAATAGGGTTTCCTTCTAGGGTAAGTCAAAAAAATAAAATATCAATTGTTAGATATGAGATATAATGATGAATGGTCTAGATTTACAATAATAAAATATAAATAAACTTTTATTTTCTGAGGTGCTACCTCCAAACCCCTCATGGGGGGGGGGGGCGGTGGAACCCCCTCACTCCCCCTCATTGTGGACATATCAACAATACTTTATGTAACAATAGTACCTCATATAATTGCAAGGTTGAGACACATTTACTCAACAAAATATAACATGCTTTTTATAGACTTTAGAGAGATAACTAATTTTCACAAAATTTGGTTTTAACATGATAGCTAATTAAAACTAATTTGCCACATATTTGATTCTACTCTCACATATTTCTAGAGATAAAAGCGACACTACGAAAAACATAATTATACATTTAATTATTAATTTTAACACTGGTTTCTAGGCTACTACCTAAAACTCATAATAGTGACACCTTTCCAATCTTAGAGTTATCATACATTAGCTAATAATTAATTAATCTTTAATTGATTATAATTCTTATTTATTATTTACACTTAATATAAACTTAGGAGTGCTTTTATGCTTTATTGAGTGAATATTAGATCATTATGTCTCATCTCATGTGATGTTGACACTTGTCATGATTTGATCTCTTTCTCATTTAGGGCTTTTCTCTTATAAGCATTCAACCCTTATTGTAAATATCTCTCAGATATTATCTGGAGCTTTCATATCTTCTTGAAAGTCTCTTGTTGTATCTTTTCCTAATTGATGAATATTACACATTATTTTGCAGATCTCTTATATGGAAGGTGTATTTATTTGTTGTTTAATCTTATGGCTTGTGGTTTTGTGCTTGTTTCAAAATTATAACATCTAAGACTTTGTGAAGGATATCAAGTCAAACTAATGTAAATTGTTACAACAAAAAAAAAAAAAATTCAACTTATAATAATAACTATAAATCTAAATAAAAATTTGATATTACAAAATTTCTTCGAAAACCTTGAAACCTTGTTATGAAGGCGACACAAAATTAATATGTAATCCATATTTCTCTTTTTAAAACTATTATTATTCTTTTATTTTATTTTGACACTCTATTTTAATTTCTACCGTTAATTACTTTAGCATTCAATACACCAAACTTTTTTCCTAGATGTTCAAATTTCAACTTTGTGAATATATCGACAAACTAGTCTTTAGATCTACAAGACTTCAGAATAGATATCTTCATTATTCAGTAACCCTATGATGAAATGGTATATGATATTTATGTTTTTTCTATACTAATATCATATAACAATACAATGACTTCCTATGATTATTAATGAACAATCATCAATCACAAAAATTAAACATTTAAAGATCACTTGGTTTCTATTATGTTCAACTTCTGAGTATTTATATGTGTACAAAATTTCAATCATATTTTAGACTTCTTTCCAATTAGGTACACCAATCTACTCATAATCTATTTGTGTATGTACTATTTCACAGTTTATTTCTTCCACTCTTTGTTTCAATAAATTTTTTTAGAATGGTTTTTCAATTTACATATAGTATTAAAATGAAGATACCAATACATTTACTTTTTAGATCCATAATAAGTACAAGAAGAATACTAGAAACATTGCATTTCCTTAATTAAGTTCTATGTAAGTATATTTCCTATAACATTATTATAATTTATTTATCTCTTATATCTAATTTATCTATTCTTTAGCTTCACTTTTAGTTTAATATGCTTTGTAGTTCTATGCTTAAAGATTTTCAAAAATTTCCATTGCAACTCATTCTTTTCCAAAACATCATTTGTTATTATCATCACAATTACAAGAATTTTTTTTTGACCGAAACACATTGTTGTTCTCAACTTTACTCTCTTTATCTAAACAAGCTTTAGCTATATCACACATATCAAATAATCCATCAAATGAATAGCACAAATCATTTGTATCACTAGAGACATCACATAGTGAAGGCCAAAACCTTAGACACTCATTTTCTTTGATTATGTTGTAAATTTTTTTGTTCTTTGAACTCCCATGGATATTTTATTCTCTTATGAACTATTTTTGTTTGTAATTTTTTTTAGATTATTTATCAAACCATTACAAATTTTCAATTTTGTTTTCAAATTTCATGAATTATTTTTCCAAAGTATCCCCCCTCCCTCTCTCTCTCTCTCTTAATTTAATAGACCCTACAATATCTCTTAATTGTTGTGTTTTCTTTACTTATGGCTTCCAAACCTAGTGGATTTTCCTTTTACATTTGCTACAATTCATTCACCTTATAGATAGCTCCACAATCTCTCAAGTTTCTTTGTTTGGTTGAGTGGTTCCTCCTTTTGATTGTTGTGGATTCACACTTCCTTTTATGGCTTCAAATAACTCTCAAAAAATGCAGTGTAGTTGTACTTGTCTTCAAACAACAAACACTCAAACTTCTTACTCTTTTGCTAGTGCCCATGACATTATTGAGCCAATTGGTACACCAATAACTGTTTCACTCAATTTCAGAAAAAAATTAGATAAAAGATTTTCTATTACAAACAAAGACATTTCTAAAAACTTAACATGTAACAGTTTGATTTGAAAAATTATTAAAATTATACAAAATCAATATTTAATGACTTTCTCCTCCTTTTAAGAAAAAACATATGCATTTACCATTTTTATTTTGAAATAAAATATATTATTATTTTTTGCAACACTCTTATCCTCTCTAATCAGTGAAAATTTGACCAATCTAAAATAAGAATTTAGAACCAATGACAGAAACTACCAAGGGGGAGTAAACTTTATAAAAGCCAGCATAGAGAAAAAAAACTCTGTGAAATAGAAGGCCCAATCCTTGGTACACTATTGTTCATAAAATACTTTGATATCATTGTTAATAATAAAACCCAAAAAAGCAGCGGTGTGGAACAAAGCCCAATTCAACTCAGTCATTCTAAGCAACAATAGTCATATATAATTTATATATTTATCGGCAAAGAAGTCCCCTTCCATCTGGCCACCCTTTGCAATTGAAGTAGAAGAGGCATCCCCTGATTTATAATCAGACAATTTTTTGGAAAATAAATAAATAAAGACATTCTCATAAAAGAAAATAGTAATAGCCAATGATATTTTCTTACAATACTTATTTAAGTAATTATTAAATCCACAAAAGTTCAAAAACATTGGCAAATCTGTCAAATGTTTTAGCTCGTGTAGCTACTAATGTAAGCTAATGCTAAAAACTGAATGCACAAAAACACTAGTCCCCCGCATTATAGGAAGGAACTTAATGAGTCATTAATAATAATAGTTAAAAAATTTCTCACACAATACTATAATTGTGTGAACTTATTCCTAAATATTTTGTTCTTAGTTATGAATTCTACATCTCCGACAGGATCGCTGCATCGTTACTATTCAGACAAGTTTCTCCTGAGACTAGTGTAGAGAGGTTAAAGGGATACGCAACAGAAGTGTTTCCACTCCAGATCTGCCTCTGAAAACAAGCTATAAACTTTTTCAGTGCCATGACCTCCATCCCAGAATATATATGTGCTTGGATCATTGCAAAACAAGTTCGGTGGATCAGTCTTTCCACAACCTATTTCTACACCCAACAGTCCCGATCCACAGCATGCCGACTTAGTATCGTCAAAACCTGCACCCAAAATTTACATGAACTTGTTACGCTGCTTCAGCCACACAATCAGTGAATCTAAATGAAGCAAGAAATTAATAAAAATAATATATTCTTTAAAGAGAATAGCTTACCATAGGCTTCACCATTGTCGATAATGTTCATTATAAAATCATAAGCATTAAGTTGGATAACGGTCCCTTCATCCAGCTGAGTGAGAAATGAGTTGAAAGCAGTGTTATATTCGTTAACCAATGTGTTTAGAAACCCGAAACAATCTCCATTATTAAAAGGGTATACCAGATATCTGGCAACTGAAGTACATCCCAGAGGTGGAATGTTCGATACAATGAATTTCCTTGCCCCGCGATTGTGAAGCCTCTGTCATGTTACATGGTAATAATGAGTTAATTCATCGTCTATGAAACGGTACACAATTTTGGGGTTACAATATGGGAAGAAATCTGCAGATTGACGAACTAGAAACTTACTATTATGTATTCGTCTAATCTGGAGAGCATCAGACTGATGAACTCTGCTCGAGTAGTGTGGTTGTTAAAGTAGTAGTTAAAAAAGGAGGTAATGTCGTTGCTTCCAACTATAACTGCAAATAAAGAGTTGCCTAAGTTCTCTTTTTCAGATTCATTTAGATTATCGGAATATTGTTCGAATAGAGATATTTGTTGGCTCATACTCAAAACATTCTGCAAGATTGTAGTAGATTAGTTATAAGGACAAACCATCATACTTTTTGCTGAAAACTTTGAAGGAAAATTCTTACCCTACCTCATTAAAATATAGCATGTAAATGTAAATATAAGTAATTAATTACCAAGTTTGTTTTCATCTAAACTAAATAAATGAAAAAAATAGTGAATGTTTAAGTTCTAATCAGATATAATACAATATCAAATTGGGATCACCTTCTATGATGGAAAATAGATATTACAACAGAAGTAAGATAGTACAGAGACAACGTTAAAATATCTCTATTTGATACCCACTTTTCTGTATTTTTTTGTGTTGAAAAATCATTTTAGTAAAATGGTGGAAGTTTCTTTTGAAAAGGAAAAGAGTAGAGACCTGTTCGGCCCCTGTTGTGTCGAGCAGACCGCTACCTCCTGATGCGAAATTTATTCCAGTTGTAAAATTCACGCCTGGTTGGAGATAAGGAGGGGGGTAAGGGAGCCCCAAACAAGAGGCTGAAACCACAGTAAATCCATTATATTCTCCTTTATACTCAGCAGAGCTATATTAAAGTATCTAATCTATAAAAGAGAAAAAGATTGAGTAAGACCATTGAAGTCTGTGACAAGAAATTATACCAAGGAAGTCGAGAGTCGTGCGGCCATTGGTAAAACGACCAGTTGGGTAGGGGAAATAAGATACGCCATATGGGATGTAGTCTGCACGTGCTGTACAGTTTGGAATATAATTATTATTGCCTGCATCTGCTAACGAGTCTCCAAACACATACAGGGCTGGCACATAAGGCTCCGTTTCAGCTGCTACAAAACAAGTGATGAGCCAAAGCCCAACTAAAACACTCAGCACTGAGCTCGCCATTCTCACCTTAACAACTGATTATATCTAGCTACCTCGCTTACTGGATCTGAAACTTGTTCGACTATTTATAGGAAAATGCTGTCGTATGTTCATTGCTTGTACGTATAAAAACTAGTCGTGTACGTACATTAATACAGTAGACAAATTGTATTAGAATTACTTGCCAGTGGACAACTGACATGATGATTTTCCGGATATGCATGCAATCGTTTTCAAACCATTTAGTTTTCGCCATGTATTGTAAACGTTTTCAATAGTTAATTGAACATTGGTGGGTTATTCTATGCAAAATATTATAAGGTAAAAATTGTCTTATTTTACGTATGTATGAGGTAAGCAAATAATCAATGCAATGAATGATAAATATTTTAGAATTCTGATAAGTTTCTTTTGTTTGGATTTGGTGGTCCAGTAATTTATGTTTTGTTGTTTAAGCCTGATCCTATTAAATTATTTTTCATCTCTTGTTCGGGATTGAGAGGGTGTCATTTTTTGTGAATACTGTATTATAATCTTTTATAACTGGTAATACCATTATTCATTTATATTGAAATCTATAATGAAAAAATGATAGTTTTTTCTTTTTGAAGAAATTTGTATTTTTATTAAAAAGATGAGTATATTGGGAGAAAGCTTTTTAAAATGGATCATTTGTTTAATTGTAGTTATTAACACATTTTTCATATTTGAACTTGACATTCTTATAGAGATATTTATGTAACCAGATATGTTGAGGTGCTTGGATATATAATAGAAAACTAGCCATGTCAATAAGGTTATACAAGTTAGCTCTATTATCCTTCAAACACGGTGTAAATTTTAGTTTAATAGTCTAAAATAATGATTCAAGGTAAGATATAATGAAAGAAATGTCCTTGAGCATTGAGTTCATGCTCTAATATTAGAGTAATGTACAATAACGCCTTTTATACAAAGTAATAAATATTTATGAATATTTCTTATATTTTTTGAATGAGTTAAAATTCTTATAACAAATAAGTAAATAAATAATTCAATGGTCCTTTTGTAATGGATACCGAGTTTTATTCTAATGAAAACAATTTAATAAATAATTCAAATATATTATACTTAAATAATCTATTACTAAATAATTAAAGAAGAAAATATGTACATAAAATTTAAATTAAAAAATTCTATTCATTCCAAATACTTTTTCAAATTGGGCAGGGGGCCTACCTCAATTGGCTAAAGGATCCTATTGTAGGCAAGAGATCACGAGGTCTAGTCTCCCCCCAAAACCCATGGTACCGGAGGGCGTGTCACATGAAAAAAGTTGATTAGGTTTTTTCCCCCTTCTTTTGATGGATCAATTGTAAGATTGTTTCCTAATTATGAACTTGATTGATAAATATGAATCTAATCACTTTGAATCTTATAAATATTCATTTGGGAAAGACATTTGTTGAAGGGTTTTAACCTAGAAAATAGCTAACAATGTTACTAAACCAATTTTAAGAGTTGTTAGATTTGGGTTATTCATCTTTGATTAAAACCCAAATCATCATTTAATAGCTTAATAAAATAGATCAAGATAAAATAATATAAAAAATAAAAAAATTGTTAGAATGTGAATTCATAATCTTACAATACTACAATGTATAATATAAATTTTCATATAAAATTATAATCTTTTGTTAATATTTATTATAATTTTAAAATAAATTAATTTTTTATTTTTTTTTAATATTTTAAAATACATTTCAAATATAATATATTTTAATAATCTCCTAACAAACAATAAATAAAAAATCATCTAACTAAAATTTAAATTTAAAATACGTATTTTTTGAACTTAATTAATCTTCTAAAAATACCAATAGAAGCTGATAATAAAAAATAAAATATAAATTCTAAGAATATATATTAAAATAAAATGAACCCCAAATAAATACAAACACTAGTGGTGAAGTTGAACTATTTTTAATGACCTTACCAATAAAAAAAATTATAAGGATTAAATTTTCACCACGAGGAATGCGTGAATGGATATGACCGGCAGGTGTGCGTATTTTTATATTTCCACGAAGAGCGGGTGGACATGCCAAGGAAAACTATATTAACTGCATATGTAGAGAAATATGAATCGAATTAAAGATCTTAAATGTCAAATAAACCACGTAAAAGCGAAGGGGACATTTGAGAATTCACAGTATTCCAGAATGAAACACATCATCGCTGCCAAAAATCTCTATTATCCATGTACATAATGTTCATTAACATGTTGATTAGAGTTCAGCAAATTTTGAAGTCTATTACTTTGTAGGGTCCAGCAGAATATGTGGAGATTTCGTTAAAAACATGGCAAACCATCTAAACCATATAAGGGACCTCCTTGCATCTCAGAAAACGTGAAGCTTTCTATAATGGAGAAATATCAAAGAATCTTAAATGGTTAAAAGGTGCATACTAATTTTTGTATTTATTAATTAATTAAAAATCAAAATTTAAAGTATTTTTATTTTCAGTTAATTAATAAATACGATCAAATGTACGTCATGATGTTTGTTTAGATTTTCCATCTATACATTAAAGATTTCAAAATCATAATGTTTAGACACAACATGATGTTGGTTATAATCCACAAAAAATAGTATATTTAAGGCATGATGTTATGATTGTACTACGCCTATCCAAACTCTCAATCTATACAAAACTTTTCAAAACCATGACGCTAGGATACAATATGGCAATGTTTACTGTCCTCACAAAATATTATTGATGTCATGATTCTAATATACAAACTATGCCACCATCATATTTATCTGTACAAAGTTATTTTTTAACTTAAGGTGATGGGACTTACAAAAATGCTAACTTTAATATTTTTATCTTGTTTTTAATAACATTCAATTGTTTGTTATGATCCATTTCATACCCTTTTTGTTGATATTGTATTCATAATACGCATTATTGTTGGTAATTCACATTGTTGTCATTTGTTTTAATTCAAGAATGATGACTGATTCTTGCTAGCTTCATGAAAGACAAGATGCAGAGGACTAAACGATAAATGTGAATCAAGTAGAAAAACATAATTCTTCTATACAGGTTTCTCTACTATATCTCAACTAGGATGTGGAATCCATCCAAACTAAATAAAACCATTTACTTTTATTTTATCATGACAACAAACATTTTTGTGAAGTTCTTTTTGTTAAAATATAAGGAAAAATCTTTATGAAATGCTTCATATTCCTCCTATGTGGAATTGTCTTCTTAATATAAGTCCTACATTACCTTACAATAATATACTTCTTTGTTATGCAAGCAATTTTTTTTGAATTTCAGACACTTTTAAAACATCATTGTTACCACTATTGAATCGTGAATTGCTGAGAGTGAATTTTATTTAGCAATGATGAATTTTCCATATTGACTGATGCCATACAAAAATGAATAAAATCTACTACATATATTGATGAATACAATCTACTACATATGTTTTTCAAATAAGACACTGACATATATTATGAAATAGAGGAAGAGTAGGTGGCAAAGCTATTCATTATGCAACTAGATTAATGATTTCACACAATTAAAAAAACACCAAAAATCTATGAGCCAACTTTGTTACTTTTCCAAAAAGTAATCAACTAGCGGCGGCAACAACAATCTTCAACTAGCAGTAGCTTCCTCTTTTTTCCTTGCCTCCTTTGAACAATAATCTCTTTCATGACAGCTTGACTTTTTCCATTCTTCAGCGATTTACTTTGTGCTTCAGATCTTGACATAATTTTGATTTCTTTCAAATTGAGAACTCCATTTTATTTAGCATCTTCTAATCTTTCCTTTGACTGGTGCGAACAGATGCAACCTAGGCATTATTCCTTCAGTTGTGATTGTATATTAAAAAAAAAACTTAAAAACTAATTTAAAATGTCTAACTAAAAAACATCAACTGTGTTAATTTAATATTGTAGCTCGGACAGTTGTTTCTCCAATTCAAAGAATTAGTATTTAATTCTTGAGACTTCTAAATAGAAGTTAGTTAGGTCCAGATATTTAATTATTTAATTAAATAATTGATTCCTCTAGAGACTTCTAGAAACCAGTTAGTTAGGGTTTGTTAGAGTCTAATTAATCTTAGCCATTGATTGAGATTAAATCTTGGCCATTGGTTTTCCAATGAGAATAGTTTAAAAGGGGGTCGTTGGGCATTTGGAGAACACAGACTGATAGACACAAGTTGGAGAAATATTTGTAGTGATAGCAAGGACGCAGTGATAGCATTGGAGGCAGCAGCAGTGGAATTTCAGCAGGAGAAATTGAGAGAAGAATTTCCGGTGAAGAATATTGCTGGAGCTTTGTCAGTGAGAAGCAAGCAGTTTCTTTTGTATCTCTTGATTTGCTGAAGATTAATATAATTCCTCATCTGCAGTACTGGTTTTCCCTCCGGGGTTTTTCCAGGGATACTTTGTCCAAAAATATTGTGTTTATTAGTTTGCATGTTTTCTTCTCTATTCCTGTGAGTTTTATCTGTGAAGTTGCAGTTGTATTATTTTTCAGTATTTGCTGTGAATTAAATTTTGGTAGTCAAATAATATTTATAGATAGGAGATTAATAATCAGTAACTGCAATAGATTTTTCACATGGTATCAGAGCAGATCTAAGGGCAGAAAGAGCTCAGTGCAGGCACAGGAAGAAAAGGAAAATAGAGGGTTTATAAAACCCAGTTCTACCTCTTTAGTATTATTATTTTTGTTATTACTATTTTTTGTTTGAGATGGCCTCAGCAGGTTTAAGAGATCTGGACAGATTGGATGGAGCCTCAAATTTTGGTGTCTGGAAAGTCATAATTTCTTTATTGCTGGAAGAGAATGGTATCAAGGAATATGTTACTAGTGTTGTAGTTGTACCTACAGATCCAACACAGTTCTTAGCATATAAGAAGGAAGATGCCAAGGCAAGGAGGTTGATTCTTGATGGTGTTAAGGATCATATTGTTCCACATATCACAGAGTTGGAAACAGCGAAGATGATGTGGGACGCCATTTTGAATCTGTACCAGAATGCTACCACTAACAAGAAGTTGATTCTCAGAGAAAAGTTGAGGAACACCAGGATGAACAAGGGAGAGGACGTTACAAGTTACCTCACCAGACTTAGACTTGTCAAGGATGAGTTGGCAGCTCTTGGAGATAAACCAGATGATGACGAGCTAGTACGGATAGCTCTAAATGGGTTTACTAAGCAGTGGGATGTCTTTGTTCAAGTTATTAATGGACGAGACACCTTACCAAGTTGGGATCGACTATGGAGTGACTTCACTCAAGAGGAGCTTAGATTAAGCCTTGTCAATGGTGCCAGCAGTAAGAGTCAGAAAAGTGAGGTAGAATAGGAAAACGTTTCCCTAGCAGGAAAAGGTAAAGCAAAGAAGGGGTCTAGCAAAGGATCAAATCCTAAAGGCGAGAAGAAGGACTTGTCTAAAGTCAAGTTCTACGGTTGTCATGAGTTTGGCTACTATGTCAGCAATTTCCCACAAAAGAAGAAAGGCAAGAAGCAGACGGCAGCTTCAGCAAGTGCAGATGAGCTCTCTAGCAGAATGGAAGATGAGTTTGCACTCATAGCTTGTATGGTTAGCTCAACCTCACAAGGTGTTTGGTATATAGACAGTGGGGCATCATTTCATATGATAGGAGTTAGAGAATACTTTTTCAGTTATAAGGAGGAGGACATCAGAATCCAGATTTCTATGGGGAACATGTCCAAACTAAATCCAGTTGGAAAAGGGACTGTTCTATTTCAAAGGGAGAATGGTAAGCCGATTCCCATTCATGGTGTGTTGCATGTGTCAGGCTTGGGTATGAATCTTATTTCCATATCTGTCCTTTAGGATAAAGGCTACAATGTACTCTTTAGAGGGGCAAATGTGTTAATCAAGCACAAGGATTGGAAATCACCCATAGCTATTGGAGTTAGGAGCGGCTGACTTTACAAGTTGCAGTTTGATACTCATAAGGCACTGATTAGCAGCGAAAATTCTAGAGATCAAGGAGAGCTATGGCATAGGAGGATGGGCCATATACATCATGGAGCACTTAAATTGCTTCGTGAGACAGTGACAGGTGCTCCAGAGGTGAGCACAGAGCATGATGATGTATGTAAGGGATGTGTGTTGGGGAAGTTTGTGAAAGCAGCTTTTCCAAGGAGTAACACCAGATCCAAAGGTGTTCTTGATCTAGTACATTCAGATATATGTGGACCAATGTCGACAAAGTCTCTCAGAGGATACGAGTACTTTTTTACTTTTATTGATGATTTCTCTAGGAAGACCTGGATATACTTCTTGAAGACCAAGGATGAGGTTTTCAGTCGCTTCCAAGAGTTCAAAGCTCTTGTGGAGAATTCGACAGGCAGGAAGATAAAGGTTCTTCGGTCAGACAATGGAGGTGAGTACAAAGGGAAAGAGTTCCAGGAGTTCTGTACCAGGGAAGGAATCAAGAGAGAGTGGACTGTTCCTTACAACCCACAGCAGAATGGGGTTGCTGAAAGGAAGAATCAATCTATATCAGAGATGGCAAGGGCTATGTTGTATGACCAGGATATGCCACGTTAACTATGGGCAGAGGCATGCAATACAGCAGTATACATACAAAATAGGGTTCCACATAAGGTATTGGGCAAGATGACACCAGAGGAGGCATTCTCAGGGAAGAAGCCAAATGTTAGCCACTTCAAGATATTTGGGAGTTTGGCATATTGTCACATTCCAGGTGCTACACGTTCCAAGTTAGATCAGACTGCAGAGAGAGGGTACTTTGTGGGGTACAGCGAGACCTCAAAGGCATATCGAATATTTATTCTAGGGGCCAGGAGGATTATAGTTAGGTGTTATGTCAAGTTCATGGAGGACAAGGCATTTAGAAGGTCCAGAAATTTGCTAGCAGATGATCAGAGTGAGCAGCCAACAGAAGCTCCAAGGATTGAGCAATCAGATCAGGGACAGCGAAGCTCGAGTACAATGACTAGTACAAGCACAGGCTCAGGTGCTGAGAGTTCACAGAGTATGGAAGCAGATCCAAGAGATGCATCAGGAACACATGGGGGTTGATATTTCATTCTCTACAGTTGGTAGCAGTAACCAACAGGATACTCAGGAGTTTGTGGGAGCTCCTAGGACAAGTAGTAGGCAGCAAAGACAACCAACCAGGTATAATGACTATATGGCTTCAGTTAGTTAGTTGGTAGATAGTGAGCCTTCCAGTTATCAGGAGGCTGCACAACAGCAAATGTGGCGAGATGCAATGGTTGAGGAATATACCTCAATAGTGCAAAACGATGTGTGGGAGGTTTTGCCTAGACCGACAGATAGGGCAGTGGTTGGATCTCGCTGGATATATAAGATCAAGCACGGTGCAGATGGTAGGATCGAGAAATACAAGGCAAGGTTTGTGGCCAAGGGTTTCTCTCAGAAGGAGGGAATAGACTATGAGGAGACATTTGCTCCAGTGGCTAGGTATACTTCTATACGAGTTGTGATCTCTCTTGCAACACAGATGGGATGGCAGATCCATCAAATGGATGTCAAGACAGCGTTTCTTAATGGTGAATTGAAAGAGGAAGTATACATAGAACAACAAGAGGGCTTTGTAGCACACAGCAGTGAAACCCATGTGTGCAGATTGAAGAGAGCTTTATATGGACTCAAGCAGGCTCCCAGGGTGTGGTATGAGCGCATTGATGAATACTTGTAGGGATTGGGATTTGTGAAGAGTGAGACGGATGCTAATCTCTACTACTTGGTAGTTGGGGGTGAGATTCTCATTCTTGTTCTATATGTGGACGACTTGTTTTTAACAGGTTCATTGGGGCTCATAGAGGAGTGCAAGAGGGACCTTGCAACAGAGTTTGAGATGAAGGATTTGGGGCTTATGCACTACTTTCTAGGCACGGAGGTATGGCAGACAAATGGTGAGATTTTCCTTGGTCAAGGGAAATACTGCATTGAAATCTTGAGGAGGTTCGAGATGGAGGATTGCAAAGCCATGTCTACTCCTATGATCACGAACTGGAAAAAGGTAGACTCATCCAGGGAGAAGGATGTAGACCCCACCTTATACAGACAGTTGATTGGGTCTCTCATGTATTTGGTCAACACCAGACCAGATATATCCTTTGCAGTAAATTCTCTTTGTCAATTCATGGTTGAGCCGAAGAGAATGCATTGGATAGCGGCAAAGCATGTGTTGCAGTATTTGTGTGGTACAATCAAGTATGGGATCAAATATACTCGACGTGATGGTATCAAGTTGATAGGCTATACTGACACAGCAGGAAAAGCACTTCAGGGTGTTGCTTTAGCTTAGGATCAGGAGTTGTCTCTTGGTACAGCAGGAAGCAGAAGTCTGTGGCCCTGAGTTTTGCAGAGGCAGAATACATAGCAGCTAGCATGGTGACATGTGAGGTGATATGGCTTTGAAAGTTGCTGGTAGCCTTGTTAGGTCAGAGGGTTGATACTACAGTGATACACTATGACAATCAGAGTTGCATCAAGTTGTCTGAGAATCCGGTGTTTCATGATAGGTCTAAGCATATAGACATCAGGTATCATTTCATCAGGGATTGTGTACAACGGGGGATTATTCAGGTATAGTATATACCTACAGATCAGCAGGTAGCAGACATTATGACAAAGGCATTGGGGAAGGCGAAATTCATCTTCTTCAGAGATATGTTGGGTGTTATGTAGAACACCTTCCTCGCTAAGAGGGAGTGTTAATTTAATATTGTAGCTCGGACAGTTGTTTCTCCAATTCCAAGAATTAGCATTTAATTCTCGAGACTTCTAAATAGAAGCTAGTTAGGTCTAGATATTTAATTATTTAATTAAATAATTGATTCCTCTAGAGACTTCTAGAAACCAGTTAGTTAGGGTTTGTTAGAGTCTAATTAATCTTAGCCATTGATTGAGATTAAATCTTGGCCATTGGTTTTCCAATGAGAATAGTTTAAAAGGGGGTCATTGGGCATTTGGAGAACACAGACTGATAGACACAAGCTGGAGAAATATTTGCAGTGATAGCAAATAGTCTTGCAGTGATAGCAAGAACACAGTGATAGCGTTGGAGGCAGCAGCAGTGGAATTTCAGCAAGAGAAATTGAGAGAAGAATTTCTGGTGAAGAATATTGCCGGAGCTTTGTCAGTGAGAGGCAAGCAGTTTCTTTTGTATCTCTTGATTTGCTGAAGATTAATATAATTCCTCATCTACAGTAATGGTTTTCCCTCTAGGGTTTTTCTAGGGACAATTTGTCCAAAAATATTGTGTTTATTAGTTTGCATGTTTTCTTCTCTATTCCTGTGAGTTTTATTTGTGAATTTGCAGTTGTATTATTTTTCAGTATTTGCTGTGAATTAATTTTCGGCAGTCAAATAATCTTTATAGATAGGAGATTAATAATCAGTAACTACAATATATTTTTCACAAACTACATTGGCATCACATCTTTATCTTGGATTCCATACTTGCATCATCATCCAACAGTCACTTCATTTCGGATAGAGTTTGTGGGTCGTTAGCATTCAGACTCGTTTTCCCCAAGGCTAGTGTAGAGAAATTAAACGGATACATATAAGAACTGTTTTCGCTCCAAATTTGCTCTGAAAAAATGCTATAGACCTTTTCAGTGCCATGAGCTCCATCCCAGAACACATATGTGCTTGTATCATTGCAAAAAAAAATCGGTGGATTAGTTTTTCCATAGTTTATTTTTGTACCAAATTTTCTTGCTCCACAGCATGCCGATATAGTGTAGCTAAATCCTGCACTCAAATTTTCCATACATTTATTTCAATGACACAACCATTAAATTCGTAAGAAAAATGATGTTGATTGAAGTAAGAGATACCATATCATACCATAGGCTTCACCATTTTCGATCATGTCCGTTAAAATATCATAAGGATTAAGCGTGAGAATGATCCCGTCATTGAGCTTTTCATTAAGCTGAGTCACAAATGTCTTGAAAGCAGCATTGTATTCCTCAAATACTTTGGTTAAGGAGTGGATGCATTCTCCGTGGTATGTACTGAATCCAAGAAGTTTTCCTTTTGGAGTACATCCCAGAGATAGAATGTTCAATACAAGGAATTTCCTTGCCCCAGAATTGTATAGCCTCTGTCAAGTTACAAAGTAATAATGATTTATTTCTTCTTCTTTGAAACAGTAGACATTCTTTCGATTACTGATTGGAAGAAATCTGTAGATGGCCAGATTTAACACTTACTATTATGTATTCCTCAAATTTGGCGAGCAGCAGAGTGATGAACTCTACTGGAGTAGTTGTGTTTCCTAGAGTAGTGTTCATTACATAGAAGATAATGTCATTGCCTCCAGCTATAATGCCAAATAAAGAGTTGCCTAGATTCGCTTGTGCAACCCCAGTTAGATTGTCATAATACTATTCGAAAAGAAATACTTGTTGGCTCATACTGATAATATTCTGCAATATATATTGTAGCAGATTAGTTACATGGACAAACCATTAATTATTCTGTACAAATAAATTATGTGAAAATCTTAAATCAATATTTCTCATAACTTTGTTGATCTAACCACTTTCTTCCTACTAAATTTTGATTTTAAAATTCTCACATATACATTTTATTATTCAATATCCTTGTAGTTGAACTATAATTCTACCAAAACTTTAATACAAAAATGCAAAAATTAAAATAATACAATCTAAGCATTTCAAATTAAATTAGGTATCAAGGGAAACATTCAACAAAACCAAACAGCTAAGCTTATTTTAATAAGCCAAGACAATTTCAGATCAATAGACAAATGATGTGCCATGAGTGTGGGAAAAACAACCATTAAATGACAAAGATTTAAATAGAACAAAACACGAGTTCCAATTCTTCTCATAAAACCAGTAAACAACTATCTAAATGGTTTGCGTGGCTCTAATCAAATATTTTAAACTAAAAACTCTGGTAAGTCACAAGACATATATCGTAAAGGGTCCAAGTCAAGATGCTTCTTTTTTATGCATATTTTTCATTATCTTTTGGATTGTGAAATCTGTTTAATGATCAGTTTAAGTTAATGTGAAGAAAGAAAAGAGTAGTGACCTAACCGGTCCTTGTTGAATCGAACAGACCTCAGTCTCCTGATGTGAAATTTATTCCAGTTCTAAAATTTTCCTCTGGTTGGAGATAAGGAGGAGGAAGAGGAAGCCCCAAGTAAGTAGTGTTGGAAATAATGGAGAAATCCAGAATCTTCTAGATTGGTAGAGTTCCTAGGTCTAGGTTGTCATTAGCTGGATTGTGTAAGATCCCATGTTGAATTAGCTATATATGTAATTGTTTGGTTGATTAATATTCATTCAGTTTTGTGTGGAGACATTGAGTCTTATATGTGTTTTCTTTCCTATCTAATGTTCTTATTAATTCTGAGTTGGTATAAGAGCTAAGGAATGGAGATCACAGATTTGTGGTGATAGGTGGAAAGCTTGAGATCACCTCTGTGAAGAAATCGGCTTCATTGTTGCTGCGTGAGTGTGAGACCTAATGGCATAAACCAAAGGAGATCGCTGAGCTGCTTGGTGGTGACAACAGCTGGAAAAGTGAAGAGGTGAAGGTAATTTGTTTGCAGAAATTTTTTCGTTATGGAAAACCCTCTAGCTAATTCATATTTGAATGAATCTACTAAGCTTGATGGTGAAAATTATGTTAACCAGAAATTTAAGTTGATGACAATATTGGAAGCTTATAATTTGTGGTCAATTGTGAGTGGGGGTGAGTCCAAACCCACTGATCCTGCCTCCATTCCAGATTGGGATAAATGAGAAATGAAAGCAAAGGTGTTGCAACGAATGTCTGTAAAGGACAATATAATTCCACACATCACAGATTGTAAGACATCCAAAGAAACATGGGATGTGCTCAAAGGTTTGTATGAAACAACAAACTCAAACAGGATCTTATTTTTGAAAAGCAAACTTTTATATATTGTAGATGGTGAAAATCTGCAAATGGTTAGAAAACCTTCAACACACACATACCCGTCTTAGTATGGTTAGTATTCTAAACAATAGAAATAATCAACATCTTCATAGGATAATCTAACATGTTTGAATAATGACATAGCTAATTAACTTAGTTGAAAGCAAGAAAACATATTAGATACCTATTTTATGATGGATTGGTTCCCTTTGAATATGTGAAAGAGCCCTTTCCCAATCCTTGCTAAAATAAATAAGATGACAGACAATGAGATGCTCATGAACTCAAGTTGCCTATAATGAGGATGTTTTCAAATGTAGATGCCAAGATGAGAGAAAATGTATTGAACTTATAGGAGAAGTTGAGAGAAGAGAAACCAAGATTGAGTAATGTGGGACTAAATCCCATCAAATGAGAAATAGCCACTTGTCACAATTGGATTGGCCCATGCTTGTGCAAGTTTTGGCCAATGTGCCTATTTCAAATTTGAAAATGGCAATAAATGAATATAGTTGAGGGTTTTTGGGGGGAATTGTGTTTGGCCAAAATAGTCAAACATGAGAGTTAATGAGGGCATATTCTTTGAGAATATGCCCTTGTGAGGGAAAATAGGTGTTCTAATAAATCAATTAAAATGATTTATTGTGCAAGTGGATGGGACATGGGTTAGTCTTAGCATTAATTAGAGATTTAACTAATTAAGCTAGTGCTTAGTTGATTTTGACACTTTGATTTAAATTTGTGGGTTAAGATAAATCAAAATGAGGATATTAGATATTTGATTTAATTAAATCAACACTTTCAGAGGTTTAATTAATTAATTTGATTTAATTAATTAAGAGAAAAAAATGATCAAATGTGATGTTTAATCAATAATGTTAATTTTGTATGTCTACATTTTGACCCTCTTTGAGGCAATGTACTCATTGCATTGGCTCAAAGAATGATGCCACTGACATCGAAATAAAAAAAAATCTGATTTTTTTCAGATGCCCCAATGAAAAGAAGTGCGTTAGTACATTGCCCCCTCGAGAGATCTCATGAAAATATTGAGGTGGATCTTGCGAAAAAGAGGTTCAAAATGAATGTATGGATGGTTAGACTATATGATCTATATGATAATGACGGTGAAAAATGAGATGTTTGGAAGATGCTTAGAATAACAAATTTATATTATCCTAAACAACTTAAATGATTATGAAAATGAGATGGATTTGATGGATGATGTTGTGCTATGATGATATGACGTGATTATGTAGGATGCAAGATGGATGCAAGATGGATAAATTGTGAGCATGAAAGAGGATAGAAGAATGAGAGGGATCAACCCTTAAATCCAAGAAGATGTAGAAGTCCAATAAGTCCACTAGTCATTAAGACTTTATTAGATATGATGATGAATGATGATGATGTATTGCTTCTCCAAGGATGGGAGAGATAAAGAGCATACCCTTATTTATGTTTGATAACACACTTAGGTGCGATGCATCGAGGTATTAAGAACCAGGATGGCATGGCGCCTAGTGTGATGGACTTTGACTCGTCAAACAGATAGGAGTACTCTTGTTCACACTTGACAAACATAACCTTGTTCAGAATGCGGTTCAAATATTCCAAACATCTTGGGCCAAAACATAATAAGGCAAGCCTTCTTATGTGGTCAACAAGATGCCTAAAACATCCTTCCTACAAATAAACAAAGTATGCATGATTAAGTTATTTTACAAAAATATCCAACAAGCACAACAAATAAAAAGATAATAATCGTTGTCCCATTCTATTTCTCTCTAAACCTGTTTTGTTTAGGCATCATCGAGAGGTCCTTGGAATGAGCACAAAATAAGATAAGTCAATAAAAGACTAAATAAAGAAAACCAAACAAACTATTGTTTTTCATACCGCTAGCCAAGACTAACTACTATGGGGTACCTGATGCTTATGTCCATCGTAGGAAATCTTCATCCTAAGACATGTTGTGATCAAGGTTTTTATGGGACTGATTTGGGTGATAAGCTATTGATATTCCGAGTTGACCACCTTGCTGACTCACTGATCTAGACTTTCAAGAATCTGACGATTAGAGTGTTCACTTTTGAACATGCTAGACTTGCTTTTAACTAACTTACCAAAGGGTGAAGGTGATGATTGATTTTATTATGAGTGATAAGATTCGCAGGTGAAAGCGAGATGAAATAGATGCACCATTTTGGATTTTTTAGATATTTTGAGGCTATTTTTTGGAATTTTGAGATGTTTTACAAATGTTTTTGGTATTTTTGAGATTTTTTCAATGTTTTTGGTATTTTCAAGATATGTGACAAAGAGACTAACTTAAAGACCTATCCTAGGGGTCTCGAGACCTAATCCATAGATTAGCCTTGCCTACGTTATACATGCAGAGACCACGTAGTTCGACTAATGACATATTTGCCTCAATGATGAGATAGATGGGCAAATGGATTGCCATTGCGACAGACGCCTAAGGACTGACCTAACTATAAAATAGATGGGCAAACAGATTGCCAATGTGGCAGACGCCTAAAGGATTGACCATAACTATAAAATATATGGGCAAACAGATTCCCAATGCGACGAACACCTAAGGACTGACCCTAACTATCTCGAGGGATGATCAAAGATCAACCTTGCTTATGTTCAAGCTCAAAGACGACATAGTTCAGACAAGGTGAAAGATTGACGAGACTCAATGATGAATTTTGAAGATTTTCTGATATTTTGACATGTTTTTGGATTTTGAATGATTTGGATGTTTTTGAATTTTGATTTTTTTTTATGTTTTTGAATTTTTTGTTTTTGATGGATTTTCTGAATGTTTTCGGATTTTTTGGATTTTTCAAATGTTTTTGAGTTTTTTGATGAATTTTTTGAATGTTTTTGGATTTTTTGATGGATGTTTTGAATGTTTTTGGATCTTTTTCATGAATTTTTTGAATGTTTTTTTGAGTTTTCGCATGATTTTGATAGTGATATGTGATGACGATATTAGTGCTTAGTTTTGGGATTTTATTGAAAACCAAGCTTAATGTTGATCGATCGGATTAATGGATTGATAATTTGACTAAGTGTGTTAATTCAAACAAAAGCGATAATGCACTCGTAAACTATAGGAAGTTGTGTTATCCTAGGGTAAACTCATACACGAGGGGGTAGTTTGACTAAGTATGTTAATTCAAACAAGTTGATGATGGATTGGATAATTTGACTAAGTGTGTTAAGCTAAACAAAGATGATAATGAACTTGTAAACCTAAGGAAGTTGTATTATCCTAGAGTAAACTCGTGCACAAGATGATAGTTTGACTAAGTATGTTATGCCAAACAAGGTGATAATTGACTGGATTCAATTGATCAAGATTGATGAAGCTTGATTTGGAACAAAATTGTTTTGATGATTTGATGTGGCATTGACGTGCAAGTTAGATGCGACTAATATTGATTGTTCAGATTGATGTTCGACGAAAGATAAAGCTTGATAAGGAATGTCGTCTCGTCAAAATATGCCATGGGCTAGTGACTTGGATTTCTGGATCACAAATGCTTTGACCAATTTGATTTTATGTTTTCCAATGTTCAGATCACCAAACAAGTTGGAAGATATAGATCAAGGTTTACTCTTGAAGCAAGATGCAAATATCTGCCCCCAGTGTCTAGCAATGTTTGAATGGCCATGGGTGGATTCTTGGATGAATGGATGTGGATTATCTTGCAAAATATAAGGGTGTTCGAATAGAGGAACGGATAATACTTTAAGGGTTAGATAATATTTGGATGGGATAGGATCAGTGAAAATGACCCATGTCAAGATGTTTACCATAAGCAAGTGTGAAGTTTGTACCAAACTTGGTCAAGATCAAGATAAGGTAGATATATGGTAATGGTTTGGATAAACGGTTCATGGATGGACGAATGATATGGAAGGAAAGCTGGATTTATTATGGATGTAATGTTGGATTTATTATGGATGTGATAAGATGCTTTCTCCTGAAATGGTGCACATAGATGCTCGATTCTGTACATGATGCCTGTTTGCCAGGTTTTCATCATGGTACCTGCCCAAAGTGCCACTAAAGTGGTTTTCACTAGAGGACGATTTTTTTATTTACTCTTTTCAACCCTTTTTATGATTATTTTGGATTTTTTATATTTTTTATATTTTTTTGTATTTTCTGAGAGATTTTAAGGTAATGTTGAATCATCTGGTACTATTGATGTTGATGTTTCTATCATAATATGCCATCGATATCCTACTTGTCGAAGCTGCTTTGCCAAGATACGTGCACTTGAAAACAACTTTTGAGATTCTTGATTTGTTTTGCTGATACTAGAGTTAACTCTATTTTTGTGTGCACATCACGATAGAGTGACTTTTGAATCCTTATAATGAAGGGTCGCTGCCAATACATGGTTAATGTGAGAATTGGATATCATGCATGGAGGCATGGATGGAGTATGTTTAGGAATAGTAGAATATGGATTGGTTGATAGTCTGGAACCTTTGACTCTCCAAACTTGGGAAGATGAGCAATAATGGATGGATACAAAAGTTTGCTTGGAATTAGGACCAATAGCTCAATAAACTTTGTACGTCACTTGAGAAGCTTTCTTGTTCCCTTGTGGACATATTTGATGGATACTTGCCCCGTTTTTATTTTTCCCCATAGTTTCTTTGACTTTTGTAGTTTGATAGGGATAGTCATTCTTTGTATTCTTTGGTATCCACTTGTATTTGATTTGTCCCTCATGCTTTGCTACTTCTTTTTCTTTGATGATATTCTGCTTTCTTTGATTCAAATCTTTCTTTTGTTGTTGGTCCCAATTCGTGGATGGGGTGATAGGTGGATGGAGATTCATGACGTGGTGAGTTCTAGTATTGGCATTGGTTTCATCATAAGGATTCTTTGTGCTCCCTATGTTGACATTTTCTTGTGACAAAGTTGCCCCCAGTTTTGTGGAAGTATCACTAATATTTTGAGATCCATTGATTGTCAAATAACCAAGGCCTTGATGCTTAGGATTGCCAATAATCTGCATTGGTTTTAGGATACCTTGTTCATGTAGGCCTAATCCTCTGCCTTGATAATTCATTTGCTAAAAAAAGTTGTTTGCAATGGGATATGATCTACCTTGGAAACAAGGCACTACTCCTTTGCTCTGTGGTGGATTTTCAAAAGTGACAACTTCTTTATTGATGAGGTAGCTTGCCCTAAGAAAGGTGAGTGATCCAAATTTATAAGTGATAGGATCCTCCATATGTGGGATAAATGCTTGATGGATATCCTTAGCTTTATCTTGTGAGATATCAAATTGTAATGCTTCTTCAAGAATTGTTGATGCTTCACTATCTTTGTAAAAGTCTTCCTCATAATTCATTCTTGATATGCTTTCACATGATGTTTCTAATTCACAAATTTTGTAGAAGCCTTCTTCATGTTCTTTTTTTGATAAGTGTCCATAGGATGTTTCTGATTCACAATTTCTATAAAAGCCTTCTTCATGATTTTTTTCTGCTATGTCTCCAAAATTTTCCATATTTTGGTTGTGTGTAAAAATGTTAAGACTAGGAGAGTCTTGTACCATGGTAATTATGTCAAGAGTATGAGACTCTTGTTTCTTTGTAATGATATCAAGAGTATGAAACTCTTGTTTTGAATGAAGATCATGTGCGTGTCCATCCAAAGAAAGAATCTCATGGGTAGATGGAGGAGTACGTGCCATATTGATATGATCATTATTTGCGACATCTTGTATAGATAGAAGAGTTCCCATTAGATCATTGTAGTATCTTGGAAATACAAATTCTTGATCTTGAATGATTTTGGAATTACTTTCAACATGCTTTGGATCAAGTTCTTGACATGGGTCGATTTCAAAGAATGGATTGTCTACAAGGGATTCTTGGAAATTGTCCTTAGGCATGGGAAGTGGCTTAATTTCCACTTGTTTTTTCAATGGATTTGGATCAAGTGTAAAGTCAAACATTCTTTCGCTATTCTCAACTGTGAGGTCGAAGGATGTCAATATGTCTTGGGTAGGACCATCGCTAGACCTTGATGGAAGATTTTGATCATGCTTTGGAATATGTTTTTGACATAAGTCCTCTAATTCGTTAAGTAATGTAGAGACATTTTCAATATGATCATTGGTTGAAGGATCTTGGTTTATGTCAATAGGATCAAATAACATCAATACTCCTTAAAATAGATTTTTGTAGGAGGGGTCCTAATCATGACTAAAAAATGGCTCTTGATGTATGTTGATTTGATCATCAAATGAGGTGGAAACATCTTCAAGGTGCTCATTGATGGATAGATATTGATTATTGTTTTCAAAAATTGTGGTGGGAATCTGTTGCAAACTCTGCTATATGAGCAAGGCTTGTTTTTTCTGCTAAACCAACAATGCTTGTTGCTGGTCATTTCATTATTGTGCCAAAAATGCTTTTCGTTGGGCTTGTTGTTGAGCTACTTGTTGATGCACTTGTTGATGGATTGTGTGCAATAGTGCCCAGAATTGTGCTTGTGCCTATCAAGCCTGGTGTTGGGCTTGAGCTTGAGCATGTTCTTGTTGGGCTACTTGAGCTGCTTGTGTAGCTTGTTGGGCGGCTAATTCTGCTTATGCTTGCTGAGCAACTAGTTGTGCAGCTTGTTGGTTTTGGAGTGCCTTTTGGTGGGCATCTTGTTGAGCGGCTTGCAACATCATGGAGAGTAAATTGGTTGTGCTGTATTTTGGTGGTGGTGGTGGGTTGGGGATGGTGTTGATTGTTGGGGTGAGCGAAATGGTCTCATTGATTGCTAAGGTTTGAGTGGTGAATGGTGTGATTGAGATTCTTGGTCCTTGAGACACTTGATAAATGGTAGATGCATTAACCATTGGGGTTGTTTGGATGGCTGCCATCTGTTGATATGAATCGGTGAGAATTTTGAGTGTAGCAATTTTGTTTCACAAGATTTGACCTTGAAATTCTTCATATGGTTGACTTGGTTGTTTATCAAGTAGCTTTGGAATTCATCTTTGTGGTGTTTGTTTGGGATCATGGACAAGTTGATTCTGGATAATGCTCTGATTCATTGTGATGTTTAGATTTAGCAGGATAGATTGAAATTGAACATTGTTTTGGTTGGGAATCATATTGCCTTGATTGAGGTAACTTTGATTTTGCATGGTGTTACCTTGAATTTGATCAATATCTGAAGTCGTTAACATATTGCTTGGATTTTGAACAACATTGGTTTGATTTGCAAGCATATCAATCCCAAAGTTTACCAAATCTGGATTTGAAATGGTCATTTTTGACAAACTTGTATTTGGCATGTATGGATTTGGTGGGATAGTTTTGTTTGGAATAAGACTCATGCATTGATTGTTGGGTTGATAGATTTGTAGATTTGGACTTGTATTTAAATCTATCATCGAGAAAGTTGTTCCAAAATTCAGATTGGGCATGCTTACATTTGTTGTACCATCGAGGTTTGGAGGAGATGATGATTCCATGCATGAATGTGAGTTTCGATAATCAAGTGGTATTACAGGACTCGGATAGTTTGGTTGAATTGGATTACTCATGATGGATGGATCAAGTTTAAATTCCATGTCCCTCTTGTGTTTTGATCTTGTTGCAAAAGTGAACCTTTAAGGTGTTTAGGACTAATGATGAGATGAAGGATGAAAGGGGTGAATGATATGGGTGTTTGAACTTCTAGGAACTTTGGATCAATGCTAGACTTTAGGAATTGATTCAAATTGATTTTGATTGGTCGATAGTTTGACTAAGTGTGTTAAGTCAAACAAGATGATAATGCACTTGTAAACCCTAGGAAGTTGTGTTATCCTAGGGAAAACTCGCACAAGAGAATAAATTGGCTAAGTGTATTAAGCCAATCAAAGTGATCATGAACTAGTAGACCTTAGGAAGTTGTGTTATCCTAAAGGTGAATTTGGTCAAGAGGATTGATAACTTGACTAGGTGTATTAAGTCAAATGTAATGAAAAAGTCTAGCATGAATGATGTTTTCAAAGTTCCAAAAGTTGTTGGTGAAATGGAATTTGATAAATGTTTGGATGGATGAAGCATTTTGACTTGATCCTAGATGACGCTATGAGGACTTACTTACAAGACCATGGTTTTGAAGAACATGCTTTTCCCTAAGAGTAATTCAACCAAAAGATAGGAGATTGCAAGCACATGTGTGGTTCAATTATCTATTATCTTGCTTAGATTCGGTTATTTTTGACACAAGTACTTTCTTGATTATGTTTTTCAAATTGAATGTCCAATGTCCTAACTTTCTTTCATCCCAAAAAGTGCATTATGTGGAAATCAAGGAAATCAAGGCAAAGGTTACCTAGCATTGACTTTGGGAGAAAACAAATTGAGATGTCTAAATGTTTAGAAGCCTTCTAGGGATAAGAACCCTTAGGGATAAGCAGTAACATTTGGACACCTCTAAGGTGTTTGTTCTTCCAAAGGGTTTGAAATTTTGATGATTCGTTGAATGTTTGTTTTCCACTATTTTAGATCCAAGCAAAGTGTTTTGATTCAAAGCACATGTACAACCCTAGGCTAGAAAAGGAAATATTTGTCAGGTTCCTACTTGGATGAATCCAGCTATGCATATTCTGTGCGGATGGCTAGATGCTTGACCACACAGGCTCCCCCTTATAGTGCACTCGCTTCTCGGGTCAACCAAGCATCAATACCCATGAATCTTCCATGGCATAATTTTCATCTCTACAACAAAATCGCATGTATATGTGGGGCAGCTTCAAAGGACATGACCTCTTGCACCAACAAATATAAGGTATTTTTTGGCCTCTAAACAGAAGTTTGTAGTAAGGGCATCCAGTTTAGGGGGTCCAATGATAAACTCCTTGTGAGATATCTCCCAACCCTTAGAACATGGGCTTTACGTATCATAAAGATACTAGGGAGATTTATCATGCACTGCTTCACATTGTCCATGGCTTTCACTATGAACACAAATTTGTATAGTGGTTTGGAAGATCTTGGCTTTAGCCTGTTACCGCTTGAGTCGTTCCGTTGGGGTGAGTAATTTTTCTGACCAAGGCAGGCTCTCTAAAGGTATACAATAGCGAGTAAATGCATTCATAGTTCGATCATCTTTGTTTGCGTGAACAAAGAGAGAACACTCACAATGCCTTTTTCCCACACTAAAATTTTTTGTTCAATTTTAAGTTCCTAAATCGAAATGTGAAGGCAATCTTTTTGACAACTTAATATCACCAAAATGCTTTTGATTCTCAAGATCGTTGTGAAGTGTGAGAGAAGCACATACGCATTTTAAATGATGTTAATTTTTGAAAAATATTGCAAAACATGAAAAACACTTGTTCATTTTAAGTCCATAAAGCAGTGATGAGTTCGTTTTAAAAGCACCAAAATGAGATGTGAACTTTGCCTTGTCCAATTTTTAATCCAAATCGAAATCCAGTATGTTTCTAAGTTCAATTTTAACCAAGTTGAAAAGATCAAGTCAAATGGTTAATTTTAAACCCAAAAAGAAATGTGAGTTGGTTTAAAACAGAAAATGAGAGTAGAAAATGGAAGCTCTAGATTGTTTAAAACAAGCATTAAAAAATGCTTTTTCCCAATCTCAATTTCAAAAAAGATGTCCAACTCTACTTCATTTGCCTTTGTTTCAGCTTGATCCCAAAGCTAGCCTATTCTTTATGTAGACCCTATAAAAAAATTCACATATTAGATTGGTATCAAAGAGTTAATGAAATATGCAGCACTAAAAAAAGTTACACCCATCATGCAGAGTTTTCGAAATCCAATATTCATCTTTGCTAATCGTTGCAAAATTGTTATAGAATATAAATTCATTAATAACCTGCAAAACCATTTTCAATATGTAAATATAGTCATCCACAAAATCTTTTAAGCCCACTTCATGATTCGCCTATCTTGTCAATCATTGTTCCCTTCTAAAAGAAATCTGCATTGTCAGTACTCAAATCATTCCTATGTATAGTCTATTCACATTCAAATCTCATAACCTGGACAACTGAGTTTATAAATTCAAAACGTATGGTTTGATATTTTTAATCTTAAATGCATTCCAGATATGATAATTATGATTTGGTGAGATAGTGATGTCAATATTGAGAAGAATGGACCACTTTTAATTCAATTGTGTCTCCTCATAAATGAAACATTGGTGTGATTATAACTTTTTGATATTGAGAACCAATATCAATGCACTTTCTTAGCGCAACCTCAAAGACAAGACAACAATATCTATATTCAACACTCCAACATCATATCAACGCAGATTTATCATGAACAACAATATCAATATTAAGAAAGACAACAACTAGTAGAGCGTAAATTAATTGCACTGCACTTAGAAATTGATAGATAACACACCTTTTCATAGACAGATAGTGCATTAATATAGATGCAATCAAGCCTTCTACAAGAGGTGCTGAGATGGCATGGATAGTTGCAACAAACCGTCTACTACAGTAATTTATGGAAAAGTAGATGTTGACCTTTCTTAATGCGTGACAAACCCTGTTTGTATTTGTTGTAGAAGAGACACAAAGCTCAAGTACCAAATGAAAAATCTCGATTTTGGGGGGGCTGAATATTTGCTGAAGCATTCATATGTTGTATCCAAAATATCGCCTCTCATATGAGGAAATATTCCCACAATCAATGAGAAGTCACCATCAGAAAGTGCATTCGAGTTGTGGAACTAAGATCCTAGGCTATCACAAAGAGCGGAAACTTGGCGCACTACCCTAACAAATGGTGCAGGAAAAGAAATAGCTCTCTGCCTTTTCATAATAGCATTCCAATGCACTTTCTTCTCAATAAAAAGATAAATTATTTTTCCATATGAAAAGAACTGCTATGAAAACACTTGGTCAAAACAAGGCATATCCTTAAAAGAGAGCAAAAGGAGGACTATTGTAACTGATTTTCCATTGAGTTTAAAACAAAAGATTATTGAAACTTTGGAAAGAAACAGAGAAAACTAAGTTCAGCTGATTGCGGAAAGAAGGTGTTACTGCAACAAAGGAAAAAGAAATGATGCATGATCATATTGGACTAAAAGAACATGAATAATTCCCTCTGATTTGCGTGCATGACCAATTCTTCAATATTTGTATTTGATGGGCTCTGGTAACAATTCAACTAACTAGGAAGCTAAAAATGATTAATCATGGTGCTAGGTGTCATTTTCATGATGATATAATTGTTAATTCTAGAAGTTGTCAAAACCAACTTCAGACTCCAAGATCACCTGCATGCAAATGGATACCTGTCACAAGGAAGAGAATGGATGGAGATAACAAACAAGGGTTTGAAGCTTTGAAAAATAGAACAAAAAATAATTGTATTAATCAGAGAGCATGTTATGAATATACAATGGATCAATCCTTATAAAAAAGATCATGCAAACCCTAAAAGAAACCCTAATAGGAAAAACCTAAAAGAGGCCCTAATAGGAAAACATTTAATAATTAATATAATTATTAAATATCACTTTATGCAAACTAAAGTGAAATCTTAAGAAGGGAATAAAGGTAAATTAATCAACATAATTAAGTTAAAACCTTTACTCTAACACCCCCCCTTAAGATGAGCAAGAGTACAGCTACAAACATGTGCAAAAAAGAAAAGGTAACTACAATGCAAAAAGGCAAACATGGGTCTCGACAACTAGGCCAGATCAGGTACCCAAATACAACCAAATCTCTATAAAGTGGAAAAATAGAGAAAACCTCATGGGAAAAGCTCTACTCCAAAAAGAGATGTAGAAAGCCATGAAGAACATCATTGAAGTAGAAGAAGCTGCAAACAACTATCAAAAGATGACTGCTATGGTGCTAAAGAACCTCCACTGAAGATAAGATGATCAGGATCAAGAAGACAACAATCTGCATGAATGCCCCAAATGACACTACTTGAATTAGATGGCAAACAAAGGAAAACACCTGGAATGAAGATACAAATGGCACAAGTACTAATAGTCTGAAAAACATTGATCAACAAATAATGGAAGATTCCTTCCAAGGCAAAACCAAGAAAGCATTAGCATGAATAGTATAATAAACCCTACATAATGTTGAACTAGGAGAGCCTAGCAGATCCACTGAAATGGTGTGTAACACCTTGTAGTGTATGAAGAAGAAGATACAACATCTGAAAGTGCACAAGAAAACACCTGCAATTGAAAAAGTGGTGTGCAAAAAAAGCACACATGCATGAGGTTGGAATCATATGGATCCACTGTCATCATGGAGGGACACTCACCGGACAAAGGTGTGATGGAAAAACAAAGGCACTACACAACCCCCCATGGCACTTTATAATACAGTGCAAGTACAAAATATGGCACAACCTTATGTGCAAAATCCCCAAAATACATGTACAATAGTGTGGCACTTTATCTCAACGCATTTACATAAAAGATAGCTTACAAATGATGCTCAAAATGTTCACAAAGAACAAAAATCTTGAAATACATGAAGAACAGCCAAAAATGAAGCATCCCATGCAAACGAAAAGTTCCCAAGAATGAATATATCCAGGTAATTCACCAGAGTGTGAAAACACAAAAAATTGAATAAAATATACTTGGAGTGAAATCTGGAAAAATTGCAAAGATGGAACTAAAGATCTCTGAAATATTGTTCCAATGCCGCTGAGATCTCGAAAAACGGAGAAACAAATCAAAAGTTATGAGCTCGGGACTGAAATCAGCTCATTTGACTTCAACTAGCTGTATAATACACCAATAGAAAAATGAAGCACTGAAACCCACACCACTAAAAAGTTGACAGATCCAGCTTTTCAACAATATCTCGTTTGCCAAAAAATGATATCGTATGCCCAAGTTATGGCCTTTGGAAGAAAACAACTCCAAAGGGGAAAAAAACCAGTGCTGCATTAAATTTGATGGTCATACGACCGTCGCAGCCAAAAAAGGGGCTTAAATTTGACTGCCAAATGACCGTCACCACATTTACGTAGTATGGCTTGTTACAGAAAAAAATATTTTTTAATATATAAAAAAAATTACAATGATTTTTTTTCTTTTTTTAAATTTGGAAAAAAAACATTGGTGGGGGAGGCACATGGGCCCACCCCCACCACACCTTATGAAGGCACAATCCTTGCATAGGTTGATGCAGGTACGGACCTATGCAGTATCCGATGTGGGTACGGACCTGCACAAAGCCTGTGCAAGGTACCCACCTTCGCAGGTATGTGATACACAGGCCTAAGCAAGCCTTAAAAAGGCTTTTATTTTTGCCTTTTTTTTTAAAAAAAATTAATAAAAAAAAATGGATTTGGGTTTTGCAAAAAAAATCAGACAAAAAAAGAATCCAAAATTTTTTGACAAAAATAAAAAATGAGGAATTTTTTTACCAGGGTGCAAAGGGACGGTCGTACAACAAATTTTTTTTCCCCCTCATATCAACTTTGTCCAAAATGGACGAATGAACAGTCGATTTAGGGGTTTTGAACCACTGCGGACGCAATGGCGAGGTCTGTTTGGACCCAAAATTCTTTGAAATTGCAGGTGATTCTTTGGATCAAAAAATGCAAACCCCAAAACTATGAATGCCTGATCCAACCTTGTAGCTCCAAATTCTTCAAACAAGAACAGGCATGCAACAGTAAAGCTCTAATACCATGTAGAATTTTTCAAAACCAACTTCAGACTCCAAAATCACCTACATGCAAATGGATACCTGTCACAAGGAAGAGAATGGATGGAGAAAACAAACAAGGGTTTGAAGCTCTAAAAAATAGAACAAAAAAGAATTGTATTAATGAGAGAGCATGTTATGAATATACAATGGATCAATCCTTATAAAAGGAGATCATGCAAACCCTAAAAGAAACCCTAATAGGAAAAACCTAAAAGAAGCCCTAATAGGAAAACATTTAATAATTAATATAATTATTAAATGTCACTTTATGCAAACTAAAGTGAAATCTTAAGAAGGGAATAAAGGTAAATTAATCAACATAATTATGTTAAAACCTTTACTCTAACATTAATGATGTCTCTTTTTTCTTCCACCATTATTTGATCAACAAATATTCACATGTACCTGAGGATTGCTCAACAAACAATTTACTAGTATATTTTGCAGCAAAAAAATAACTCCATAATTTTTGACTTAAATGCTTTCTTTTTCACTGGAAGGCATGATTAGAAATTAAGGAATTGTATGTCTGACAGAGGTGGCTATGGGTAACATCTGTAATAGAGCATGACTTGACAGGTAGGGGCAACAGACTATTGCAGATTTTCGTGCTTGTCTGCATTAATCAGAGGGTCTTAACATCAAAATATTTAATATATTCAAAGTAGACCTAGCAATGTAATGATTGCAGGATGATGCCAAAGAAACTCTCAATCACCCCACTCTATGATTGGATAATTTTTCATTTATCTCTTTCCTCCAAACCAATGACAAATTCGCAATTAGAGAGCAATCAAAGACGTCTAAAAATATTATTCGATGAGCTACCCAATTCCTACCCTCGCTTTCCTCACTCCACATCAAGTCAATTCAAGTGATACCAAAAAGAAAAAAAAACAATGTTGTTACCACAGACTTACTACAAAACTAAACATTGTTAACTTTATAATGAATCCTAATGCAAAAAGCAAAGAATATCTGAACATGTTGTTTTAGTCATGGTTATATCCCCTTTCATATCTTCCTTTGGAAGGTGAATAAACTCTCAACTTTCAAACACTTCACCAACTACTCACACGTATTCTTCTTAGCACTCATAATGTTTGGTATGACAAACCAATATAAATAACTATCATTCTTCTACTCCCTCTAGCAACTATATTTGTAGTAGGGAAAGGTACACAACATAGTTGAAGCATAACGTTTGTGAAATGCAGGTAAAAGCTATGGATCTTAAGGTAGGGAAAATGAAATGAGAGCTATGAGGTAGTGACCTTATTGATTTCTAAAGCAGTAACTCTTCACATCAATGAAAATGAATTATTTCAAGATAATGCAGTTGGCGGGTGTAAACCAGAACCAAGACTAGCATTGAAATGACTTTCATAGACTTTCTAGCTAATGGTATTTAAATACTTTTTATGTGAATAATGTTTGATAGGAGACATGGTGCCTACATAGACCACCGTACGTTGCACATCCCTACATAGCACATGAATTTAGGCACAACAAAATAAAAATGTCAAAGATCTACTAGAATGTTAAAGGAGATGCTTTCTTTTTGCTGCATAAGAAGATCCAATAGCAATACAAGAGATGAACTCAAAGTGGAGAATTCCCCTATTTTAATCATAGAGTAATGCGTTTCAAATATATAGTAAAGCTAATTCATGAGAATTTTTAAGTAAATCCATGCTTTACAATACTCCTTGGTGTGAAAAAGCAATTTTTTTTTCCTTTATCTTCTACCCGCACAATGGACTTACAACAAACAAAAAATAAAGAGATAGAAAAAAATCATAACAAAGACGAACTTTATATTCATCTCTATTACTGTAATTAACATCAAATAAACAAAAGGGAGACTTTATTTTTTATTTTTCAGTTTAATGCCTGAAATAAATATAGTTAGATAGAAACAAAGACTCTCTGTATCATGCCCTCTTTCTAGTGCCATTTTGTAGATGGTGAAAATCAAAGTGAGAGGATATTAGATATTTGATTAAATATATTTTATTTAATTAAATCAAGACTTTAGGAGGTTTAATTAATTAATTTGATTTAATTAATTAAGAGGAAAGAATGATCAAATGTGATGTTTAATCAATAATGTTAATTTCATATGTCTGCATATATAAAAATGGAAAGACATGAAAATATAAGCAACTTCATTTCCCGTGTCAAAGATCTAAGTGATAAGTTAGGGGATATTGGTGAAAAAGTATCCAGTACTAATTTGGTAACTATTCCATTAAAAAGTTTAGTGGAAGATTATTGATTCTATATTTCAAGTCTTTCAATTAGAGAAAAGTCCCTTACGTTTGATGAATTGACAGGAATTCTTCTACAAGAAGAGGAGAGGATGGAGAACTTTGATTTGAGCGTTCATAGTTCAAATTTGGCATTAGTAGCCAAAGGTAAACAACCATATAGAGGTAAACCATGGGAAAAGAACAAAGGAAGGAAGTTTCAAGTAGTACAGAAAGGTAAGATACAATCCAGATTTGATACTCATGATAAGAGAAATGATGAATGTTATTACTGTGGAAAACCTGGTCATCACTCTAAAAATTGTTATAAAATAAAATATCATGAGTCCAAACAAAGAAACAAAAATCATAATGGAAATTTTGTGGACCAAGACTCCTCAATTAGTGATGGATTTAAAAAGCTTAAGAACTCTGTTTGTTTCTGATGGTACATTATCTGCTAAAACTGATGATATGAAAGTCTGGTTTATTGATTCTGGTGCTTCGATTCATATGTCTTGTAACAAGGATTGCTTTGATTCATATTGTGAGAACATTGATGATACCCACATCTATCTAGGTCATAACAGATCACATAAGGTTCAAGGTTATGGAGTAGTAGGTGTGAATTTTCCTAATGGACAAGTGAAACAAATCCATAATTTGATGTATGGTCCTGGCATAAAAAAGAATCTAATATCCATTTCTACTATTTTTGATCAAAACCTAAAGGTGGAATTTGTTAAGTCACGGTGTTTTGTTGAGGACACTCAAGATCATTACAAGGTCACTACAATAGGTACCAGAGTTGGAGGTCTATATAAGCTTGATGTGACCAGGAAAGGACATTATGCATTGGCATCTACAACACTACAAACAAAAGAGATATGGCATCAAAAGGTATGGACATTTGAATCTTAATGATTTAATGTTGCTTCAAAGGAAAGCAATGGTTGAAGGTCTTCCAGTTATGAAGGATAGTCATATTGAATGTGAAGCATGTGCTTTGGATAAAAAACATAGAGAGGAGTTTCCTATTCATAAAGAGAAAAGACCAAAGGAAATACTTGAATTAATTCATTTTGATGTATGTGGACCTATGCAAACTAGATCACTCGATGGTGCATGGTACTTTCTTATATTTGTTGATGATAGATCTAGGTATACTTGGGTCTATTTCATATGAAATAAAAGTGATTTTTTTGAGTACTTTAAAGAATTCAAACCTATGGTTGAAAAACAGATAGGAAAATGCATAAAAATACTCAGATCTGATCAGGGTGGAGAATATACATTGGGAGCATTTAGTCAATATTGTAAAAGCAATTGGATCCTTCAACAATTCATAGTGCCACAAACACCTCAACAAAATGAAGTTGTTGAAAGAAAGAATAGAAAACTGGTGGAATGTGCTCGTAGCATGCTTCAAGGTAAAAGTATTTCTAATGGTTTTTGGGCTGAAGCCATTAATACTACTATTTATTTAAACAATAGGAGTCCAACCAAAATTTTAGATTTTAAAACTCCTTTTGAAGAATTCTATGGTTACAAACCAAAAGTTAGTCATTTAAGCATATTTGGATGCAAGGCATTTGCTCATGTTCCAAAGGATGAGAGAAGAAAACTTGATGCAAAATCAATTAAGGGCATATTTATTGGTTATTGTAATGGTCAAAAAGCATACAAGTTGTTTGATGCCAATTCACATAAATTGCTTGCAAGTAGAGATGTGGTGTTTCATGAGAATGCAGATGAAGGTAATAATACTAGTAAATGGCATGTTTCTTTTGATAATGATGATCATGTCAAAATAGATACAAGTATTGAACAAGAACATGAACAAGAACAGGTGCAGGTTCAAGAGCAAGGTGAAATAAGCATTGATGCTTCAAGCAGTTATGGAACACCAAGAAGAGGAGAAGGTACACTACAAAGCAATAAAACACTAAGGAGGTCATCACGTCAAATTCAACCACTTATGAGGTATAAAGATTATGCATTGATGACTCATGTAATGAATGTTGTAGAACCTTGAAATTATGAAGAAGCTAAAGAATATACAGAATGGAGAGATGAAATGAATGAAGAATATAACTCTATAATGAAGAATGAAACATGGGAATTAACAAAACTACTTGAAAATAAAGTTCCAATAAGATGCAAATGGTTGTACAAATCCAAGTTTAATGCAGATGGAAGTATTGATAAGTATAAAGCTAGATTGGTTCCTAAAGGCTATTCACAAAAAGAGGAAATAGATTATGAAAAACCTTTTGCCCCTGTAGCCAAATTGAATACCATTAGATTGATGGTTGCATTAGCAACTAAACATGATTGGAAACATCATCAGCGAGATGAAATCTTCTTTTCTAAATGGTGAGTTGAAAGAAGAAGTTTATTTGGTGCATCCTGAAGGATTTTTATATGTAGCTAAGGAACATCTTGTTTGTAAATTAAAGAAAGCCTTATATGGTTTGAAATAGGCACCGAGGTCATGGTATGAAAAAATCGATTCTTTCTTTTGTCAAGAAGGTTTTGTTAAAAGAAAAAGTGATCCTAATTTGTATATAAAGAAAGATGAAACAAAGAATGTTTCTTTGATATCTTTATATGTGGATGATCTCATTGTAACAGGGAGTGCATTCAAGTTGATTGATGAAATCAAGAGCCAGTTATCACAGGTATTTGAGATGAAGGACCTTGGTGAACTGTATTATTGTCTGGGTCTTGAAGTTTGGAGGGAGTCTGGTAAGACATTGATCACACAAAGCAAATACACAAGAGAAATTCTTAAAAGGTTCAATATGAGAGAATGCAAAGCAATGTCTACTCCTTTAGATCAGAATGCTAAGTTGTATAATGATGATTTAACTAAAGCGATGGATGGTACTTTGTATCGTCAATTGGTGGGAAGTTTGAACTACCTTAGTTTATGGCTAAGCCTTGTGAAAGTCACTAGAAAGAAGCAAATAAGCTTCTACGATATCTAAAAGGAACCATTGATTTTGGTATTATGTATACTGATGAATGTGATGTTGAGTTGGAAGGTTTTTCTGATTCAGACTGGGTTGGAAATCCTAATGATAGAAAGTCAACATCAAGATATGCATTTGATATTGGATCAGGGGTCCTGTCATGGAGCAGCAAGAAATAATCAACTGTTTCTTTGTCATCAACATAAGTTGAATACAAAGCCTTGACTAGTGCAGCCTGTGAAGCCATTTGGTTGAGATGAATTCTTGAAGATGTAGTAGAAAAACAAATAAAGGGAACTATCCTCAAGTGTGATAATCAAATCTCTATAAAATTGGTACACAACCCAATTTATCATGCTAGAACAAATCATATTGAGAGGAAAGATATTGTCAAAGGAAATTGACTTGGTATATTGTAATACAAGTGAAAATGTGGCTGACATCTTTACCAAGCCTCTTGGAAAGATGAACTTTGAAGAATGTAGGAAGCAATTAGGTGTGGTAGATAATCCATTTCTCCATTAAGGGGTAATGTTGTAAATAATGGAGAAATCCACAATCTTCTAGATTGGTAGAGTTCCTAGGTCTAGGTTGTCATTAGTTGGATTGTGTAAGATCCCATGTTGGATCTGTTAGTGTTTCTTAGATCAGATTGAATAATGAAAGCACTTAAAAGAATTGCAACACATAAGATAATGAACACACAAAGATACCCTAGGAAAACCCTCCTCTTGAGGGAGAAAAACCCAGCAATTGAATCTCTTCTATAATATAGAATAATGGCAGAAATCTGCTTACAACTCAGGCCCAACAATGGCCAATAATGAATGCAAAGAGGTCGCACCTCTTCTAACCACACAAGATACAAATGAGTATGTTCTTCCTTGAAATCGGACCTGCTACTATAAAGTGTGAATTCTACTCTTGAAGATAGATGCGAACTTGCTTTTAATCGAATGTCTTACAATGACAAAATGACTTTTTATTTATACATCATAAGGCGCCTCTTCACTTAGGTCGGCCTTCTTAAACAAACATAATAAATCATTAAATACAAATGAGGTCGGCCCAAACAATAAGAGATATATGCAAATCAAATAGGGTCGGCCCTTTATGCTTTTATATTTATTGTTTGATATAAATTAAATAGTCTGAATGGCTATACATTTAATTTGCTCTTTCTTCTTGGAGTTCGTGCAATGAAGTGCAGACCATAGCTGCTATAACATCAACACTCCCTCTCAGCTAGGGATGAACTTCCACCTACACAAGACACATCATATCAGAATGAAAATAAAATAGAATATCACCTCAATGTGATATCCACCATTGTGGCGATCTCCACAAATGGTAAGAACAAGTGCTCATCACTTAATGTGATGTTGTCACCCCAATTTGACTTTCACCATGGCTCTCCCAGAGGGTGATACATAAGCACAAATAAAATCATCACAGATTCCCTCACGTGATACTATCATGGAGTCACACACATGACATCCACCATGGCTCTCCCAGAGGGTGGAAACAAGGGCTTTCACCTCAAATCTCTCTCAATAGAGAATTGCATTATCAAGTGCTTTCACCTCAACTCTCTGTCAATAGAGAATTACATTAACAAGGGCTTTCACCTCAACTCTCTCTCAATAGAGAATTGCATTAACAAGGGCTTTCACCTCAAATCTCTCTCAATAGAGAATCGCATTATCAAGGGCTTTCACCTCAACTCTCTCTCAAATAGAGAATTGCATTATCACATAAGGATCACTGATACTGAGACTCTTTCTTAGTTAAGGCTGCATTCTCCACCATACCAAGTTTCTCTCGAAAGTACACAAACTTAATCCTAGTGAGAGGCTTGGTGAAAATGTCTTCCGTTTGCTCTTCAATGTTGATATACCTCAACTATATAGCTTTCCTTTGTACCATATCTCTAATATAGTGGTACTTGATCTCAACATGTTTTGTTCTGTCATGAAACATGGGATTGATAGAAAGCTTTACACAACTTTGATTATCACAATGTATAGTAGTAGGCTCCATTGATTGTCCAAACAATCCTGCAAGGAGCTTACGAAGCCACATTGCCTCACGAGCTACCACACAAGTTGCTATATATTCTACCTTAGTTGTACTCAAAGCCACTGAAGACTGTTTCCTCCTACACCAAGAAATCATAGCAATCCCCAAACTGAAGCAACAACCAGAAGTACTCTTCTGATCTGAGACACATCCTGCCCAATCAGAATCAGTAAAAGCATGCAACTCTAAATCTACACCTGAAGAATATCTCAAACCATATCCAATTGTGTCACATAAATATCTCAGGATATGTTTAGCTGCTACAAGATGTAATTGCCTTGGTTCACACATAAACTGGCTAAGTGCACTCACTGCATAGCAGATGTCAGGTCTAGTGTTAACTAGATACATCAATGAACCAATCAACTGCCTGTACATCATAGAATCCACTGGTTCTGAACTGGCTGTAACCTCTTTCAACTTATCTAGATTAGTCTCCATGGGTGTAGATATAGGTTTGCAGTCAATCATACCAAACCTTTTGAGAATTTCAATAGTATACTTGCCTTGACTTAGAATCATCTCATCTGACCTTTGCCAAACTTCTAAGCCAAGAAAGTAACGCATGAGACCTAGATTCTTCATCTCAAACTCTGAAGCTAATTCCTTCTTGCATTTTAGAATTAGATGTTCTTCACCAGTGATAATCAAATCATCAACATATAGAACCAGAATCAAGGCCTCACCCTTTATTACCTTAAAGTAGAGGTTGGAATCTGCATCATTCTTTGAGAAGCCCAAGCTCAATAGATACTGATCAATCCTTTCGTACCAAGCACGAGGAGCTTGCTTAAGACCATATAAGGCCTTCTTCAGCTTACAAACATGATACTCCTTTCCATGAACCTCAAATCCTTCAGGTTGCTCAATGTAAACTTCTTCTTCTATTACACCATTTAGAAAAGGCGTCTTTACATCCATTTGGTGAATCTTCCATCCTCTAGATGTAGCAATAGCAATGATGGTTCTGACAGATGTATAATGAGCCACGGGAGCAAAAGTTTCTTCATAGTCAACTCCCTGTTTCTGTGAGAACCCTCTAGCCACAAATCTTGCCTTGTGCTTCTCAATGCTCCCATCAGTTGCATGCTTGATCTTGAAGAGCCAATTAGAAGACACCACAGATTTTCCATTGGGTCTAGGAACTATATCCCAAACGTTGTTCTTAAGTATGGACTGATATTCCTCAGACATGGCATCTTTCCATACTTGTTGACTAGAAGCTTCATCAACACTTGAAGGCTCTAACTCAATAATCTAACTCATCAAGGCAACATAACTAGAGAACTTGTGAGGTCTCTTGCTTTCTCTGAAAGCTCCTCTTGGAGTTGCAAAACTTTCTGCTTCCTGCATTGTCCTACGAGCCCAAAGAGGTCTTTTCTTTCCAATCACAATATCTAGGGGCCCATCAGTAGGATCCAAGGGTTCAACTAGATCAACATCTTCTTTAGGTTCTGGATCCTCTTTTAGGTTCTCTGGAATATGGTCAACTTCCATATCTTGAGGAGGTTCTTCTTCATCAATCTCCATAGGAGTGCCCTTGGACCTTCTGAAAGCAACATCTTCCTCAAATGTGACATCTCTACTAATCTCAATAGACTTTTGTCTTGGTATGTATATCATGTAAGCTTTTGATGTCTCACTATAACCTACAAGAATTCCTTTCTTCCTAGAAGGTTCTAGCTTAGTTCTCTTTTCCTTTGGAATATGAATATAGACTGGATAGCCAAAGATCCTCAAATGACTAACTTCAAGTTTCACACCTGAGAATGCTTCTTCAGGAGTTTTATTCTCTCAGATCCTATGGGGACTCCTATTTTGAACATAGACGGTTGTCCTCGATGCTTCTGCCCAAAGAGAGATTTGTAGGTCTTGATCATGGATCATAGCTTTCACTGCTTCCACAATAGACCTATTCTTTCTTTCAGCTATACCATTTTGTTGTGGATTATAGGGAAGACTGAACTCCCTCTTAATCCCTGCTTCAATACAAAAATCTCGAAAGGTGCTAGAAGTGTATTCTCCACCATTATCGGATCTCAATACCTTGATCCTTTTCCCAGACAGGTTTTCAACCTGTGCCTTGAATTCTCTGAATCTTTCTAATACTTCTTCAGATTCTTTGGATCTCAAGAAATAAATCCAAGTCTTTCTAGAGTAATCATCAATAAAGACAATATAATACAAGAAACCACTAGATGATGCAATAGACATTGGACCACACAAATCAGAATGAATGAGATCAAGAATACATTTAGATCTACTTTCACTGTAATGAAACGTACCTTTAGTGTTCTTGCCTAGGGTGCATCCCTTGCATGTACCTTCGTGTTCTTGATTGAATTTTGGAAAACCGGTAACCATCTTCTCCATGATAGGTAGAGCACGAAAGTGAATGTGAGCCAATCTTCGACGCCAAAGATCACACATGCTGGAGCTATCATGCACAAGCGCTTGAAGAGGACGAGTGCATAGCCTATAAAGCCATTCATGTCTGACTCCAATCACTTGAGCAGTCTTGAAGCTAGAGTTCTTTGCCCATATAAGAACTTTTCCTTTAGAGAAGGCAACTTGATAACCCTTGTCTTCCAATGCTGAAATTGAGACAAGGTTCCTCTTTATCCCTGGAATGAATAGTACATCATTCAACTCTATTGAAATCTTGGAATCCAAGTGAAGAGTGGAGTTTCCAATTCCTTTTACAGAATATCTAGCATCATCTCCAATAACGACTTGATCACTAGAGTTGCTTTCCACTAAATTTGAAAGGTGACCCCTGAAACCGGTGATGTGCCTAGAAGCACCACTATCAATCAGCCAAGTGTTGGTGTCGGTAGAAACATTACTTGACAAGGTTGAATAGAACAAGTAATCACTAGAGTCCTTCTGAGGAGCGACTTCTTCAACATTGCAGTGGCAACTTGTTGTTTAGGTCTTTGAGGACAATCCCTCACAAAGTGACCATACTTATCACAATGAAAACATTGAATCTTGGAAATGTCTCACTTCCTTTTAAAGGCAGGAGCACCATCATTTCCATTTTCTTGATTCCTCTTGAAGAACCCTTTCTTAAGGCCTTTTCTTTTGTTTGATGAATGAGATGCAAGAACCTGTAATTCTTCATTCTTTGAACTTTGACCAATGCCCCTAGCCGTTAAACTCGACTCCTCTTGAATGCAGTCAATCCTCAATCGATCAAACTTGGGAAGTTTAGATCTAGCATTGATTCCTTGAATGAACACTTCCCATGAAAGCGGAAGACCATTAAGAGCAAGCATAGTTAGGTCTTTGTCGTTAATCATGTGACCAATTGTGGAGAGCTGATCTCTTATCTCTGAAATCTTCATGAAGTATGTAATGACAAATTCTCCTTTCACCATTTTCACATGATGAAGTTGTTGCTTCAGTGCGAGAGCTCGACTAGTGTTGTTGATTTCGTACATCTCTTCCAAGGTTGCAAACATCTCTCTTGTTGTATCCAACTTGAAGACAATCGGTACAACATGATCCTTAACGGAATCAACCAATACTTTCTTTTCCCTAGTGTCTTTCTTCCTCCACTGCAATTTGTCTTCTTCCTCCTCAGGTTCAGGAACTTTTGTTTTCATGAACTCAACCAAATCATTCTCCTCCAAGGTGAGCATGATTCTGAACCTCCATGATGTGTAGTTCAAAATCCCTTTGAGTCTATCCTCGATTTTCAGACCATTCACCATCTTGAATTTGAGAAACAAGAGATAGAGTGAAAAAGAATAAAGTGAGTGTTGCACACTAAATCTAATCACGATCTTTTTCACACCCGCTCTGATACCATGTTAGTGTTTCTTAGATTAGATTGAATAATGAAAGCATTTAAAAGAATTGCAACACATAAGATAATGAACACACAAAGATACCCTGGGAAAACCCTCCTCTTGAGGGAGAAAAACCTAGCAATTGAATCTCTTCTATAATATAGAATAATGGCATAAATCTTCTTACAACTCAGGCCCAGCAATGGCCAATAATGAATGCAAAGAGGTCGCACCTCTTCTAACCACACAAGATACAAATGAGTATGTTCTTCCTTGAAATCGGACCTGCTGCTATAAAGTGTGAATTCTGCTCTTGAAGATAGATGCGAACTTGCTTTTAATCGAATGTCTTACAATGACAAAATGACTTTGTATTTATACATCATAAGGCGTCTCTTCACTTAGGTCGGCCCAAACAATAAGAGATATATGCGAATCAAATAGGGTCGGCCCTTTATGCTTTTATATTTATTGTTTGATATAAATTAAATAGCCTGAATGGCTATACATTTAATTTGCTCTTTCTTCTTGGAGTTCGTGCAATGAAGAACAGACCATAGCTGCTATAACATCAACAAGATCAATTGCTATGAGTTGTTTGTGATCTCGTAACTAGCAATTGGTGAGCTATATATGTAATTGTTTGGTTGATTAATTTATATTCAGTTTTGTGTGAGAGACATTGAGTCTCATAAGTGTTTTCTTTCATGTCTAATGTTCTTATTAATTCTGAGTAGTAGCTGCAACCACAACCAATGTATTATTAAATGGCAAACTTTAATGAACGATCTAATTTTTTTTAAAAGATTTTAAAAAGACCATGTAAATCTATAACAAGAAATCATACCAATGAAGTCGAAAACAGTGCGTCCATTAGTAAACGACTAGTTGGGTAAGGGAAAAATGAGATGCCATATGGTGGAAAGTTTGCGCGCCCTTGATAGTCTGGGATATAATTATAATTGCCTAGATCTGCTAACGAATCTCTGAAAACATACATGGCTGGTACATAAGGCTCTCTTTCAGCTGCTGCAAAACAAGTGATGAGCCACAAGACACCTAAAATACTCACCATTGAGCTCTCCATTTTCAGCTTAACAAACGATTATACACTCCCGGCTTGCCGAATCTCAGACCATTTATTTCTCGCCAGGGTGTTGGAATATCTAATCCCAACTACTTCATTAACTCCCCAATTGGACCTGTCTTCTACGTATCAGCACTGGATCTTAATATTAATGACAAATAGTGAAAGAAAATCTTGACACAAATTTGAATTGATTACATATTAGTTGCTCCATCCTGTTCACCGACTCATCAACAGTTTTCACACATGTGTTTATCTGTACTCTGTTGGTGTTCGATTTCTGCATATTCATAAATCTGTTTTGTTAGAACTCACTCTTTAAGGAGTTCAGCTCCAAGGTGTAAGAAGTTTTCAATGGCGTCTATGTCTATGTATGAATGAGCTGAAGCCCTTGGTAATATTTTTTCGTTGGTGATCAACATAAAATCTTGTCTGTTTTATGTTGTGATCAATATAAAGTTTGCTCGCCCTTAACAGTCTGGATATAATTATTATTACCTACATCTGCTACCGAATCTCCGAACACAAACATCGCTGGAATATAGGGCTCTCTTTCAGCTGCAAAAAAACAAGTGATGAGCCACAGGCCACCTAAAATACTTAGCATTGAGCTCTCCATTCTCACCTTAACAAACGATTATGCCCTCTAGGCTTGCTGAATCTCAGATCATTTATTTCTCGCCAGGCATGGTGCCCTTTTATAAGATATTATTTGACTTGTTGCCGATTGATATTGGTGGGTTTTGTGCAAAATATTATGGATAAATAATTAACTTCTTTACATATGTCTTAGCTAAGTATACAATAGAAAGAACGATAAATATTTTAGGAATAGATAGTTCAAATTTTAAATAATAGAATAATAGAGGATATGTGCAGTAGTCGTGGGGATTAGCCCTCTATTTTCTTCCGCCCTTCGAATGAGGTAAGGCATCACGTGATCCACCTGCCCAAATGGTAGATAATTACTGACTTGGCATACTGTTCGAACTAACCCAGTTACTGGCCATCTGTCATTCCCTTTACCGGAGTAAACTAGATGTAGCGTGTGGAGAAATATAAAAGAAACTTGTTTAACAGCTCAAAAGTAGGACAAAGCATGAGTTGATAAGTATTTGCCAAATCTTAACAACACGTACGCAATACATGAGATTTGTCAATAAAGTTTTGAACGATTAACTCTTATAAATCAAACCTACTTCTGAAGAAATAAACCAACGAATTCTAGTCAAACACAGAACATAAATTCCAGTCTGCATTCAGAGCATGTCCCAAGAACTTAAACAACGCTTACTTCAACTTAAGTACTCACTAGTATATGAAGTGGGTTCCGATCGATAAGCCAAATCTTATTTTCACTCTCATCGACAAGCAACTTGTTTTTATGATAATTTGTTTGATTATTAGTTATCCTTTTCGTAGAGGAAACACGTATATATATATTACAAATAAAGTAATTTCACATAAAAACAAAACAATTTAAATGTTAAAACAGTGTAATTATGAAATGAATGAAAGTAAACTTAAAAAATACACGTTTATTTGTTGAGATTTATTTTCAGAGTAGATAATTCTATCTTTTATTATAATTCTGATGGTACTAGATCGAGTTTTCAAGAGGGCCTTAGCATGGCAAAAATGCTTATCAATGTGCTTTCATCCATTTTATATGTTTTCCCTAGTCTTTTCCCCTTTATTGATCATTCAACATGACCCCACTTCTAATGTTCTTTTCATTTTAAAAGATGAAGGAAATAATTGAGTTCACCATTAGAAAGATCAAGCTATGAATAACTCCAAAACATTTTAGTGCATAAGAGGCACAACTTTCAATTAACCTAAAAGTATAGTTCTAGTAAAAGGTTTCAACTTGGTTTGTTATACGAAGATAGGTTGATATCACATATCACAATTGCTTAGGTGAAATAATGATTTGAAACCTTGTTTATATAGTAACTTCATCTAATTTACCGTTTATTAGATCCCAAATGTTGACATACATGAAATTTGAATTTAAAACCCTAATTTCTTGCTCAAAACCCTAAAAAGGGGCCAAATGGGATTCAAATGCCACTTGTGGTGTATAGGTCCCATCTGGGTCGAACTCATATGGCCAAGGTGGTGTATGGGTCCCACCAGGCCTTTTTGGATAGATGAAATGTCAAGGAGTTGAGATATAAAGTATATTTGTTGATTATGTTGGGATCTTAGTTGAGATAAGCCTCAAGATGCATAATAAAGGGTTTTGGGGGCTTATTGATGATTATATGAAGGTCATAAATGCAAGAGGGCCCAAAATTCAATGTGAAGGTGTAAATAAATACACTTTACAACATTAAATTAGGGGAAAATTAGGTCTATTTAGTTTAAAAAGGTCTTAAACCTAATGTGAATGTGTAAAACACATTACAACACTAGATCAAGGCAACATTAGATTCATTTTAAGGTTAATCATTCCCAAATTAAGTGTGAAAATGAAGAGGGATACATTTTATGTCACTACACAAGGAAGAAGAAGACATGGGTTAGATGAATGCACCCTAGTGAGTTTAGTTATAATTCCACATACTAGATTTTGATCAAGATGTCAACATTCATGACTTTTTATGGTTGAGACCCCTAGCTTCACGAACATGTTGGGAGATGGTAGAGTACTGAATGCTAAGGATTTCTTACAATAGAATCGGGATATAAATAAATTTTGAAAAGAGAACAATACCAAGCCCAAAATTAATAAAAGAAAATATAGACTAGCATTATACTGAGTGAACATTTGAAGATGGTGGCATGGTTTCTCTAAGTCTCCATCTCTATAGCCAGTCTAATCTCAAGAAGAGTGGATCAAAAAAGTTGAATCCATGGTATTATGAAGCATTTAGGATCTCATGAAATATTGGAGAAGTGGCTTATGAGCTTGAGTTGTTGAAAAATGGAAATATACACATTTATTTTCACATTTCTCTCCTTGAGGTGTTGGCACATAATGTAGTTCCCTCTTCATTTTAGCCATGTTAGATAAGAAAGGGAAAACTTAGTCTCATTCTTAAGGCTATTATTGATATTCAGGAGAACACTCTAAGGAGGAGGACCATCAAAGAGTACCTAATAAAGTGGAAGATTATTTTTTTTAAGGATGCCACTTGGGAGAAAGCGTATTTTTTATCATCTAGAGTTGAAATTTCTTAGGGACATACAATTCTAGGGAGAGAAGATTGTAATATCCCCTCTCTAAGATTAGTTGGATTTAATTTTAATTTAAGCACTAATGTTCTTAAGTTAAATTAAATATTTAACATTTATAAAAATACTTAAAGATAAGACTTTATAAAGTGGCACATGGGAAGTTGTTAAGTTAAAATTAAAAGGTGAAGTTAATTTCTTTTTAATGTGGAGTCTAAGTGGGAGTTATAAGGAATTAATAATAATGTCAATATTTCAATTTCCAAGAAATGTGTGGGAGTTATAGAAAGTTAGAAAAAAAGGCTCATTGTTTAACATGCATGAACTTTTGGGAGAAAATTTTTGCTCTTTTTTTTTTTATAAAACTTTGTGATGACTAAATATTTCATGAAGAATATCATTTTTGAAAGTGAAAAATCCTTCCTAGATGAATGATTATTGACACTCTCATTTAAAAGGTCTGCTAGAGTTGTTCTAAAGTTACATATTTTAAAAATATCATGCATAGGATCAATATCTATAGGATCATTTTGAATGATATCATTGTTTTTATTGTTTGTGTCAACGTTCATCACATCATTCTTTTTAGTTTCATTAGATTTAGGGTATGTGCAGGATCATGATGGGCCAAAAAGTGGCAATATGTAAGCCATATGATGACCCATGTGGCTGACGACTTTTTTTTAACCCAAAATTGATTAAATGAAAAGGGTTTTTAGAGGAGATTCTCAGCTTTCCACCAATATAAATTATTCTTTTACTCCGAATTTAATAAATTATTATTACTGATTTTCTATTAGAATTACAAATAAAGTTTTGATTGATAGGTTGACTGAAAAAAATCTATAACTTTCAAACAGTATCAACTTTTTTGAATCTGAAACATGCATCACATTCTATGCTCCACATAGTATAGGATTAAAAAAAAAAAAATTGAATTTCATGAATTTTGAAACAAGTTAAGGTGGTTAGACAAATGAGTTTTCATAATTTTTAAAAGTTGTAATAAAAAATTCATAATTAATTATTTACTTGGAAAAAAATTATAAAAAAATATGCATCACATCAGGACATGAGTCCTCTACTTATATCTAAAATATTATTAAAAAATATTATCATTTTATTGTGTTTAGGGTGGTCAGATAGACACCTACTTCTTATTTTTACCTTGAAATTTAAATACTATTGCATTGAAATTTCAAATATTCACCAAATAGATTTTTTTTTGTTTAAAGAAAGGTCTAGTAGTTTAGAAACTACATTCAATTTTATACAAATTCTATTTTTACATTTTTTTGAAATAATATAGATAACTTATTCAAATTTTGATGTCAAGTTGTCTAACTTTGATTTTTTGTCTTTTTATGGCCACTTAAGGGCCTGTTTTTTCCACGATGATCTTGCACATACCCTTTAACGAATTAAATATTATGATTAGGCATAGGGTTGGTAAATATTTATAAGTTTTGCTTACGATAGGTAACATACTTATTTCATTAATCATTAACACCTCCAACAAAAAGTCAACTAGAATCAATTAGGTCTTGCAAAAGATGTATAAGACACCTGCAATGTTCTATATCATGCTCATTTCATCAGTGATAATGAATATACGAATTTAGTCTATAATTTGTAGGAAATGGTTTATTAGGATTAGGATTTTTAATGAGAGGTAAGGTAATCATTTTCTATTCTAATAGTTGTGACATTGTGGTATGAAGGATATTAGGCAAGGGAGTGAATTTCCTTTTTCGAGTCCCCAGAATTAAAGGGTATCATTTCTTTAACAATAGCTACTTGGGTATTGACATGTTGAGTTGTTTGTTGAGGGGGATTTTAGTTGAAGGAAACCTTTATTCGGGTTCCTAAAAGGTTGGTAATTTTTTTGAGTTTTGGTATCAAACTTCAAAGTTTGGCTATAGGTGGATTTTGCATCACAACTACTAATCGAGTTTTGATAATCACGAAGGGCAATACATAAGTGCATGAAGGAAGGGAATTTCATCATGATAATCGTATCTTGTATCTTACTTTGCAATTTATCTATGAACATATTTTGAATGTGAGGCTCAAGAACTTTTACATCAATTTGGGAACAAAGCGATTGATAATGTGAAATAAAGTCGGTAATTGTTTCTTCTTTTTTTTCTTTACATCTCATCAAATCAGCCAAAGGCATATTCAGAGCCACATGCTCTTGGAAATGGTTGATAAATGCCTCAACAAGTTCATTGAATGAAAGAATTGAGTTGTTCAGTAATTGAACCACCAAAAATATATACGAAGAAGGGAAAAAGGATTCCCCTAATAGGCTTCTAGGGCTTTTAACCCTAGAAGGACTTAGTGTAGGAATGACACTTTTTTCCACTTTGGTGATATGTTCTTGGTTATTACATTCAAAGGAAGGATGTTTGATTGATGATGAGGATTGTGGATGTGTTTGTAGTTTTCCTGAATGTTGGAAATAAAATAGTGCTAAACTAACTAAATAAATGTAAACATAACAATGTAAAGTAAATGATCTATGCTAAAATGAACTAAATGTGTGCAAATAGAAAGGAAATTGGAAATAACAAAACTTGTGCACCCGGTTATTGGGAGTTGTAGATGACTTGCCCCAAAATCTTCTAGAAAATGTTTGAAATCCTCTCAAGGACATTCCCGCCAAGTTGGGCGACCTAGTCCTCTTCCCCAAAAAACTTGCCAAAATTGGTTTCTACTAAAAGGGTATCTAAATCCACAAAAATTCACAAAAGGTAACCTCAAAGGGACTAGGTCACCATTGTTGGTGACCTAGTCCACTTATGAATTTCTTAGAATCTGGAAGCGGATGTTGGATCCTTTGGTTTGTACTTTGGTTCCTGATAGGTGTCTGGTTCAGGTTTGATAGAAAATGGGTTGAAAGGGGTCTCCAAGCTTCAAATAGGGATTTTTTGTCTTGAATGAAGTTGATGGGTTGAGAACACCTTCCAAGCACCTCAAACTTGTATATAAAAACACCTGCAAACACACATGCCAAGAGGAGACAATGATTAGGGTTAAAGAATAGGGGTTTGCCTTAGTTGAACCCCATTTTGATAATTAAATCTAAATGAAAATAAAATGAAGGAAAGATGATTGAAATGATATAAAATACCAACACTTACCAAATCCTTTGTTGAAGATGTCTGCAACATGCAAGAGCAGCTCCAATGGAGGTTCCTCATGAAACCCTAATGCTTGTTTTCTTGATTTGGAAGGCTTGGATGTTAGAGTGCTTGTCAAGAGGAGTGAGAGAGGGAGGAGATAAAAAATGAGCTAAGAAGGAGGCAAAATGAGGATGAAAACTCTTATTTATACATGATAAACCCTAATTTTCACAAGAATGACTCATGATACAACCTTAGGGTTTAAGGGGAAAATTCCCACAAAATTTATGTTCTTATTTTGAATTTTATGCCTAAAAGGACTAGGTCGCCCAGAGTGGTTACCTAGTCCACTTGAGCAATTTTAAGTGATGGTAAAGAAATTAATGATGATTAACAATGTTTATTAGCTTTGCCTCCTGAAACACACTTTAATCGAGCCTAAAAGTACATTAAGGGGACAAAATTAACATTGAAAAGGGTTAATTTAGGAGAGATAAGCTTAGATAAGTGTGAAAATGCATCAGAACACTTTACAATACTTTTTCATAAGCCTTAGGGTATGTGCAGGAGCATGATGGGCCAAAAAGAGGCAATATCTAAGTGATATGATGACCCATGTGGCTGGTGACTTTTTTTTTACCCAAATTTGATGAAATGAAAAGGGTTTTTAAAGGAGATTCTCATATTTACATCAATATAAATTATGCTTTACTTTGAATTTAAAAAATAATTAATATTCATTTTCTATTTGAATTATGGTTAAAGTCTTGATTGATAGGCTAATTGTAAAACATCTATAACTTTCAAACGGTATCACATTTTTTGTATCCAAAACATGTGTCACATTCTATGCTTCACATACTATAGGATTAAAAAATAATAATTTCATGAAGATTTGACCAAGTTAAGGTGGTTAGACATGCGATTTTTTATATTTTTTAAATTTATAATTAAAAAATCATAATTAATTATTTACTTGGAAAACAATAACAAAAAAATATGCATCACATCGGGACATGAGTCCCCTATTTATATCTAAAATCTTATAAAAAAATATTATCATTTTATTTTGGTTACGGTGGTCAAACAGACACCTACTTCGTATTCTTCCCTTGAAATTTAAGTACTACTGCATTGAAATTTAAAATTTTCAACAAATAGATTTTTTTTTTTTTTAAAACCTAGTAGTTTAGAAATTACATTTAATTTTCTATAGATTCTATTCTTACATATTTTTTAAATAATATAGATAACTTATTCAAATTTTTAAATCAACTTTCCTAACTCTGATTTTCTGAATTTTAGTGCCACTTAAAGGCCTATTTTTTCCATGATGATCTTACACACACCCGTTAGGAAGGTGTAAGAAGGTTTTATTTAGGTGAATTATGTTGAGAAAGTCTTAGAAAAGTGAGCAAATGTGTTACAACACTTCACAACACCATAGTAAAAGGGTGCTGCCACAATAGTGGTTTACAATTTTTGAGAGGAACTAATTTTTGCTGAAATCACATATTTTTAGAAAATACAATGATTTAAACCTAAAAAAGTTCCATGTTAAGGATTCCAATTGAAGAGGGTTTGATAAAACCACCTTAGATCAAACCCCCTTGGATAGAACCTCACTAATTTTAAACCATACCTATAAATGAATCTCCTTTGCACCTATCAAAATGCTGATAAAAAATCACTTCCGATTTACTTTTTTTGGGATCAAATGAATTAATTTAAAATTTATTTGAAATTCTTATGGTATTCCTTGAAACAAGTTATCCAATGAATATACTTTTAATATTTTTTTGTTTTATTATGTATTTTTTTTTTAGTTTTATCAAACATAGATTTTTCATCGAAAATGAAGGTCTCTATTCTACACATGTGGAAAAATAGCAGATTATAAAAAGATAAAAGTTAAAAATATCATTACATCAAATATTGAATCCCTTGATGCAACAAAAAAAAAAAAATTGAATTTTGATATATACAAAAAAAAATAAGTGTTATACGGTCGCGCTATGTCTAAATTGTAATTGGTTTGACTTTGAAACTTGATTAAAAATAAAATAAAATAAAAAACTATCTAACCAAGTGGAAACACACGATATCGGAATTAAAAATCTAAATTATAAAGAATTAGAATTTATCCTTCATGGAAAATAGTTATATGTTATACGGTGTGCATCACTTTTTAAAAATGTTGTGTTTTGAGAAAAAATTAGTTTTCGTGGAAGATGGAAAAAGAAGTGCAATGTAATTCCATTTTTTTTGAAAAAACTATTTTTAGAATCTATAGAAAAAATGTGATGACACTCTAGTTTGCATCATCTTCAAATTCCTCATGGTTTAGCCACTATAGGTCCCTGAATGTGAATATTTAGTTAAAAATAATAATTTCAGTGTCCGGTTTGGCCAAAAATTGTAAACCACTATTGTGGGATCACCCAAAAAACTATTAGGTTATTGGTGAATTGTAAGCTTACAAGGATGAATCAAGGTAAAAAAGACCAAAATCTAATGGAAAAGGTCAAATTGAGTGAAAAAGTGCCAAGGTATACACATTTTGGTGACACATTTAGCCCCCACTTTAGTGAGAGTATGAACTTACTTCAAACTCACACTAAAGTAGTTGAATCATGAATGTCGAGTAGGATCTAATGCTCTCATGCTAGTAAGGTGAGATGACTATGATCAAGAGGGATGATCAAACCCTAGGATCAAGTTCCCATGGAAAACTAAACATAAGTATAGTAGATCACACAAGGAGTGATGTGAAAAGGTGAAGAGATAGAAAAAGTTGGATCAAGTTTCGACCGTTTGTCCAGCTAGTTGTGGATCAGATCTAGGTTGTTTGTACCAAAGAAAAGGATGTACTCACTTTGGGTCGATGATACTTTTGGTTTTTTTCCAAGTGAGAATTCCAAAAGATTGTGAGATATACATACACACGGTTGGTATGCACTCTCACACAAAAAGGTGGCTATGGGGAAAGTTGTGCCACTAGTTGGGCTTTTTTCTCAACCATACCAAAGTTATACCTCATCATAACTTTGATAAGGTGTCATAAAGGATAGGGGTGTAGTTTATGATACAAGCAAAGCTTTGGATGCTTAGAACCCATGAACAAGTGCAAGATGGCAACACAGTCATGCAAGTTGTGTTATGCAAGGTGGCCATGTATACAAGGTTTAAAATGAAAAATGCAATAAGGTAAAATGAAAAAAGGATGTTTGAAGGAGTTTTGTTTTTTTCATGCGAGGTCTTTGATTTAGGAAGAATTGTATCTAATGTCTCCAATAGAGGACCGATCAAAGGATAGAATATTTACAACTTAGGGGATGCGGTGTGTCACATCAATCCAATAAGAGGAATATAATATGCTAGGATAGGTCACTTTCATGAAGGACATTACACCTCATGTCATCCATAAAGTGAGAGACTTGTTGTATGAAGTAGCAAGGCTGCACTAGGAGCCAAGGACAAAGGAAAGAGAAGAAAAGAGAAATAGTGCTAGGGTATGCCCCCACTTTAAAGGAATTGTTGCACACTGCTTTGTAAGCAATGGCTTTAAAGTAGAGAAAGGAAAGAAGGAAAAATAGAAAGGAAAGGGACATGAGAGCCTACTTGGAAAGCTTTATGCCCAATGATATTTTTCCAAGCAAGGTTGTGTCATGAAAAGGATAGTATGTCACATGCAAGTTAGCCTAAGACATGTCATCCACGTCTCAAGCTTGCTCCTGTATACTCATGAGATGTTAATGTCTAGTCAAAATATATAACAACAACTAACATACAAGGACAATTCTGACAAACCCCTTACCCCCACTTAGTTCAAGGAAAAGGTGAGCCAAATAGGATGAAGGTATGGATTAGGGAGAGGAATTGGGTTCCCCCATAGAAGGAAGAGAACCAAGCTCCATGACATGGTTGAATTTTATGGTTTGAAGGAAATGGAGAGGAGGGAGGTAACCCTAAATCTTTCTTGAGAGAGTATGATATGTCAGGTGGTGTCATGTGTTCAGTGCATCCATGTGTAGGAAGGAAATGGTATCCGATACAATAACAATCTTCCAAGTTAGATGAAGGGTTTGGGTGTTGTTGAGAAGGATTGGTTTCCATAGAAGAAAACAAATCCTTTTGAGTGTTATGTGTTGTTACTCCATGAGGGATGGGAGAGGTGTAGCCCCCATCACCACCATGGGGAAATGGTGTTGATGTGGAACCAAGTTGAGTATAGAATAAATAAGGTGGTTTTAGTGTAGGTCATGAGGTTTCACACCCTCCTTTAAAGGGAGGAGTAAGACCCCAACCGTTATTAGAACTTGTATCTAAAAGAAATAATGTGTCTATGACTCTTTGGACCAGAAGGGCGAGATGTTGGAATTTGGATTGAAAGGAGGTGTAGAATCTAATGACCCCCAATGATCATGAAATATTTTTTTGGTAGGTGAAGGATTAGCATCAATCTAGATAAGTTTGGATCTAGAAATGGAAGGATTAGGTGAGTTGGAAATGTTATGATTAGTTGATGCATAATTTTGTGCATCTGCATCAATCATGCATATCTTATTTGTTAGAAATTGTGGTTGTGTTGCTGATATGTGGTTGTCATTGATGTCAACACTATTAGCATTGATGATGCTTAACGTTGTATATGTCGAGGATATTGAGAAAATTGTATTAAACATATATGCTGGCAGCTAGTGAAGCTAAGAAGGTCATAATGGTTTAATGCTATGTACATTGATATTTAGGTGTTGCACACTAATGGGTTTATTTCTCAACCTATCTAGTATGATGTCTGAAAGTCTCAGTGGTACGCATCAAATATTTGTGCAAGTAAAGCATTATGGTGTTCCTACAGTCATTCTGGTACTATAGAAGTTGTTCTTGGAAGAGGAAGTTGGAATTCTAGTAATTATAGTTGTGTATATTCATGTGATGTTCGTGGATAATTCTAGATCATGTTCTATCTTTGTTGCATGTCCGCGCTATTTGGTGTGATCGTGGTTGAATATTTTTCCGATGTATTGTTGGGTTTTCATGTTCTTGGCCGACATGATGGTGGTAGCGTGTTGTGGATCCTTATGGATTAATTTCTTTTTGTTTGGCATGTTCGAGGATGTTGGTTTGGGTTCTATCTTTGATGTGGCCAACTTGTGTTGGTGTGCATAAAGATTTATTCATGTATTGAAGCTGACAATTAGAATTCATCTATTATTTGTGGTTGACGAAGTTGTAAATCTGTGTAGCAAATATATAGGCAAGGTTGTTTTGTGGTATGAATTTAAGTGGGTGGTGTATGATAAAGTGTACAAGTAATTTACAAGTGAAAATAAAGGTCAAATCATTCAAGAGCATAACAAAATGTGAAAGAAGATTGAGCAGAGTGTATGTGCCTAACCAGAACTGTCATCAAGCTTTTGGAGAAGCTATTTTCTCAATTCATCCCACTCAAATGGTTTTAATCTGATTGTATTCTCTTTGAGCAATGAGCTCTAGGTAGTGTGCCTGAATGCAAGCACATTCCTTATTCATTTTTCATTATAATTTCAACAAGGTATAATTATGGATTAACCTCCACCATGGTTTTCTCCCTTAACAGGGTTTCCACACAAAAATATTAGTGTTATGTGTTTTTGATGTGTTGTGTAATTCCTTCTTTCACTATTATTCATCAGATCTAGAATTTAAGGTTAATAGTTTGATTCAATTTTTTGATTCTGTTATAACTAATTCATCCCCCCCCCCCGCTCTCAGTTGTATCTTCTTGTTTTTCCAACATTATTATGGTATTCAAATTTCAATGTGCGATGAAGGGTAGATGGGACTCCTTTCATAGCATGAATCCAAGGTCTCCCTAGGATAAGATGGTATAGAAGGGGTCCTTGCATGATATGGATAGGAGTAGGCAACACTACTAGTCTAACCTTAATAGGTAATGTGATCAACCCTAGTGGTCTCATATTAACAATGTTGAAGCCACATATATGAACATCATTAAGTTGAATGAGGATTTTGTCTATGCCAAGTTTGTGAAAGAGATCCATGCTACAAAGATTAATTTCTAATCCATTGTCTATAAGAGTGTTCTTGATTGGAATTTCATTAATGATCACCTTTATCATTAAGTGATCATTCTTTTGTTGTATCTCAAGTGAGGGCAACTCATGTTTAGAGAATGTGATGTTGGATTCGGTTACTAGCATGGGACAAGAGGAGGGTTTGAGATTGTTTGATTTTATGTAAGATTCAATCTCTTCCTTATGTATTTGTGCCATTGCATGAAAGAGAAATTAGACTATAGTTGAGAGTTGAATAAGCTCCCATACATATATATCAACATGAGTCTTTTTAAGGTCCTCAACACAAGGGACTCTAATGTGAGAAAAGGGAAATGGCTGGGGAGTGTTGTGTGATCCCCTAGGTGTTTGAGTCACTAAGTTAAGACTTAGTGGTTGCAAAACATTGGTATGATGAGATTTCATCTTGGATTTCAAGACAACTCTAAATTTTTATGGGATTCACTAATGGGAGGAGACTTAGGAGGCTCACTAATTAAAGGAAATCCCACTTGTGTGGTCATAACCTAAAAAATATTGTCTTGATTTGCATGATGTGTTGATGAAGGGGATTCTAATGTCACTTGATTATCTTATCCTAGGGAAGGTTTTGTGTATAAAGGATAGGTGTCAAGGGTCACACATTCTTGCACCATGATATTCTCCGTAGAAGGAGAGTTTTTAGAAAAATGACAAACTGAATGTTCTTCACATTCAAAGGTTGGTTCTTTGAAGGGAATCCCTCACAAGTAGGAGAATGAATAATGGTTTAAGTGTTGTTTTTAATAATGGGTTTCCTATGAGAAGGGGGACAACTAAGATACTCATAAATTTCATCGATTATATATTCTAATAGGGTGATCCCACAAAGTTGGTTTACAATTTCTGGGAGATTCTAATTTTTGCTGAAATCACATATTTTTAGAAAATATAATTATTTAAGCCTTAAAAAGTTCCATTTTAAGTATTCAAATTGAAGAGGGTTTTATCAAACCACCTTAGATAAAACCCCCTCGGATAGAAGCCCAGTAGTTTCAAACCATACCTACAACAGAGTCTCCTTTACACCTATCAAAATGTTGATTAAATATCACTTTTGATTTACCTTCTAGGGATCAAATGAATTAATTTAAAATTTATTTGAAATGATCATGGTATTTCTTGTAATGAGCTATCCCACAAATATAATTTTAATATCTTTTGGTTTTATTATGTGTGTGTTTTTCTAGTTTTATTAAACACAGATTTTTCACTGAAAATCAAGCTCTATGTTCTACACAAATCGAAAAATAAAATATTATCAAAATAAAATTTTAAAAAATATTTTCAAGCTGGGTATTGATGTCCTTGATCCATTAAAAAATAAAATTCAAATTTTGATACATACAGAGAAAGTTAAGTTGTATACAGTTTTCCTATGTTTCAATTGTAACTGGTTTGAATTTGAAACTTGATTAAGTAAAAAATATTTAATAGAACACTATGAAACCAAACTAAAGTGATAGATATTGTAGATACAAATCCAAATTCAAAAAAAAAAAAAATTATCCTTCATACAATAAATGTTATTTTGTATACGGTGAGCATCACTCCTTAAAAATGTTGTTTTAAAAAAAAAGGTAGTTTTTGAAGGAGATGGAAAAATAAGTGCAATCTGATTCCTACATTTTTGAAAAAAATATATTTATAATCTATAGACAAAATTTCACAAATCACTAGTTTACATCATCTTCAAATTCCTCATAGGTTAGCCGCTATAGGAGCCCGAAAGTGAAGATTTAGCTAAAATAAATTAGTTCAGTGTCCAGTTTGCCCAAAAATTGTAAACTAGTATTGTGGGATCACCTAACAAAAAAGTTATCATCTTCACAATTAGGAGAGATACTAGGAAAAGGAAAAATGTTATGGTTGTGGTAGCTAAATTCTGCAATTTGTTAGTATATTATGGAAATCAAACTAAAATGGCAAAACCAAACCCTATGAAATATTACCCCATACTAAACATGTTAATTTAAGACATTGAAACAACTAGAAATGCCAAATGAACTAATTTAAAGCAAAAACAACATGTACCACACCTATTCCATATTGTATTGTTGTTATTCTTTGTGTAGATGATAGCGCTTTCCCAATTCTTGCCAAACTAAATGATGAAAATATGATGCTATGAAGAGAAAAAATAGTTCTCAAATGAAGAGAATAACTTTGCATGAGAGTGTGTTGTGTGTTTGAAGGAGAGAGGCCTTGAACTTATAGTTGAGTTTGAAGAGAGGAGAGGCCAAATTGAAGAATGTGGGACTAATCCCCAACAAATAGGAGAGATCCACTTGTCACAATGTGATTGGCCCATGATTGTGTAAGTTTTGGCCAATCTGCCCATTTGAATTTTGAAAATGGCAATAAATGCATGTAGTTGAAGAATTTGGGGGGAGATTTGCTTGGCCAAAAAAGCCAAAAGTGGAGTTAATGAGGGCATATTCCTTGGGAATATGCCTTTTAAGGAAAATAGGTGTTTTAATAAATCAAATTAAATGATTTATTGTGCAAGTGGATGGGACATGGGTTAGGCTTAAGATTAATTAGGGATTTGACTAATTTAAGCTAGTGATTTTGTGGTGTGACATTTGATTTGCATTTTTGTATTTGTTTTAAATCAAATGAGAGGAAAATGAATATTAGTCTTTTAATTAAATACTTGTGATTTAATTAAATAAAGAGACTTTAGGAGATAATTAAGTGATTTGATTTATTTAATTAAAGAGATAACCTTAGTGAATTAATTAAATTGATTTATTTAATTAATAGATGAAATAATGTTGAATGAAGCATGATCAGATGCATGAGTAAATTTTGCATGTATACATTTTGCCCCTCTTTGAAGAAATGTACTCGTTACATTGGTTCAAAGAATGATGTTGTTGTCATCGAAAATTAAAAAAAATCTTATTCTTTTCGGATGCCCCAATGAAAAGAAGTACGTTAGTACATTGCCCCCTCGAGAGATCGAGCGAAAAAGATTGGATTTGAGGTCAATCCTAAGAAAAAGAGGTTCAAAATGGATGTATGGATGGCTATGACTAACTAATCTATATGATAATGATGATGTAAATGAGATGTTTTTAAGATGCTTAGAATAAAAAATTTGTATTATCCTAAACAACTTAAATGATTATGCAAATGAGATGTTTAGAAGATGCTTAAAATAACAAATCTATATTATCTTAAACATCTTAAATGATGATGCAATGCATGCGAGATGAATGTGATGGATGATGTTGTCCTATGATGATATGATGTGATTATGCAGGATGTAGGATGGATGCATTGTTAGCATGAAAGTGAATAGAAGAATGAGAGGGATCAACCCTTAAATCCAAGAAGATTCAGAAGTCCAACAAGTCCATTAGTCGTCGAGATTTTATTAGATATGAATGATGATATATTTCTTATCCAAGGATGGTTGAGATAAAGAGAATACCCTTCTTTATATTTGATAACACACATAGGTATGATGCATTAAGGTATTAAGAACTAGGATGGCGTTGTGCCTAGTGTGATGGACTTTCATTCGTCAAACAAATAGGAGTACTCTTGTTCATACTTGAAAAACGCAACCTTATTCAGAATGCAGTTTATATATTCTAGACATCTCATGCCAAAACATAAAAAGGAAAGTCTTCTTATATGGTCAACAAGACACCTAAAACATCCTTCCTACAAACAAAACAAAGTACGCATGATCAATTTATTTTACAAGAATATCCAACAAGCATAGCAGATAAAAGATAATGATCATTGCCCCATTCCTTTCTCTCTAAATGTGTTTTGTTTAGGCATCATCGAGAGGTCCTTGGAATGAGCACAAAATAAGATAAGTCTAAAAAAGACCACGATAAAGTAAACAAGCAAGCTAATATTCTTCGTACTGCTAGGCAAGACTAAACTATGGTGATACCTGACGTTGATGTCCATTATAGGAAGGTCACATTCCTAGGACATGTTATGATCAAGGTTTTGATAAGATTGATTGGACGATAAGCTATTGATACTCTTAGTTGATCAACTTGCTTACTCACTGATCTAGACTTGAGACTTTGACAATTAAGCGTACACTTTTAAACCTCTAAACTTGCTTCCAATTGACTTACCAAAGGATGAAAGTGACGATGCTTTATTAGGAATAATGATTACTACGAGTGAAACCAATATGAGACAGATGCACCATTTCGGTTTTTTCAATTGTTCTGAGGCTGTTTTTTGAATTTTGAGATGTTTTCCAAATGTTTTTGATATTTTCAATATTTTTCAATGTTTTTGGTATTTTCGAGATTTATGACAAAGAGACTGACTTAAAGACCTATCCCAGGGGTCTCGGGAGCTGATCCATAGCTTAGCCTTGCCTACGTTGTATACGTAGAGACCACGTAGTTCGATTGATGACATACTTGACTCAATGAAAAGATAGATGGGCAAACGGATTGCCATTGCGACAGATGCCTAAAGGACTGACCTAAGGTGTGAAATAAATGGGTAAACGGATTGCCATTATGACGGATACCTAAAGACTAACCTAAAATGTCTCAGGGGATGATTAAAGATCAACCTTGCCTACATTCAAGCTCAGAGATGACATAGTTCAGCAGATGATTTTGTTTTTGATGTTTTGGATTTTGACATGTTTTGGATTTTTCAATAATGGAATTTTTGATGTTTCGAGAAGAACACAAGAATATACACGAATCCAATCTGATGTAGGTACAGGAACATGCCCCCAATGTGATGCGATAGACTACTTCGATAAAGGCAGGACAAACTGACCTTGGGAATATGCCAAGTAGTACTATGGTGGAATATGATACAAGCACAAGATCAAGCTATGGTACAGATGTGAATGAATGATGAAAGGATAAATAGAATGTAATGGATAATTCAGTGCACATAAAAGGCCATGAAGATCCTAGTGGATGGAGAGTGCTTTATTTACGCTTGGCACCTATTTTCCAGGTTTTCACCAAGGTACTTGTCCAAAGTGCCACTGAAGTGATTTTCACTAGAGAACGATTTTATTTTCTTTGTTGTTTTCAATCCTTTTTTTGATTTTTTTCTATTATTCTATTTTTTGATTTTTTTGCTGTCATCAAAACGCCTGTTTGCCAGGTTTTCATCAAGGTAACCATTTTTTCAAGGCATTTTCTGAATTTTTTGTATTTTTTAGTTCTATACCTTGCAAGTTCTTAGGCATAAAACATTTTGAGATGACAGCTATTCATGGGCTCCTGTAGAGGTTCACCCTCTAGTTTTGATAGTTGATATGCACCTGATTTATAGCTTGCTATGATGATGAAGGGTCCCAACCAGTTGGGCTCAAATTTTCCTTTACTTTCTAGGTTGGGTATGTTCTTTTGATTTTCTTTTAGCACAAGTTTGCCAACTTGGAAGGTGCGTCGTCTGATCTTCTTGTTCTAGTTGTGCTTCAGGCAGTTTTGATAGACTTGTAGATGATTGAGGGCATCCATGCATCATTCATCTAGTAACTCCATCTCATTCAATTGTGAGACCCTGTATTCTTCATCTATGATGAGGTTTTGCAATGATATTCTCAGTGATGGGAGCTTGATCTCAATTGGGAGGATGGCTTCTGATCCATAGACCAGGGAGAATGGGGTGGCACTTGTTGGCATGTGGATGTTGGTGTGGTAGGCCCATAAGGTGGGATTTAGTTGTAGATGTCAGTCATGACCAGAGTCATTGACTATTTTCTTAAGGATTTTCAGAATAGTTTTATTAGTGGCTTTTGCTTGGCCATTGCCTTGGGGGTAATACGGAGTGGAAAAGCAATGTTGGATTTTGAATTTTTTGCACAAGTCACGGACATCCTGATTCTTGAAAGGTGTCCTATTATCAGAGATTATGATTGGGGGACACCGTATCAGAAAATGAGATAGTTCAGGATGAACTTGGATATCTGCTTTCCAATTATGTAGGTCATTGAAATTGCTTCAACCCACTTTGTGAAATACTCTGTGGTGGTGATAATGAATTTGTGGCCATTGGATGAGGTGGGTGTGATTTTTCCTATGAGATCGAGCCCCCATTGTGACAAGGGCCATGGTGAAACAATAGGATGGAGTTCATGAGCTGTTGCATGGATAAGGTCTCTATGTTGCTAGCACTGTAGACACTTTCTGACAAAGTCATGTGCCTCTCTTTCCATTGTTGGCCAGTAGTACCCGGTCCTTAGTAGATTTTTATTCAAGGTCATACCACTCGAGTGTGAACCGCAAATGCCATTGTGTACCTCAATCAGAGCAGTCAAGGCTTCCTCGGGATTTAAGCAATGCAATAGGGTTCCTTCAATGCTCCTATGATAGAGGGTTTCTCCTAGGATGAAAAAATGAGTGGAATTAGTTATGAATTCTCGTTTGAGGTTTGGGGTTATGTCAGCTAGGAGGACTCCTATTCTTAGGTAGGTATAGATGTCATGATACCAAGGATCACCGGGACCAATGATTTCACACACATATTCAAACTCTGGTACCTCAAAAATTGGTACGAGAAGCTGCTCTACCAAGAATTCATGTTTTGCGACATTGCAAGGGATATCCAATAAGGATCCAATTGTTTCCATGGCGTCAGCTGCTCTATTGTTAGCCCTTGGTATCTGCTCAAAGGTGATATCAATGAATGATTCCTTGATGCTTTCTATTAACTTCTTGTATGGTTTGAGCTTGTCATCCTTAGTTTGTACTCGCCATTAACTTGGTTGATAATGAGTTGTGAATCTCTATAGAATTTTAGTGCCATGATCCGCCACTGTGCCACAATCTTGAGACCTATGGTTAAAGCCTTGTATTCTGCAATGTTTTTAGTATAGGGGAATGCCAATTTGTAGGATCTAGGAATACAATCCCCTTATGAGTTGATGAAGAAAACACTGGCTCTTGATCCATGTTGTGTGTATGAACCATCGAAGTAGAGTTTCCAATGATTGTTTATGCTGAGATTAAAGATGGACTCATCTTGAAATTTTGATATGAGTGGATTCTCTAAATAGATTGGATCCTCTACCAGTTGGTGTACAATAACTTTCCCTTTGATTGCTTTTCACTCCACATATTCAATGTCATGTTCTAATAGTATCATGACCCACTTAGCCATCCTTCCTATGAGCATTTCCTTTGACAATAGATACTTTAGGGGATTGATCTTGGCTATCAGCTTGATCTGATGAGGTAGCATGTAGTGTCTGAAGTTTTGGGCTGTAAACATGACTGCTAGGCTAGCTTTTTCTATGAATGAGTAGTTTAACTCATGGCCGACCAATGTTATACTAATGTAATATATGGATCATTCTATCCCATTTTCATTGTGCTAAGCTAAAAGAGCACCAAGGGCTAATGTTGTTGCTGAGATGTATAAAATAAGTGGTTTTCCTGCAATGGGTGGCATTAATACTGGTGGCATGATTAGATATTCTTTGATTTTTCTAAATTCATGTTCACACTTTTTGTCCCACTTATATGCTACTCCCTTGTGGAGCAGATGTGAATATGCAATCTATTTATCCACCAGTTGCGCTATGAACCTTTGGATTGATTGGAGTCTGCCTTGCAGGCCTCTGAGTTGTTTCAATGTCCTTGGTGCCTCCATGTCAAGGATTTCTTTGACCTTGGTGGGATCTACCTCAATTCCTGTCATCAATACTATGTATCCCAAAACTTTACCCGATTGTACCCCAAAGACACATTTCTTGGGGTTGAGCCTGACCTTATATTTTTCTAGTCTATTGAAAATGGCACTTAGGACTGCTATGCAGTTTTTTATCTTCTCTGATTTGGCCAGTATATCATCCATGTAATCTTTGAAAATTTTATGTATCATTTCATGGAAGATTAGTGTCATGGCCCTCTGATATGTAGCCCTTGCATTTTTTATCCCAAATGGCATCATGTTCTAGCAGTAGGTGCCCCATGCACATGTAAATGTCATCTTATGCTGGTCCTCCTTTGCGATCATTATCTGGTTATACCCCAAGAATCCATCCATCAGTGATAGCATCTCATGTCCAACTATCATGTCCACTATCATATCAATGTTAGGTAGTGGAAAATCATCCTTAGGACATGTTTTGTTGAGGTCTCTAAAGTTTGTGCAGATACGAATGCCCCCATTTGGTTTTGAAATTGGCACAAGATTGGACACCCATTCTGGATAATCAATTGGGAATATAAAAATGGCATCCAAGAGTTTCTATAACTCCACCTTAACTAGCAAGGCTATTTGAGGGTGCATTTTCCTTATTTTTTGTCTAACTGGCTTTGCTCCAGGGTAAACAACCAAATTATGAACCACAACTTCTGGATCCAAACCAAAAATTTTAGCATAGGTCCATGCAAGGTTTAACTTTATTGCCTTTAGAAATTCAACCAATAGTTCTTGTTCTTCTATCAGAAGCGACTCATAATAGAAGGTGATCTATGGTGGTGCCTCCATTACCAAGTTGACAGGATTACACTTTTCTGCCAAAACTATCAATTTCTCCTGATGCGGTGCAGTAGGGGGGAGATTGAATCCTTCATCGTCTGATGCCTCAAAAAGGTTTTCACTGTTAGATGCATCCTTTATTTTTAATATTATGTGGGTAGAGAGTGCCAAAGTGTGGTTTCCACTTAATAACCTTGAGCTTATTCTCATTATTTTTCTTTTGCGACTGAAGGACTCAATCATCTCCCCGTAATATCCTTGAGTGTTCAATGTGATGTTGAATCTAGATTTGTGATCTCCACATGGTACTGTATCCCTTAGTCCCAATTTATTTTGAGAGAGCCTCATCATTTTTGAATGAGTCTAGAATTGGCGGTCCTCCTTGGTCATAATCGATGAGTTGAGGGTACACTAAGTTGATTTTATGGGTTTGATCGTTTGACTCAATAGGTGAGGCACTAATCATAAGTAAGGAAGAATTCTCAAAGACCATGGGAAGGCTTGTTATGGTATCCTCGTCATCGTTACTGCTGTATACATCAGTTACATCAAAAGTGAAATTATCTAGGGGCAGACTTGTGGATACGAGTAGTTGAAGAGCGGTTGTCGATAATTGAGGGGGAGACCTGACTTCTCTACTAGGGGTACCTCTTCCACGTACGATTATAATCAGAGGGGTACATCCAAGGCCAAGGTTTTACATTCGTCTTTCCACAATGATGGGTTCCAGTCGCCCATCACTATTCCTTCCAAGACTTTCCTTTTTGTTGTAACCCATACTAAGCATCATTTGCAACCCTCTATTAGTTTCATCCATGGGTAGGGTGGGGGTGGGCCTTTCATCTTGGTATAACATGTTTGAGATGTCTTGCTCATCCACATTTTCTCGAATTAGATCCCCCCAACAGTGGAATCCAGAAAGATCTACCCTAACAGTGGAGACAGGTGTTTCAGCTGGCTAAGGTTGCCCATGCGACCTAGGAGATTGTGGTAACTCTCCTACAACAAACACAGTATTCTTCATTTCGTAGTCTCTGCATCTATTGTCCTGGATCATCATCTTGATTTTAGATATGTTGGGGATGGAGAGTGTTTCTATTGCAAAAGTGGAGGCGAGGTTGGATGGTTCTATGTATGAAGTGGATGGACCTTCATCATTTTTTGGTACTTGGGGGATTTTATAAAACTTGGCTTCCAAGTTTTGCAATAGGCGGATAGCTCCAAATCACCATGTATTGTGACCTCCTCATTTTGGTACAAGAATTTGACGCATTGATGGAATGTTAAGGTGACCGCCTTCATTCCATGGATCCATGGCTATCCCAGGAGAATGTTGTATGGTAGGTCGAGATCAAGAACCTGATAAGTAGTTTCCATGGTGGCTGGCCCCACTTGGATTGGAATTCTGATAGTGCCTTGAGACACTCTTTCTTGATCATCGTATCGTCTTATAGTGATGCTTTTGTTATTATTAATAGAATCTTTAGAGAGTCCCAAGTTCTTTATGAGTTTGAGCGAACAAATTTTGAGGCCTATGCCTCCATTCACCAAGACCCCTTTGAATTTCTTTTTGTGAATCAACACTTGAAGGTGAAGTGCATGACTGTGAGATGCTTGGGTGGGGAAATCTTGATCAAAGAATGTGAGGTGATTTAGGGTAACAATGTTACCAACCATAGCTTAGAATTGGTCCATATCAAGGGTGGAGGAGATGGTGGATGTAGCTAATGCTTCATCAAGGATTTTTCTATGGGCAGAAAAAAATTTCAATAATTCCATGATGGAGATTTGGGCGGGGGTTCTCTTTAGCTGATCGATGATGTTATAGTCGTAGGGAATGAATTTTATGGGGTTATTAGATGGTTATGATGCCCCTACAATAGTAACCTTTCCACTGCGTGTGGTGACTCCACAATCAACATCCGTTCCTCTAACGCTAATGACAGTGACCATTTCATCTACGGATGTGACGATCTCTTCTTATACAAGTTTAGCACTGGCATACTTTTGCTTCCCTCTTTTGTTCCCTTGGTTGTTTCCTTGATTATGATTCAACATTGGATTCATGTATATCTTTAGATCTTGATTACTGGTTAGTTGTTCAACATTTATTTTTTTGTCCTCAATTAGGTCCTAGATGATGTTCTTCAACTTCATACAGTTGGCGGTCGTGTGTCCCTTGAGTTTATGATAATCACACAGGAGATTTTCGTTGTAACAAGGTGGCTTCACCTAGGGTTCGCTGTAATTATCATGGGTGGGGACCTTGATGATGTTCTCATTGACCATCTTTTTCATGATGGACTCGATTGACTCCCCAAGGGATGTGAATTTCTGTTTGGGGGGATGTTTAGATTTTATGTCTCAACTTCTAGTTCTAGGCCTCTGATTACAAAGGCTACTATAAGACCGCCAGCGGTCTGGCTGACGATCACCACTCTACCGCGAGGTGGCTTGTCGGCCCCCGTAGTAGGGCAGTTTGACTGCAAATGGTCCCACAGACCAGTCATCGCCTTACCGTGATTTGACATAAAGTGGTGAGCAGTAGTGCGAGCAAGATGAGGCAAAGCTCGGAGGGTTATACCACCATACTACGATAGGAGATCGTGGACTCGATGATGGAGTGATAGAGTCTTGGAGAGCTCGGTGAACTCAGAGACAAGTTTGACCAAGTTGGACGCAGAGTTAGAAGTGATAGACAAATGCAATGCAGACACGTGGCACAAGGACAACGATGTTCATTGGCTAAAAACTAAAATAGTAATAGCAGTTATTGCAGGCTCACTTATGCTAGTAGATTGAAACCTGATTAAGGCAAGGAGTTGTTGCCTGGATGGATCGATGAAGAGAATATCGATTGCGTATTGGATCCATGCATCAACCTGATGGTCAATGATTGGTTGAGATATTGAATGCAATGTATGACTTTCTGAGTCGAGTACAATATTGTATATTTCAACCAAGAGCATGTAAGGTGATGAGTTAAGTTGATGTAAGTAAGTCGTTCAAACTATATTTCAAAAAAAAACATTGTAACAGTGAGATGGAGCTTGAAGCTACTATGAGCTAATCAGAGAAGACTAAAGCTTTTTTATGTAACCTTTTTATTGTAACACAAAACTATCTTGCTTGGTGTGGTGGTTTTTTTACTTGTAAAGGTTTTCCCACGTATATCTTGTGTCATCTGTGAATTCTTATTTTAGTTATCTCATTTATGTTGTTTGTATTTATCTCAAGTATTTTTAGAAGCTATAAGAACTATTTTTTTGCTTCTCTACCCTATTTTATTAGTGTTAAGGGAATGTATTCCACACTGTTGGGTCACTAGATCCATCCTCTTTTTCCCTTTCAGGGGCAACTTGCTTCGCGGAGGTGGTCCTCCTTGATTATTGAGATTGTTGATCTGGTTTTGGGGTGGTTGCTGGTTTACGACATTTGTTTACGTATTACCTCGATTATTATTCTGTGATTGGTGATGATACGTTTGATTATTCTGCTTGGGAGCATTGATGACCACCTGGCCATCCACTATGCCATCGTTGGTGACATTTCTATTCTTTGCCCATGTGCAAGATTTTTCATTGAAACTGGTGGATGGGCGACTATCCTAATGTTCATGATAAGTGGGCATGCATGTTTGTGTAACACGAGCTCACTCAATATTGAGCACCTTGGGAATCAGTTGACCATATGTAGTGATGCATTGCATCTTCAAATAGAACGCCAAGGTTTTGTTTGTATTGGTGATGATGGTACAAACCTGTTGCTCTTCTGGCATGGCCCACTTGCTTCGATTGGATTTCGCTCACCATCATTGGAGAAAGGCGGTGAATGATTCCCCCTTCCCTTGTTTGAGCATTGAGAGTTCTTCCAAACTAACATCCATAGAAATGTTGAATGTGTGATTTTGGAGGAAGGCATCTTTGATTTCTTGAAATGTTTTGATTGCCATAGGTAGACGAGAAAACCATTCCATAGAATCACTATCCAAGCTTTGATGGAATGGTCAGATTAGATACATGTCATTGTAGGCGACTTCCATGCAATGTACTTGAAATTCCTTGATGTGATCTTCAAGGTTTCCCATTCTACGATATTTATCAAATTTTGGGGATTTCGAATCCCTTGGGGAATGGTACCATTGCCAAGCTTCTGTCAAATAGATAAGGGCACAAGTTTCTCGATGTCCTGACTATCTTCCATAATTGAAGATCTAGCACCTGCTACGAGAGCAGTTTGATTTGTGCTGTCACATAACCTTGTGGATCGAGAGGTAGAGTGAATATGTTCTAGGGTGTGGGATTGACAGATGGGATGTTGATGTGATTCTGTTGGAAGCTTTATTGAGAAAGTGATGCCTTCACTTGATGTTGATCCAACAACGCCCGTTGTTGGTTCTATTGTTGTTGTTGTGCCAACAAAGCTTGTTGTTGGTTGTGTTGTTTTTGTGCCAACAATGCTTGTTATTGGTCATGTTGTTGCTGTAATTGGTAGTCTTGTAAGGATTTTTGATACGCTTCTTGTTGTGCTTGGAATTTTGCTTGGTATTGTGCTTGCGCTTGTGCTTGCTAAGCTTGGAATTGCGCTCGTGCTTGAGCCTGTGCTTGTTGTATTTCTTGTACAATCTGAGTAGCATGTGCGGCTTGCACAACCTGTGCAAATTGAGTGTCTTGAGCGGATTAAATTGCCTGCACAACTTGGGCAGCTTGTTTAGCTTCTTGTTGTTGTAACAAGGCTTGGGCTTGTGCAGCCTGTTGTGCCTGTTGTGAAGCTAATTGCGCTTGCACTTGTTGAGTGGCTAATTGTGTGGCATGTGGATTTTCGAGTTCTTTTTGTTGGGAAACTTTCCAAGTAGCTTGAAATTTTAGGGTGAATGAATTGGTCGCATTGTGCCTTGGTGGTAACATTGGTGGATTAGGAAGAACGTTGACCGTTGTGATGAGCAGAATAGTCATGCTAATGATCGGGGTTCGAGCTATAGAAGGTGTGATTGAGGTGCTTGGTTCCTTTGAAACCATTCTTTGAGGAATGGAAGATGTATTGATTTCTAGGGTTGTTTGAATAGTTTCCATCTTTTGTTGTGATACAAACAACACAACTGGTGGATTCGATAAGGTTTTTTTATTTGAATAATTGATGGCGGGAAGAGGAGGAAGAACCAACCCAAGTGATGATATAGATGCGAGCGGTAAGGGTGGAATTGGTGGAAATATGGGCGGTGCAATCCCTAAAAGTGATGATGAGGGATCTAAGATTCCCCCTACTCCAAAAAAGTCAACTTCTCCTTGTGAGATTGGTAGAGAAGTTTGCATGTCGAGAGGATAATCCGGTGTCATGTGAAATGAGGATGAATTGGTAGTACCATGAAATGTGAGTGGAATGTAAGGGTGCAATAGATTTACCAGGATAGATTGTTCCGATGTGGCACCTGCATTCAATCCCCAGTTGTTCACAAGGCAATTTTTTTGAAGTTCGTGAAACATGGCACTTCCCTTGTTAACAACTAGCGGGGTTGAAGCAATAGATGATATGATCCGGGGGATGTCTTGAGTGACATTTTGAAGTGGGAGCGTGGATGTGGGTGAAGGTATGATACCAAGAGACCTCTCCATAATAGTGCTTACGTCAAAGTTAGAAGGGAGTTTAGCCCATTCTTTTGCTAACTCAAGCATGTATTGGGATGGGTACAACTTCAGCATGGCACTGATAATTTGGTGACTCTTAGGGTTTTGCACCATTTCTAGAATTTGTGATTGTGTCATCCCATTGTCAATGATGTCCTCAATATGACCTTCCTCTTGAGAACTTTGAGGCATTTGAGGAGGATTGATTGGGAGTTCAATTTTTATCGTCGGATTGAACATTGTTTCGATTTGGCTTAGATCACTTGAAATTGATATTTCTTTGTTTTGCTCCATATTCTTCTTATGTTGAGATTGAGTTTGAACCATAAAATGAACATCAATTTTCAAGAATGTAAGAGATGAACCTCTAATTCTTTAGATTGGTATTAAAATTAGGTTCAAAGAAGCGAAGAACTAGGATAGTTGAAAGATCAAAGTGATGATGAAGATGAGATAAATGAAAGACGGATGATTCAGATGAATGGAACTCTTAAGGAACCTTTGAAGGAAATGCTAAAATTTTAGGGATTAATTGATTGATTTGTGATGGATTCATAGTTTGACTAAGCATGTTAAGTCAAACAAGAGTGATAATGTAATCGTAGAATTCTAGGAAGTTGTGTTATCCTAGACTAAACTCATACAAGAGGGTAGTCTGAGTAAGTGTGTCAAGTCAAACGAGGTGATGATTTGATAATTTGGCTAAGTGTGTTAAGCCAAACAAGATGAACTTGTAAACCCTAGGAATTTGTATTATCCTAGAGAAAACTCATGCACAAGATGATGGTTTGACTAGGTGTCTTAAGTCAAACAAAGTGATTTGATTTTTCTTAGAAGTTTAGCATAAAATATGTTTACAAAGTTTCCAAGAGTTGTTGGTGAGGTGATTTTTGACTGATCTTGATGGTTGAGAAATGGATGAAAGTGATTGAATTTTGATCCTAGACTTGACCTAGATAACACTTCTTCTTACAAGACCTTGGTTTTGAAGAACACGCTTGACTTCCTATGTGATAAAAGCAAACCTTTCAAAAAGCTCAGGATTTTGTTGATAAAAGAACTCGTACAAGTCAAGGTTGTTTAAATAAGCTTTCTTGTAAAATTTGTAAACCAATCTTTCTCTAACTTCAAAAATAATTTCAAGATGCTCCTCACAAGCTTTCAGACTAAGCTTCTTGAACATTGGTTTTTGGATTTTGATCTTGCGGGAAATCATTTCAGAGAACACATGTGTGAGGTCCAATTGTCTTTATCTTTTCTTAATGAATTATTTTTACCACAAACAGTTCTTCGATTAAGGTTTCAAACTAAATGTCTATGTCTTGATTCCTTTTCATTCCACAAGGTCCCTTATGTGAAAATAAGGGTTTCAAGAGCATAGTTCCCTAAGTTGACTTTAGTGAAAACAAATGAATATTAAACCTAAGTACTTAGAAACCTCTAAGGATGGAATCCCTAGGATAAGCAAGAGCACTTAAATTTTTCAAGGGTATTTGTTTCCTCCAAAGGGTTTGAAATTTTGAAGTTCTCTGTGAATTTTTGTTTTCAAATGTTTTAGATCCAAGCAAAGTGTTTTCATTCCAATAACATGCACAACCCTAGGCTAAAAAGACAATATTTTTTGGGTTCCCACTTGGATAAATCCAACTTCGCATATTCAGTGCGGATGATTAGATGTTTGACTACACAGGCTCCCCCTTACAGTGCACTCGCTTCTCGGGTTAGCCAAGCATCATTACCCATGAATCTCCCATAGCATACTTTTCATCTCTACAATAGCATCACATGTATATGTGGGGTGGCTTCAGAGGACATGACCTTTTGCACCAACAAATAAATAGGATTTTTGCCTTTACACAAATTGGTTTGTAATCAAGATATCCATTCAGAAGGCCACACGAGAGGCAAAATCAACCCATATAAATATTATCACCTGCTTGTCTGTAGGAGCTCCTGTAATGATGAACTTTCCTCACCATTCAAATTTGTATACTAGTTGGGAATAGCTTGGCATTTAGCTCGTTACCGGTTGAGTCGTTCCCTTGGGGTGAGTAATTTTTCCCACCAAGTTAGCCTCTCTAAAGGTGTAAAATAGTGATTAAGTGCATTCGTATTTCGATCATCTTTGTTTGCGTGAACAAAGAGAGAACACTCGCAATGCCTTTTTCTCACACTCGCATGATGTTTTGTTCAATTTTAGATCCCAAATCAAAGTGTGAAGGAATTATTTTAAACAAACTAATATTAGCAAAAGACTTTTGATCCTCAAGATCGCCATGAAGCATGAGAGAAGTGCATACGCCTTTTAAATGATATTAATTTGTGAAAAATATTGCAAAAAATGAGAAACACTTGTTCATTTTAGACCTCAAAAGTATTGATTTTGATTCGTTTGAAACCACCAAAATGAGATGTGAAGTTGTTTTTCAAATTGTTAAAACCCAAATAAAATTTAGTGAGTTTCTAAGTTCAATTTTAACCAAGTTAAAAGATCAAGTCAAATGGTTAATTTTAAACTCAAAAAGAAAGGTGAGTTGGTTTAAAACATAAAACAAGGGTAGAAAATGGAAGCTCAATCAAGCATTAAAAAATTATTTTTCCAAATCTTGTTTTCAAAAAGATTTCCTACTCCACTTCATTCGCCTTCATTTTCACTTGATCCCAATGTCAACCTATTCCAGAGTACACAGTTATCACAAATAAGCAATATGCTATTTTAAGAAATGAATGATATCTTAACATAATAAGCATAATTTTAAACACAATCAATGTGTCATAACAAGAAAACAATCCCTAGAATAAAGACTCAGTTTTAGATTTAATGAATAAAGTAGAGACAACTTGTATGAATAAATTGCACATTAATTTTCCATGTGGCCTTTTCGATATCATGCATATGGTCCCTAGATATAGGTAAATAATCTTCATCAAAGCGTTTAGAATTTGAATGTAAACAAGGAGGCCACAGATCTCTCCAAGCTGACACAATAACCTAATACTCATAAAAGCACATGCCACATTGAAGAGATCAAAGAAAAAACTTGTCTCACAACATTGACTTGATGTTTTATTCTGAACACAAAATGCACTCAGACTCATCTAATCTTCAAACATAGCTAGGTTCCAAACTTAATACTTACTCCAATAACCAATGCACTGACCAAGAAATAAATACAAGAAGACCCAAACTTAAGTTTGTAAAAAAGAAATCTAGAAACTTACACAAGTAACATATGTGTATGAGATAAATGCGCAAGCTTAGGATTTTGGAAATACACATTTTTCTTTCCCTGGAATGACCTATAGGGAAATGAGAACATGCTTGCTGAGGATAATGAAGTATAAATTACCCGTACTTTGTCTTCAGCCAAAATTCTACCATTTAAAACAAAAACTAGTTTGACATTCAAAAAGAGTGCAATAATGGTTTGAAAGCATAAAGCAGAATGCGTGGCCCCACACTGAAAGACATATTGTCAGGTTTTGGCAATTTCTATACTCTCCTTCCAATCATGTTTATGTAGACCAATTGTATGCACAAGGCAATGTCATAGACAAACAAGATTATTGTCATACTTCAACAATAAAAAAAAATAGGAATGACCAAAAAATTGAATGAAATATCTTCGAAATGGCTACATACGAAGTCATATATATGAGCATAATAGTATAAGGGGGTCAGATTGTAAGTTAACACAGGCAGCAATACGAAAAATCAACATTAATGATGGTGGACTAACATAAGGGCAACAAATTGTATGGAGGAAAGATCGTCCCATAATGCAGAAATGGTTAATCAATGTGCAGCAAGGAGTGGGTAATCATAATGCAAAATCCCATCAAGGAATACAGCGATAAACGTTAGACATGTCGTACTATCATTATATTTGGACCTACAACATGACAGGCTAATGTATTTTCTGGAAGCCTTTACCTCATAAACCCACAGTAGGATTAAATGCATTCACATTTAGCAAGAGGGTGGTAGATGATGAAGAATTTATCCAAAATACCATTCTACAATAGTGCCAACTTCTTCCCCCTAGTGCAAGATAACTCAATAAGCACGTGAATGGAGTTAACAACCTATATAGTAAAGGACCAATACCTGCAGATCTGCTTATTACTCAATGAATATATGAGCCTCTGCTCATTACGCATTAATAGTGTCAATAAAATGTTAAGAGGAAAGATGCATGAATATCTCTTCATGAATAACCAACAAATATAGTTAAAGCGAGCTACAAAGCTAAGTTGGTTATCACGCTTAAATCAGAAGCTAAAATTAAATGTCGAGTCTACATTTACTATGCAAAACGACATCTCCTCGAGTTCCCATAAATTTACATTTTAGATGACAACAAACCTAGAAACTAGTGGCAAAGAGAAGAGTACAAAATTTCGCTAGCATAATGACTTCAAATTGATGTCTCATCAACCCGCCATTGGAGGGAAAAGACTGATAGTTTTCATTGAACGAAAGATAAATGAGCATTCCCATAACTTGAGAGAATCACTAACTGATTTAGTACCCGCCCCATCCTTTGTTAAAATGTCAGGGAAAGTCCACGTGCAGAGGGGGGCCCTGTTGGACATGGAAAGTAGTAGTGAGGAACTACTCAATGTGAGGTCATTATTGTCCTGCTCATCTGCATAAATATTTTATTGCTGCACACATACCGAATCACCCTTTATATGTGTAATAACTGTGTAGGCCTAGGCGTGGGGAATGCGCATGTAGCTTCTTTTAGTAAGCATCTTAATGAGGCAGAAGGACTCAGCCAATCGAGGAATCCACCATCTACAAATGTCAAATCTTTCTTTGCCAGACGAGTGACCCACATTTATCCAGCAACCAATATCAGTGTCATTCTTTCTGCCATTTTACATAACTGATATGACTGACAAACATTCAACATTATCTCACAAGATGAAATGATAATGATCTCTTTCAAATCAATAGGCAGTTTATTAGAGAAGCAAATACAAACATGAGTTGTTAGAAACAGACATCATATAATCAACAAAAAATATTTAGTCAGTCGCTGAAGAATGTGGCCTTAAGTTGGATCGGTTGGGAGTTGGCCACTAGCTGTTTTCTTAAAAAGGAGAATTGAAGTTGATAGCTATTTGGAATTCAATCTCAATAAAAATCTAGAAATGTATGGTCACACATGACAATAACTGAAAACTGAGTAAATAAATACTGTAAAACAAAATCCACATCATGTGTGTCTTACATTTAACAGTGGGCGCCGCTTTCAAACTATGATAAAAACTTATTGAATAACATCTTTTTCTCAAACTTTTTAACCAAGAGCAGTGTTGTATAGCAATGTGGATGATAAAGAAAAATAAGAACAAAAAGGTAAGAAAGTGTTCCTGCAATGGCTGCCTCGTCCTCTGCCTATCTAACCATGATACAAGTAAACAAGAATTTTGGCCTTTATCAATAATGTGCAAAAAAGGTTGTGTTGCACCTTTCTACATTGATGGTTAATCAAATGCATTTGAATATATAATACATTCTAATTCACGTATGCAACCCATAGACATAGAACAACAGATCATGATAGCTCTTTAACGATGATTATAAAATTTTAGAAAGAGAATAGGCAGACACACAGCAACTTACCAGTCAACTTGCTTGGTATTTTTTTTATTTCCATAAATTTGTGAACCATAGGATTGTTTAGCCTTATGTTTTTGAATCACCTGAGAATAGCCTGTGGTTGTTTGATGCTTACCTATCACAGATCGCCTAAATATGTGTTTACTCTACATTGACTCTGTCTACACAAAAGATTTCTAGACTTCTAAAGCATATTGTAATAAAAGAGTTTGTTGTATGCGGGGACAAAAATAAAAAATTTATAACATCTATGAGACTAAGAGCAGCTACAATGTAGAAGAAAAGATTTTTTAGAAACTTTCAGGCCAATGCAATGAGCAGGTGTAGAGCCATCATTTGACACTAATGATCTCACACAACCATATGTCCAAGACTTGTAGGTCTGCAACTTAATACTTGATATTCATCATCAAGAATTTATACTTTCCACTTTCTACTGTTTGAAGCTAAATAATAGAAATATAAAAGCAACATTCTCATACATGAATTATCTAAAAGAAGAGAATAGGAAAATAGGAAGCCCTCCTTCTAGTGTCATTATGTGGTAGCCAAATTCTACAATTTGTTAGTATATTATGGAAATCAAACTAACATGGAAAAACCAAACCAACCCTATGAAATATTACCCCATACTAAACATGCTAATTTAAGACATTGAAACAACTAAAAATGCCAAATGAACTAATTTAAAGCACAAAAAACATGAAGCACACCTATTCCATATTGGATTGGTGCTATTCTTTGTGTAGATGATAGCCCTTTCCCAATCCTTGCCAAACTAAATGATGAAAATATGATGCTATGAAGAGAAAAATTAGTTCTCAAATGAAGAGAATAACTTTGCATGAGAGTGTGTTGTGTGTTTGAAGGAGAGAGGCCTTGAACTTATAGTTGAGTTTGAAGAGAGGAGAGACCAAATTGAAGAACGTGGGACTAATCCACAAAAAATAGGAGAGAGCCACTTGTCACAATGTGATTGGCCCATGATTGTGCAAGTTTTGGCCAATGTGCCCATTTGAATTTTGAAAATGACAATAAATGCATGTAGTTGAAGGTTTTGGGGGGGAAATTTGCTTGGCAAAAAAAGTCAAATAGGGGATTTAATGAGGGCATATTCTTTGGGAATATGCCTTATGAGGAAAATAGGTGTTTTAATAAATCAAATTAAATGATTTACTGTGCAAGTGGATGGGACATGGGTTAGGCTTAGCATTAATCAAGGATTTGACTAATTTAAGCTAGTGATTAGGTGGTGTGACATTTGATTTGCATTTTTGTATTTGTTTTAAATCAAATGAGAGGAAAATGGATATTATTCTTTTGATTAAATACATGTGATTTAATTAAATAAAGAGACTTTAGGAGATAATTAAATAATTTGATTTATTTAATTATAGAGATAACCTTAGTGAATTAATTAAATTGGTTTATTTAATTAATAGACGAAATAATGTTGAATGAAGCATGATCAGATGCAAGAGTAAATTTTGCATGTCTACAATGGTCATGATCTCTTATGGTGGTATAGTCTTGTTTGTTAAGAGAGGTAAGAGGAGAGAAACAACTATGAATTTCAGAACTCTCATTAATTGGTTCTTCTAACACCATAATATTTGCATCACCAAGAGGAGAGAGATTAGGGGAAGAACTAATATGATTGTTTGGAATGTTGAAGGTTGTATTATTTATCACAAAAACACTCTCATAGGGAGAGGGGGGAGGGGGGGCGAAGGTTTCTTAGAACATCTAGATACATAAGATACAAACATTGTTTGAACAAAAATAAAAAGAATTTGTAACCATGTCATGCAATTTTCAGCAACATGAACAGTGTAGATGCAAAAATATAGAACATGTATATCCAATGTACGCTAAGTTTGAAGGATGTAAACAATGCATATGAAAGAATTAAATGTACTTTTAGAAAAATTACACAGTTTTTTGAATGTAAATAGTCTATAAGAAAAAGTGAAAAGTACTTTAATGAAGATTATGTATATTTTAAAAAATCTAACCATTTTGCAAGTCTAATAATGAAGGTATATCAAAAATGACTACCTTAACTTGATGATTTTGAGTGAAAAGCCTAAAACCTATGTTCTCAAAACTTTTTAGACTAATAGTATATGGTAGTAGGGGGTTTGGGAAGAACAAAAATGAGGTTTTAGAGGCTGTAATAGACAACTAAAATTTTGAACAGGGACTAGGTCACCCAAAATGACGAACTAGTCCCAACAAGGATTTTTTTCAATTTTTTTAAAGTTTTTTAGTGGTTTTTGATGTGTCTTAGACTGTATGATCGATTTCTAAGATGAAAATGTAGAATTTCTGAAATGTTGAATGAAATTACATATGCAAAAATGCAAGCTAACATGGACTTTTACTAATGCAATATTTTATAAACCCTAGGATGCAAACAATGCAAATGCCTAATGTAGTGCACTATTTTTCCTAAGATGAAATCAAAATTCAGAAGGTTAACAAGTGTAGGATAGTTGAGTTCACCAAAATAAACCACCAAAAACATATACGAACAAGGAAAAGAGGATTCCCCAAATAGCCTTCTAGGATTTTTCATGCTAGAAGCACTTAGTGCAGGAGTGACACTTTTTCCACTTTGGTGATATTCTTGGTGATTACATTCAAAGGAAGTATGTTTTTTTTATGATGAGGATTGTGGATGTGTCTATAGTGTGGTTCAATGCTGGAAATAAAATAGTACTAAACTAACTAAAGAAAAGTAAACATAATAATGTAAAGTAAATGAGCTATACTAAAATGACCTAAATGCTTGCAAAAAAAAAAGAAACTAGAAATAACAGAACTCTTGTACCTTGGTATTGGAAGTTGTCGATGACTGGTCCTAAAATCTTCTGGAAAATGTTTGAAATCTTCTTAAGGACATTCCTGCCAAGTTGGGCAACCTAGTCCTCTTCCCAAGAAAACTTGCAAGAATAGGTTTCTTCCAAAAGGGTATCCGAATCCACAAAATCCCCAAAAGGTAACATCAGAGGGACTAGATCACAATTGTTAGTGACCTAGTCCACTTTTGAGTTTTTGAGAATTTGGAAGTGTATGTTATAGCCTTTGGTTTACACTCTGGTTGTCGATAGGTGTCTAGTTCAGGTTCGACAGAAAATGGGATGGAAGGGGTCTCCAAGGTTCAACTAGGGATTTTTTGACTTGAATGAAGTTGATGGGTTGAGAACACCTTCCAAGCACCTCAAACGTGTATATAAAAACACCTACAAAAACACATGCCAAGAGGAGACAATGATTAGGGTTAGAGAATAGGGTTTTGCCTTAGTCAAACCCCATTTTGATAATCAAATCTAAATGAAAAACAAAGGAAGGAAAGATGATTGAAATGATAAAGCAAATACCAACACTTACCAAATCCTTTGTTCAAGATGTCTGCAACATGCAAGAGTAGCACCAATGGAGGTTGCTTGTGAAACCCTAATTCTTGTTTGCTTGCTTTGAAATACTTGGATGTTAGAGTTCTTTTCATGAGGAGTGAGAGAGAAAGGAGAGAAAAATGAGCTAAGGAGGAAAAATGAGGATGAAAACCCTTATTTCTACATGCTAAACCCTAATTTTCATGAAAATGACTCATGATAGGCTGACCTTAGGGTTTAGTGGGAAAATTCTAACAAGATTTATGTTTTTAGTTTGAATCTTATGCCTAAAAGGACTAGGTTGCCCAAAGTGGTTACCTAGTCCACTTGGGAAATTTTAAGTGGTGGTTGGGACATTAAGGGGATAAAATTAGCATTGAAAAGGGTTAGTTTAGGGGTTATAAGCTAGATAAGTGTGAAAATGCATCACAACACTTTACAACACTTTTTAATAAGGCTTAGGAAGGTGTAAGAAGGTGTTATTTAGGTGAATTATGTTGAAAGGGTCTTATAAAAGTAAGGAAATGTGTTACAACACTTCACAACACCTTATTAAAAAACCATTAGGTTGTTGGTGAATTGCAAGCTTACAAGGCTTAAACAAGGTAAATAAGACCAAAATCTAGTGGAGAAGGCCAAAATGAGTGAAAAAGTGCCAAGGTATACACTTTTTGGGAACTCGGTAACGAAGAAAACCAATCTAAGGTAGTTTCCTTCAAGGATCTAGGGAAAAGATTACCAAGAGTTTATCTTCAAGAATAAATTCAATATGCATAAGATAGTATAGGTGGGATCATAGTTAGAAGGATCTCCTTTCCCTCCATATTTCTCAAATCTAGGCACCTATGTATCTTGTGGCATTAGTGTTCGCAATATCTTGAAGGACAGGGGACTCCTTTTGACATAATATGTAGGTGGGCCATTTTAATTTTGGTTGATGATGGAAACTTTCTTTTGAAGGGATGAAATGGTTTGTAAAAGTTGGTTTATGAGAGGGTCATTGTTTGTATTGTGAGATGGAGGTGAATATGATGAGGGTGTGAATGTGTTCAAAGGACAAGTGAATGAAATGCTTATAGGTTGTAAATTTATAGGAGATATGATGTGTTATGCCACAAAGCTACTAGGGATGTTAGTGTAAATAACCAAGGAAAGAATCACATTACTATTCAGTTTCATTGTTGTTGTAACTTGAGGGTTGGTATCGGTAGGAATAAAGGCATTTTTTGTGGGAGAAGGGATTTGAATTACTCCTTAGCTTGTAATATTGTTCAAGGGTAAAGGAAAACTAGTGGTTGTTGTAAGACATGGTTCAAAAATCTAAATTATGTTACACATAAGATCAAATCCTTCCTCACTTTCAAGCATTTGATGAATGTTATCTATGGTAGGGATGACCGTTGTTAAAATGTTCTCATTACTTATTTTATTTTTTAGTTTTTCTACATCTTCATGAATTTGGATTATTTTTTCTTACAAAATACAAGCAACAATTGTTTTAACATGTGTTACACTACTTGAAGGTAAGAAATTGTTAAGGGTATGGTCCATACCTAGTGAGCTAGTCTCAACACTTCTAGTGAAAGAGATAGACAACCCAATATCTATGATGATTGTGCTATGATAGGATGACATGAGTCTCAAACTTCATCTCACTAAAGTATTATAAATAGGACACCAAGTATAAAATCTCTTGCAACTGATACTAAATGTAAGATGGATGCAAATGCAATTAAAGTTAAATGCAATTAAATGGATATAACAAAAACATTGTAAAATGAAATAGAAATTTATCAACAACAAACAAGAGCACATAAATAGAGTTTTGAATTTTAGAAAATGCAGTTTAAAATATGCACTGGGACTAAATCGCATAGAGGGGCGTATGAGTCTTATTGAGGGTTTTTTTCATAAATTGTCTAGATCAATTAGTAGAGCACTCTAGTAGCACATCAAAGGTTCTAGGTTCAATCCCTAACTATTCTATATGAATTTTATCTCAATAGATTTTTTTAATAGAATAAATGTATTATATTTTCCTTTATACTCTAGAAATTTGTATTACAATATATGGGTTTTGTTTCATAAATTTAAAAGAGAAATGGTTTTTACGTCTCACTGATTTCACAATCATTTTTCTTATTATTCGTATGTTGAAGATAAGTGTTTTGAGAAAAAATGATGTTAATCAAATATAATGGTCACTAATGGCATTGGATTGAGTATTATAAGTATAGACTTGAAGGTTTTTCACATTGCCATTAGGTGGGAAAATATGTCTTCAATCTTTTAGAGTAAATATTCTTCTTATAGATTGACCACAAAATTTTTAAGATTTGATCTAGTGATATAATTATCATTTTGAGGCGAGGTGAAGATACTGATTTTGGAATCCATTGAAACTTTAATTTTTTTGTATAGTGAGAAATATTCATGTATCTCAGCCCAGGTATAATTTCCTCCAGTTAAGAGTAAGCATTTAGGACTAACTAACACCCTTCTACAATTTAATTTTTTATGTCAACCACTACTCTAAGTCTATGTGAAGATGTTGACTTAAAAATTTTATTTATACATATAAATTATGTGGTTATAGAAAATACCTTCAATAGGCTGTGTTATTTCTAGAACAATGCTCTTTATGGACAAGGAGGATATATATTTCACCTAGATGAATAAATAATTTTTATATGATAACAAAAGAGCCATATTATAGTTGCTTAAATAATTTAGTTTGGTATTTATTATTTTACTTTTCTATAGGGAAATATGCTGAATTATAATTGGCATTAATAAAGTTAGTAACATTGCCTATGTGATGAATATGATGAGAATAAATATCATGCACAATAGAAGAAACAATTTTTTTTAAATGAAGAACCAAATATTCACTAAGCTTTGAAAGAAGTACAAGAATACATGAACAAAAATCACCTCTATTATCTGGTATAAAAAAATGTGTCCCATTACTAGAAACAACAAAGGAGGGGAAGGAATTTAGATTATATAAATGGTAATAACATTAAGTGGTAAAATTTTGTAGCATATTGTGTGTAAGTACTTGAAGATTGACACACTTTTCTCTTGTAATTATGTCATCATCATGGACTACCCTAGTTGTTAAGGATATGCATATTTTCTTGGAAAAATCTATTAGGCTTAGTGAAATTAGTCAATTATCATAACTTAAAAAAAAAAATCATTGAAACCCTCCCTAACTATGCCTAATGGTTATTTGGTTTAATATTAAAAATATAAAAAAAAGGAGGAAAATTTATTTTTTCATAATATTTAATGCCAAACATCCTCTCTCTCTCTCTCTCTCTCTCTCTCTCTCTCTCTCTCTCTCTCTCTCTCTCTCCATTCAACATGTTTTAGAATAATGAAGCCCAACCATTATAATCAATTCATGTATGCACATTAGTATAAATTTTTAATAGTAGATGCAACTATTAGACAATGTAAGATAAATGAGTAAATAATGTGAGAAATATGTTTAACACATTTGAGCTCATAAATCAACCAATCACTCATATGGTACTCTATGTTGAATCATATCTCCTATGTTAGAAGAACAACTAGATTAATATATTTTCATTTACCTTTTCACTCCTATGATGGTGCCATAACCTACCTAGGTTGGATATCATTATAAAATTTGAAGAGACAAGGTTTTTACAAAGTTGAGATACATACAAATGATGATTTTATTATATTCAATTGTAAAATATGTAAAGAAGCTAAGGTAATAAAACAACTTCCTACACTAATCTTGAGAGGAGAATAATGCAAATATTTTATGGATTTTTTCAGTTACAAAAACTTAAACATAAATAAACATAAATATCATACATACCACAACACAATTATTTACATGGGTAAAACCCTTTTAGGAGAAAAAACCCTACACTCCAAAAGCTACACAATATATTATTTAGAAATCACAATGATTACAATATACTTACTGAGCAAGCTTCTCAGTGGAGTATCACCAACCAAAGATCCAAAGGCAACATGACCACTATCAGACTCTCAAAATACATCACAATACACAGTCGTAATACAATTCCCTCATAAAATAGGGTTTCCTTCTAGGGTAAGTGAAGCTAATATAATATCAGTCATCAGATATTTGACATAATGATGAATGGTCTAGATTTACAATAATAAAATATAAATACAATTTTATTTTCTGGGGTGCTACCTCTGAACCCCTCATCAGGGGCAAACCCCCTCACTCCCCCTCATTGTGGACATATCAACAAAAATTTATGTAACAATAGTACCTCATATAATTGCAAGGTTGAGACACATTTACTTAAGAAAATATAACATTCTTTTTATAGACTTTAGAGAGATAACTAATTTTCACAAAATTTTGTTTGAATATGATAGCTAATTAAAACTAATTTGCCACATATTTGACTCTACTATCACACATTTCTAGAAATAAAAGCGACACTACCAACAATATAATTATACATTTAATTATTAATTTTAACACTGGTTTCTAGGCTGCTACCTAAAAATCGTCATAGTGACACCTTTCCAATGTTAGAGTTATCATACATTAGCTAATAATTAATTAATCTTTAATTGATTATAAGTCTAGTTTATTATTTTCACTTAAGATAAACTCAGGAGTTCTTTTATGTTTTATTAATTGAGTTAATATTAGATCATTATGTCTCATCTCATGTGATGTTGGCACTTGTCATGATTTGACCCATTTCTCATTTAGGGCTTTTCTCTTATAAGCATTCAACCCTTATTGTAAATATCTCTCAGATATTATCTAGAGCTTTCATATCTTCTTGAAAGTCTCTTGCCATAGCTTTTCCTAATTAATGAATATTACACATATTGTTTTGCAGATCTCTTGCATGGAAGGTGTATTTTTTTGTTGTTTGATCCTGTGGCTCATGGTTTTGTGCTTGTTTCACAATTCTAACATCCAAGACTTTGTGAAGGATATCAAGTCAAACTAACATAAATTGTTACAAAAAAAAATATTTCATTCAACTTATAACAATAATTATATAATTCTCAATAAAAAATTGATATTACAAAACTTCTTCAAAAACCTTGAAACCTTGTTTATGAAGGCAACACAAAATGAATATATATCATGAAAAATAATTATTTAATATTTTTATCTTTCTTCTAGAGTCTAAGAAAATATGTAGTTCATATTTCTCTTTCTAGATAAATTATTACTCTTTTATTTTATTTTGACACTCTCTTTTAATTTCTACCACTAATTACTTTAGCATTCAATACACCAAACGTTTTCCGTAGATGTTCAAATTTCAACTTTGTGAATTCCTTTGTGAATATATCTACAAACTAGTCTTTCGATCTACAAAACTTCAGAATACATATCTTCATTATTCAGTAACCCTATGATGAAATGGTATATGATATTTATGTGTTTTCTATACTAATATCATATAACAATGCAATGACTTCCTATGATTCTTAATGAACAATCATCAATCACAAAAATTAAACATTTAATGATCGATTGGTTTCTATTTTGTCCAACTTCTAAGTATTTATATGTGTAAAAAATTTCGCTCATATTTTAGACTTCTTTCCAATTAGGTACACCAATCTACTCATAATTTATTTGTGTATGTACTACTTCATAGATTATTTCTTCCACTCTTGGTTTCAACACATTTTTTTAGAGTGATTTTTCAATTTATATATAGTATTAGAATGAAGATACCAACACATTTCATTTTTAGATCCATAATAATTAGAAGAAGAATACTAGAAACATTGCATTTCCTTAATTAAGTTCTATGTAAGTATATTTCCTATAACATTATTATAATTTCTTTATCTCTTATATCTAATTTCTTTATTCTTTAGCTTCACTTTTAGTTTAATATGCTTTGCAGTTCTATGCTTAAAGATTTTCAAAAATTTCCATTGCAACCCATTCTTTTCCAAAACATCATTTGTTATTATCATCACAATTACAACAAATTTTTGTTGACCAAAACACATTGTTGTTCTCAAGTTTACTCTCTTTATCTAAACAAGCTTTAGCTATATCACACATATCAAATAATCCATCAAATGAATAACAAAAATCATTCGTATCACTAGAGACATCACATAGTGAAGGACAAAACCTTAGACACTCATTTTCTTTGGTTAGGTTGTAAATTAATTTGTTCTTTGAACTCCCATATTTTATTCTCTTAAGAACTATTTTTGTTTGCAATTTGTTTTAGATTATTTATCAAACCATTACAAATTTTCAGTTTTCTTTTCAAATTTCATGAATTATTTTTCCAAAGTCTCTCTCTCTCTCTCTCTCTCTCTACTAATGTTTTCCATTGGTACAAAAAAAAATTTATACGATTAATTTAATTGGTGTAGTTGCTTACACATTTTATTGTGCTTCGTTCCACTATAGCAATTCAATTCCATATCTTAATTTAATAGACCCTACAATATCTATTGATTGTTGTGTTTTCTTTACTTAATGGCTTCCAAACCTAGTGGAATTTCCTTTTACATATGCTACAGTTCATTCCCCTTATAAATAGCTCCATAATCTCTCTTTTCTTTGTTTGGTTGAGTGCTTCCTCCTTTTGATTGTTGTGGATTCATAGTTCCTTTTATGGCTTCAAATAAATCTAAAAAAATATAGTGTACTTGTACTTGTCTTCAAGCCAAAAACACTCAAACTTCTTACTCTTTTCCTAGTGCCCATGACATTATTAAGACAATTGCTACACCAATAACTCTTTCAGTCAATTTCAAAAAATGATTAAATAAAGGATTTTCTATTACAAATAAAGACATTTCTAAAAAGTTAACATGTAATAGTTTGATTTGAAAAATTATTAAAATTATACAAAATCAATATTGAATGACTTTCTCCTCCTTTAAAGAAAAAACACATGCATTTACCATTTTTATTTTGAAATAAAATATATTATTAGTTTTTCCAACACTCTTATCCTCTCTAATTAGTGAAAATTTGACCAATCTAAAATAAGAATTTAGAATCAATTGAAAATACCAAGGGGGAGAAAACTTTATAAAAGCCAGCATAGAGAAAAAAACTCTGCGAAATAGAAGGCCCAATCCTTGGTAAAATATTGTTCATAAAATACTTGATATCATTGTTAATAATAAAACCCAAAAAAATAGTGGTGCGGAATAAAGCCCAATTCAACCAAGTCATTCTAAGCAACAATAATCATATATAATTTATATATTTATCGAGAAAGAAGTCCCCTTGCATCTGACTACCCTTTGTAATTGAAGTAGAAGAGGCATCCCCTGATTTGTAATTAGACATTTTTTTGGAAAATAAATAAATAAAGACATCCTCATTAAAAAAAAAAATACTAACAGCCAATGATATTTTCGTACAACACTTATTTAACTAATTATTAAATCCACAAAAGTTCAAAAACATTGGCAAATCTGTCAAATGTTCTAGCTCATGTAGCTACTAATGTAAGCTAATGCTAAAAACTGAATACATAAAAACACTAGTCCCCCGCATTATAGGAAGGAACTTAATGAGTCGTTAATAATAATAATTAAAAAGTTTCTCACACAAATACTATAATTGTGTGAAGTTATTCCTAAATATTTTGTTCTTAGTTATGAATTCTACATCTCCGACAGGGTCGCTGCCTCGTTACTATTCAGACAAGTTTCTCCTGAGACCAGTGTAGAGAGGTTAAAGGGATACGCAACAGAAGTGTTTCCACTCCAGATCTGCTCTGAAAACAAGCTATAAAAAATTTCAGTGCCATGACCTCCATCCCAGAATACATATGTGCTTGGATCATTGCAAAACAAGTTCAGTGGATCAGTCTTTCCACAGCCTATTTCTACACCCAACAGTCCCGATCCACAGCATGCCGACTTAGTATCGTCAAAACCTGCACCCAAAATTTGCATAAACTTGTTATGTTGTTTCAGCCACACAATCAGTGAATCTAAATGAAGCAAGAAATTAATAAAAATAATATATTCTTAAAGAGAATAGCTTACCATAGGCTTCACCATTGTCGATAATGTTCATTATAAAATCATAAGCATTAAGCTGGATAATGGTCCCTTCATCGAGCTGAGTGAGAGATGAGTTGAAAGCAGTGTTATATTCATTAACCAATGTGTTTAGAAACCCAAAAAAATATTCATTATTAAAAGGGTATACCAGATATCTGGCAACTGAAGTACATCCCAGAGGTGGAATGTTCGATACAACGAATTTCCTTGCCCCGCGATTGTGAAGCCTCTGTCATGTTACATGGTAATAATGAGTTAATTCATCGTCTATGAAACGGTACACAATTTTGGGGTTACAATATCTGAAGAAATCTGCAGATTGACGAATTAAAAACTTACTATTATGTATTTGTTTAATCTGGAGAGCATCAAACTAATTATATATAGCTACCTTGCTTACTGAATCTGAAACTCGTTCAACTATTTATAGGAAAATGTTGTCGTATGTTCATTGCTTGTACGTATAAAAACTAGTCGTGTACGTACATTAATACAGTAGACAAATTGCATTACAATTACTTGCCAGTGGACAACTGACATGATGATTTTGGGGCTGGTGGAACGTGGGAAAAAGTTAGCCGGATTTACATGCAATCGTTTTCAAACAATTTATTTTTCGAATTTGATTTTCGCCATGGATTGTAAACGTTTTCAATAGTTAATCGAACATTGGTGGGTTATTCTATAAAAAGTATTATAAGGTAAAAATTGTCTTATTTTACGTATGTATGAGGTAAGAAAATAATCAATGCAATGAATGAAATATTTTAGAATTTTGATAAGTTTCTTTTGTTTGGATTTGGTGGTCCAGTAATTTATGTTTTGTTGTTTAAGCCTAATCCTATTAAATTATTTTTGATGTCTTCTTCGGGATTGAGAGGGTGTCATTTTTTGTGAATGTTGTATTATAATCTTTTATAACTGGTAATGCCATTATTCATTTATATTGAAATCTATAATGATAAAATGATAGTTTTTTCTTTTTGAAGAAATTTAATTGTAATTATGAACACATTTTTCAGATTTTAACTTGACATTCTTATAGAGATATTTATGTAACTGAATATGTTGAGGTGCTTGCATATATAATAGAAAACTAGCCATGCCAATAAGGTTCTACAAGTTAGCACTATTCTCCTTCAAACATAGTGTAAATTGTAGTTTAATAGTCTAAAATAATGATTCAAGGTAAGATATAATGAAAGAAATGTTCTTGAGCATTGAGTCCATACTCTAATATTAGAGTAATGTACAAAAAATCCTTTTATACAAAATAATAAATATTAATGAATGTTTCTTATATTTTTTAAATGAGTTAAAATGTGTTTCTCTTATAACAAATGAATAAATAATTCAAATATATTATACTTAAATAATCTCTTACTACATAATTCAATGGCCCTTTTGTAATGGGTACCGAATTTTATTCTAATCAAAACAATTTAATAAATAATTCAAATATATTATACTTAAATAATTTATTACTAAATAATTAAAGAAGAAAATATGTACATACAATTTAAATTTAAAAGTTCTATTCATTCCAATTACTTTTTCAAATTGGGTGGGGGACCTAACTCGATTGGCTAAAGCATCCTATTGTAGGAAAGAGATCACGAGGTCTAGTCTCCCGCCAAACTCGTGGTACCACAGGGCGTGTCACACAGTGTCGTGGTACTGGAGGGTGTGTCACACAATGCCTAGGTTTTTTCCCCCTCTTTTGATGGATCAATTGTAAAAAAGATTTCTAATTATGAACTTGATTGATAAATATGAATCTAATCTCTTTGAAACTTATAAATATTCATTTGGGAAAGACATTTTTTGAAGGGTTTTAACCTAGAAAATAGCTAACAATGTTACTAAACCAATTTTAAGAGTTGTTAGATTTGGCTTATTCATCTTTGATTAAAACCCAAATCCTCATTTAATAGCTTAATAAAATAGATCAAGATAAGATAAGATAAAAAATAAAAAAATTGTTAGAATGTGAATTCATACTCTTACAATACTACAATGTATAATATAAATTTTCATATAAAATTATTATCTTTTGTTAATATTTATTATAATTTTAAAATAAATAATTTTCTTTTTTATAAATATTTTAAAATACATTTCAAATATAATATATTTTAATAATCTCTTAACAAACAATAAATAAAAAATCATCTAACTAATTAGCTTAATTAATCTTCTAAAAAGACCAATAAAAGTTGATAATTAAAATAAAATATAAATTCTAAAAATATATATTAAAATAAAATGAACCCCAAATAAATACAAACACTAGTGGTGAAGTTGAACTATTTTTAATGACATTACCAATAAAAAATAATTATAAGGAATAAATTTTCACCACGAGGAATGTGAATGGATATGACCGGCAAATGTGCATATTTTTATATTTCCACAAAGAGTGGGTGGACATGCCAAGGAAACCTTTACAAATGTAAATGGATAAACTTACTGCACGTATGAGCATTAACTGCATGTGTAGAGAAATATGAATGGAATTAAGGAACTTAAATGTAAAATCAACCACATAAAAGTGAAGGGGACATTTGAGGATTCATAGTTTTCCAGAATGAAACACATCACAACTGCCAAAAATCCGAATTGTCTATGTAGCATACAAATCAACGATTTGATCACATTTATTAATTAATAAAAATAAAGATACAATGCACTTTATTTTTAATTAATTAATAAGTGCGGTCAAATCATCATTTTGTAGGCTGGATAGACATTGCCCCAAACATCTCTATTATCCATGTACATAATGTTCATTAACAATGTGAGGTTAATTGTAGCTTTCAGAGTACATTCTAGAATAAAGCACTTTCTTAAAAGCAATATATCAAAATGTGAGGTTAATTGTAGATTTCAAAGGAAATTCTGATTAGAGTTCATCAAGTTTTAAATTCTATTACTTTGTACGGTCCATTAGGGTATGTGGAGATTTTGTTAAAAACATGGCAAATTACCTAACCCGTATAAGGGACCTCCTTGCATATCAGAAAACGTGAAGCATTCTATAATGGAGAAATATCAAAGAAGGTTAAATTATTAATAGGTGCATACTAATTTCTGTATTTATTAATTCATTAAAAATCAAAATATAAAGTATTTTTAGTTTCAATTAATTAATAAATACGATCAAATGTGTGTCATGATGATTGTTTAGACTTTCAATCTATATATTAAAGATTTCAAAATCATAATGTTAAGACACAACATGATGTTGGTTATAATCCACACAAAATAGTATATTTAGAGCACGATGTTTTGATTCTACCAAGCCTATCAAAACTCTCAATCTATACAAAAAATTTCAAAACCATGATGCTAGGATACAATATGACAATGTTTTTTTTCCTCACAAATTATTATGTTTAAGGGATGATGTCATGATTTTGTGGTGGCTAAAATTCTTCAAATGTTAGCAAACTTCTTAGAAATCAAACTAACATGACAAAATCAAGCAACCCTATGAAATATTGCATCTAGTTAAACATGCTAAATGAGTCATTGAAACAACAAGCAAAACTAAATCAACCATATAAAACATGAATGAAAACCTATTCCATATTGGATTGGTGCTATTCTTTGTGTAGAAGATAGCGGGCAAAATTAGTTCTCAAATGAAGAGAATAACTTTGCATGAGAGTGTGTTGTGTGTTTGAAGGAGAAAAGCCTTAAATTTATAGTTGAGTTTGAAGAGAGGAGAGGCCAAATTGGAGAATGTGGGACTAATCCCCAACAAATAGGAGAGAGCCACAAGTCACAATGTGATTGGCCCATGATTGTGCAAGTTTTGGCCAATGCCCCCATTTCAAATTTGAAAATGGCAATAAATGCATGTAGTTGAAGGATTTAAGGGGAAATTTGCATGGCCAAAAAAGTTAAATAGGGGAGTTAATGAGGGTATATTCCTTGGGAATATGTCTTGTGAGGAAAATAGGTGTTTTAATAAATCAAATTAAATGATTTATTGTGCAAGTGGATGAGACATCGGTTAGTCTTAGCATTAATCAGAGTTTTGACTAATTAAGCTAGTGATTAGGTGGTGTGACATTTGATTTGCATTTTTGTATTTTTTTTAAATCAAATGAGAGGAAAATGAATATTAGTCTTTTAATTAAATACCTGTGATTTAATTAAATCAAGAGACTTTAGGAGATTAATTCATTAATTTGATTTAATTAATTAAGAAGAAAATGCTCAAATATGATATTAATCAATAATGTTGTTTTTGCATGTCTACATTTTTCTCCTCTTTGAAGCAATGTACTCGTTGCATTGGTTTAAAGAATGATGCCGCTGACATCAAAATTAAAAAAAATTCAGATTTTTTTGGATGCCCCAATGAAAAGAAGTACATTAGTACATTGCCCCCTTGAGAGATCGAGCGAAAAGATTCAATTTGAGGTCGATCTCACAACAAAGAGGTTCAAAATGGATGTATTGATGGTTATGACTAATTGATCTATATGATAATGATTATGTAAATGAGATGTTTTTAAGATACTTAGAATAACAAATCTATATTATCCTAAACAACTTAAATGATTATGCACATGAGATGTTTGGAAGATGCTTAAAATAACAAATATATATTATCTTAAACATCTTAAATGATGATGTAATGCATGTGAGATAGATGAGATGGATGATGTTGTTCTATGATGACATGACGTGATTATGCAAGATGGATGCAGGATGAATGCATTGTTAGTGTGAAAGCAGATAGAAGAATGGGAGGGATGAACCCTTAAATCCAAGAAGATGTAGAAGTCCAATAAGTCCTCTAGTCGTCGAGAATTTATTGGATATGATAATGAATGATGATGATGTATTGCTTATCCAAGGATGGGAGAGATAAAGAGCATACCCTTCTTTATGTTTGATAACACACATAGGTGTGATGCATCAAGGTATTAAGAACCAGGATGGCGTGGCACCTAGTGTGATGGAATTTCACTCGTCAAACAGATAGGAGTACTCTTGTTCACACTTGTCAAACGAAACCTTATTTGGAATGCAGTTCAGATATTCTAAACATCTTGGGCCAAAACATAAAAAAGGCAAGCCTTCTTATGTGGTCAACAAGACATCTAAACATCCTTCCAACAAACAAAACAAAGTACGCATGATGAATTTATTTTACAAGAATATTCAACAAGCACAACAAATAAAAAGATAATGATCATTTCCCCATTCCTTTCTCTCTAAACCTATTTTGTTTAGGCATCATTGAGAGGCCCTTGGAATGAGCACAAAATAAGATAAGTCAAAACGATGAGAGAAAGTAATTAAACAAGCTAATGTTCTTCATACCACTAGCCAAGGTTAAACTAAGGTGATACCTGATGTTGATGTGCATCGTAGGAAGGTCGCATTCCTAGGACATGTTGGGATCATGGTTTTGATGTGATTTGATTTGGATGATAAGCTATTGATACTCTGAGTTGACGAACCTGCTAACTCACTAATCTAAACTTGAGGCTTTGATGATTGAGCGTTCACTTTTGAATCTGCTAGACTTGCTTCCAACTGACTTACCAAAGGATGAAAGTGGCGTTGCTTTATTGTGAGTGATGATTACTATGGGTGAAACTGAGATGAGACAGATGCACCATTTTGGGTTTTTTCAAATGTTTTGAGGCTATTTTTGGAATTTTGAGATGTTTTAGAAATGTTTTGGTATTTTCCAATTTTTTCAATGTTTTTGGTATTTTCAAGATTTATGACGAAGAGACTAACTTAAAGACCTATCCTAAGGGTCTCGGGAGTTGATCCATATATTAGCCTTACCTATGTTATACACGCAAAGACCATGTAGTTCGACTGACGACATACTTGACTTAATGATGAGAATGATGGGAAAACAAATTACCATTTTATTGCGACGGACGCTTAGAGGATTGACCTAAAATGTGAAATAGATGGGAAAATGGATTGCCAATGCGACAAACGCCTAAAGGACTGACCTAAAATGTGAAATAGATGGGCAAATGGATTGCCAATTCAATGAACGCCTAAAGGACTGACCTAAAATGTCTCGGGGGATGATCAAAGATCAACCTTGGCTATGTTCAAGCTTAGAGATGACGAAGTTTGGCCGACGACTGTGTTTTTTGATATTTTGGATTTTGACATGTTTTGGATGTTTTTGGATTTTTTATGAGTTTTTGAATGTTTTTGAATTTCTGATGTTTTTGAATTTTTGATGAATTTTTTTAATATTTTTGGATTTTTTTATGTTTCGAGAAGATCACAAGAATATACATGAATTCGATCTAATGCAGGTACATGAACATGACCCTAGCTTGGTGCGATAGACTACTTCGATGAAGGCAGGACAAACTAACCTTAGGAATATGCCAAATAGTACTATGGTGGAATATAATACGAGCACAAGATCAGGCTATAGTACAGATGCGAATGGATGATGGAAGGATAAATGTAATGAATGGTAAGATGTAATGGATAAGTGAGTGCGCAGAAAAGGCCGTGAAGATCCTGCTAGATGGAGAGTGTTTTATTTACGCTTGGCGCCTGTTTGCCAGGTTTTCACTAGAGAACGATTTTTTTCTTTATTGTTTTCAATCATTTTTATAATTTATTTTTTTTGGATTTTTGTATTTTTTTGATTTTTTTGTTGTCGCGAAGATGCCTGTTTACTAGGTTTTCATCAAGGTAACCATTTTTTTAGGACATTTTTTGAATTTTTTTGTATTTTTTGGTTCTATACCTTGGAAGTTCTTAGGCATAATTTTTTTTGAGATGACAGTTGTTCATGGGCTCCTGTAGAGGCTCACCCTCTAGTGTTGACAACTGTTATGCCCTTGACTTATAGCTTGCTGTGATGAAAAAAGGTCCCAACTAGTTGGGCTCAAATTTTCCTTTTCTCTATGAATTCAACATGTTCTTCTGATTTTCTTTCAGTACAAGTTCACCAACTTGGAAGGTGTATTGTCTGATCTTCTTGTTGTAGCTATGCTTCAGGCGATTCTGATACACTTGTAGATGATTGAGGGCATCCATGCGCCATTCATCTAGTAACTCTAGCTCATTTAGTTGTGAGACCTTGTATTCTTCATCTGTGGTGAGGTTTTGTAATGATATTCTCAGTGATGGGAGCTCGATCTTGATTGGGAGGATGGCTTCTGATCCATAGACCAGGGAGAATGGGGTGGCACCTGTTGGCATGTGGATGCTGGTGCAGTAGGCCCATGCAGATGCCAGTCATGACCAGAGTCATTAACTATTTTCTTAAGGATATTCAGAATGGTTTTGTTGGTAGCTTCTACTTGGCCATTGCCTTGTGGGTAATACGGAATGGAAAGGAGATGTTGGATTTTGAATTTGTCGCATAAGTCATAGACATCCTAATTCTTGAAAGGTGTCCCATTATCAAAGATAATGGATTGGGGGACACCATATCGACAAATAAGATAGTTCAGAATGAACTAGAATATCTGCTTTCTAGTTATGTAGGTCATGGGAATTACTTCAACCCACTTTGGGAAATACTTTGTAGTGGTGATGATGAATTTGTGGTCATTGGATGAGGTGGGTGTGATTTTGCTGATGAGGTCGAGCCCCCAGTGCAAAAAGGGCTATGGTGTAACAATAGGATGCAGTTCCTAAGCTAGTGGATGGATAAGGTGTCCATGTTGTTGGCATTGTAAACACTTTCTGACAAATTCATGTGCCTCTCTTTCCATTCTTGGCCAGTAGTTCTCGGTCCTCGACAACTTCTTAGCCAAGGTCATACCACTCAAGTGTGAACTGCAAATGCCATTATGTACCTTAGTTAGAGCAGTCAAGGCCTCCTCGAGATTTAGGCAACAGAAAAGGGTCCCTTCAATGCTCCTATTGTAGAGGGTTTCTCCTAGGATGACAAAACAGGTGGAATTTTTGACAAAGGCTCGTTTGAGAATTGGAGTTATGTCAGCTAGGAGAACTCCTACTCTCAGGTAGGTATAGATGTCATAATACTAGCGATCACCGGGACCAACGCGTTCGCACACATCTTCAGACTCTGGTACCTCGAAAGTCAGTACGAGAAGCTGCTCTACCAAGAATTTATGTTTTAGTACATTGCGAGGGATATCCAGTAAGGATCCAATTGCTTCCATGGCATCGGCTACTCTATTGTTAGCCCTTGGTATATGGTCAAAGGTGATATCAATGAACCATTCTTTGAGGCTTTCCACTAACTTTTTGTATGGTATGAGCTTATCATCCTTAGTTTGGTACTCGCCACTGATTTGGTTGATAATAAGTTATGAATTCCCATAAACCTTTAGTGCCATGATCTGCCATTGTGCTGTAATCTTGAGACCTATGGTTAAAGCCTCATATTCTGCAATGTTGTTAGTACAGGGGAATGCCAATTTGTAGGATCTAGGTATATAATCTCCTTGTGGGGTGATGAAGAAAACTTCAGCTCCTGATCCATGTTGTGTGTATGAATTGTCGAAGTAGAGTTTCCAATGATCATCTATGCTGAGATTAAAGATGGACTCATTTGAAATTTATGATATGAGTGGGTTCTCTGAATAGATTGGAGCCTCTGCAAGTTGATCTGCAATGACTTGTCCTTTGATTGATTTTCGCTCCACATATTCAATGTTATGTTCTGATAGTATCATGACCCACTTAGCCATCCTTCCTATGAGCATTGCCTTTGATAATAGATACTTTAGGGGATCGATCTTGGCGATCAGCTTGATCTGATGAGCTAGCATGTAGTGTCTGAACTTTTGGGCTACAAACATGACTACTAGGCAATATTTTTCTATTGGTGTGTAGTTGAGTTCATGCCCTACCATTTTTTTTTATGTAATAGATGGCCCGCTCTGTCCCATTTTCATCGTGTTGAGCCAAAAGAGCACCCAGGATTGTTGTTGTTGTTGAGATGTATAAAATCAGTTGTTTTCCAGCAATGGGTGGCATTAATACTGGTGGTGTGAGTAGATATTCTTTGATTTTTCTAAATGCCTGGTTGCACTTTTTGTCCCACTTATATGCTACTCCCTTGTGGAGAAGATGTGAATATGCAATTTGTTTATCCGTTAGTTGTGCTATGAGCTTCTGGATTGATTAGAGTCTGCCTTGTAGGCCTCTAAGTATTTTCAATGTCCTTGGTTCTTCCATGTCGAGGATTTCTTTGACCTTGGCGGGATCAACCTCTATTCCTCACATCGATACTATTTAAATCCCAAGAGTTTTCTAGATTGTACCCCAAAGACACACTTCTTGTGGTTGAGCCTGACCTTGTACTTCTCCGGTCTGTCGAAAATGGCACTTAGGGCTGCTATGTGATTTTGTCTCTTTTTTTATTTTTCCAGTATAGCATCCATGTAATCTTCAACAATTTTGTGTATCATGTCATGAAAGATTAGTGTCATGGCCCTCTAATATGTAGGCCCTACATTTTTTCGCCTAAATGGAATCATATTCCAGCAGTAGGTGCCCCATGTACATGTAAATGTCATCTTATGTTGGTCCTCTTTTGTAATCATTATCTGGTTATACCCCAAGAGGCCATCCATCAGTGATAGCATCTCATGCCCGGCTATCATGTCCACTATCATATCAATGTTAGGTGGTGGAAAATCATCCTTGGGACATGCTTTGTTGAGGTCTCTGAAATCAGTGCAGATATGGATGCCCCCATTTGGTTTTGAAACCGGTACAAGATTGGATACCCATTCTGGATAGTCAATTGAGCGTATGAAGTTGAAATTTAGGAGTTTCTATAATCTACCTTGACTAGCAAGGCTATCTAAGGGTGCATTTTCCTTAATTTTTGTCTTACTGGCTTCGCTCCAGGGTAAACAACCAAATGATGAACTACAACTTCGGGATCAAGACCCAGCATGTCAGCATAGGTCCATGCAAAGTTCACCTTTCTTTCCTTTAGAAATGCTTCTAGTAGTTCTTTTTCTTCTGTCAAAAGTGACTCAACATAGAAAGTGATTTGTGGCATTGCCTTCATTCCCAAGTTGACAAGATTACACTATTTTGCTAAAGCTGTCAATTTCTCTTGATGTAATGCAGTAGGGGGGAGATTGAATCCTTCATCCTTCGGCACCTCAGAGAGGTTTTCACTGTTGGATGCATCCATTAGTTTTACTATTCTATGGTTAGAGAGTGTCACAATGTGGTTTTCACTCAATAACCCTGAGCTTATTCTCATTTTTTTTCTTTTGCGACTCAAGGACTCAATCATCTCCCCATAATATGCTTGAGTGTCCAATGTGATGTTCAACCCAACCTTGTGATCTCCACATGGAACTGTATCCCTTAGTCCCATGACTTCTGAGAGAGCCTCATCATTTTTGAATGAGTCTAGAATTGGTGGTCCTCGTTGGTCATAGCCGATGAGTTGAGCATATACTAAATTTATTTTGTGTGTTTGTTGGTTTGACTCAGGAGGTGAGACAGTAATCATTAGTACGGAAGAGTTCTCAAAAATTATGGTAAGGTTAGTTATGGTATCCTTGTCATCACTACTGGAGCAGACATTAGTTACATCAAAAGTGAAATTATCTAGGGGGAGGCTTGTGTATATGGGTAGTTGAAGAGTGGTTGTTGATAATTGAGGAGGGGACCTAACTGCTCTACTAGGAGTACCTCTACCACATACGGTTATACTCAGAGGGGTACATCCAAGGCCAAGGTTTCTCATTCTTCTTTCTGCAACAATGGGCTCCAATCATCCATCGTTGTTCCTTCGAAGGCTTTCGTTTCTATTGTAGCCCATACCCAACATCATTTGTTGTCCTTTGTTAGTTTCATCCATGGGTAGGGTGGGTGTGGGCCTTTCATCTTGGTATAATTTGTTTGAAATGTCCCCCTCATTCACATTTTCCCAACTGAGATCCCCCCAATGGTGAAATCCATAAAGGTCTGCCCTAATAGTGCGGATAGGTGTTTTATCTGGTTGAGGTTGCCCATGCGACCTAAGATATTGTGGTAACTCTCCTACAACAAATTCATTCTTCTTCATTCTGTAGTCTCCACACCCATTGTCCTAGATCATGAGTTTGATGTCGGATATGTTGAGGATGGAGGGTATCTTTGTTGTAGAAGTGGATGCAAGGTTAGCATGGTCTATGTATGAAGTGGATGGACCTTCATCATTTTTTGGTACTTGGGAGATTTTATAAAAGTTGGCTTCCAAGTTTTTGCAATAGCCAAATCGTTCTGGTTCACCAAGTATCATGACCTCCTCATTTTGGTATAGGAATTTGATGTATTGATGAAATGTTGGGGCAACTTCCTTCATTCCATGGATCCATGGGCATCCTAGGAGGATGTTGTATGGTAGGTCAAGATCAAGAACTTGATAAGTAGTTTCCATGGTTGTTGGTCCCACTTGGATTGGGATTCTGATAGTGCCCCGAGACACTCTTTCTTGATCATTGTATGCTCTTATAGTGATGTTTTTGTTCTTTTTAATGGAATCCTCGAAGAGTTCCAAGTTCTTTATGAGTTTGAGCGAACAAATGTTGAGGCCTACACCTCCATTCACCAAGACCCTTTTGACTTTCTTTTTGCGAATCAACACTTGAAGGTGAAGTGCATGACTATGAGATGCTTGGATGGGGAAATCTTGATCAAAGAATGTGAGGTGATTTAGGGTAACAATGTTACCAACCATAGCCTAGAATTGGTCCATATCAAGGGTGGAGGAGATGGTGGATGCAACTAATGCTTCATCAAGGATTTTTCTATGGGCAGCAAAAATTTTCAATAATTCCATGATGGAGATTTGGGCGGGGGTTCTCTTTAGCTGATCGATGATGTTATAGTTGTAGGGAATGGATTTTGTATTTAAAATGGGGGTCTTAGATGGTTGTGATGCCCCTACAATAGTAACCTTTCCACTACGTGTGGTGACTCCACAATCAGTGTCAGCCCCTCTGACACTAATGACAATGACCATTTCATCTACACATTTGGCAATCTCTTCATATACAAGGTTAGTACTGGCATACTTTTTCTTCCCTTTGTTGTTCCCTTGGTTATTTCCTTGATTATGATTCAACATCAGATTCATGTATATCTTTAGATCTTGATTACTAGTTGGTTGTTTGACATTGATGATCATCTCCTCAATGAGGTCTTGGATAATTCTTTTCAACTTCATATAGTTGGCGGTCGTGTGTCACTTGAGTTTATGATAATCACACAAGAGATTTTCATTATACCAAGGTGGCTTCACCTGGGGTTCATTGTAATTATCATGGGTGGGGACCTTGACGATGTTCTCATTGACCAAATTTTTCATGATGGACTCGATTAACTCCCCAAGGGTTGTGAATTTTCGTCTGGGGGGCAACTTGTTTCGCGGAGGTGGTCCTCCCTGATTATTAAGATTGTTGATTTGGGTTTGGGGTGGTTGTTGGTTTACCACATTTGTTTGTGTTTTATTTCGACTGTTGTTCTGCGGTTGGTGATGATGCGTTTGATTTTTTTTCTTGGGAGTGTTGATGACCACCTTGGTATCCACTACGCCATCATTTGTGAAATTTTGATTCTTCACCCATGTGCGAGATTTGTCATTGAAAATGGTGGATGGATGGCTATCCTAATGTTCATGATAAGTGGGTGTGCCTGTTTGTGTAACAAGAGCTCACTCAATATTGAGCACCTTGGGGATCATTTGATCGTACGTAGTGATGCATTGCATCTTCAGATAGAATGCCAAGGTTTTTTCTCTATTGGTGATGATGGTACAAACTTGTTTCTCTTCTAGCATGGCCTACTTACTTTGATTGGCCTTGGCTCTCCATCGCTGGAGAAAGGCGGTGAATGATTCTCCCTTCCCTTGTTTGAGCATTGAGAATTCTTCCAAACTAACATCCACAAAAATGTTGAATGCATAATTTTAGAGGAAAGCGTCTTTGATTTCTTGAAATGTTTTGATCCCCGTACGTAGACGAGAAAACCATTCCATGGTGTCACCAACCAAGCTTCAAGGGAATAGTCGCATTAGATATGTGTTATTGTAGGCGACTTCCATGCAATGTATTTGAAACTCCCTAATGTGGTCTTCGGGGTTTCCCATCCCGCAATATTTATCAAATTTGGGGATCTCAAATCCCTTCGGGAAGGGTACCATTGACAGGCTTCTATCAAACAGACAGGGGCACAGGTTGCTCGGTGTCCTGACTGTCTTTCCTGATTGAAAATATTTCACTTGTTGCAAGAGAAATTTGATTTGTCCCATCATGTCACTTTGCGGATCAAGAGGTGGAGTGAATATGTTCTAGGACGTGGGATTGACTGATGCGATGTTGATGTGGTTTTGTTGCAAGCCTTGCTGAGCAAGTGATTCCTGCGCTTGTTGTTGAGCGAACAACCCCTGGAGTTGGTCTTGTTGCTGTTGTTGTGCCAACAACGCTTGTTGTTGGGCTTATTGTTGTTGTAATTGATAATCTTGCAACGCCTGTTGATATGATTATTGTTGCGCTTGCAATTTTTCTTGGTACTATGCTTGCGCTTGCGCATGTTCTTGTTGGATTGTCTGCACAATCTGAGCGACATGTGCAGCTTGCACAACTTGTGCGGATTCAGCGGCTTGAGTGGCTTGAGCGGCTTGAGCCTCCTGTGCAACTTGGGCAACTTGTTCGGCTTGTTTTTATTGCAACAAGGCTTGGGCTTGTGCAGCCTATTGTGCAACTAATTGCGCTTACGCTTGCTAAGCGACTAGTTGTGCATCTTTTCGAGAAGCTTGCAACATCATGGTAAATGAATTAGATTTGTTGTACCTTGGTGGTAATGGCGGTGGATTAGGAAGAATGTCGATCATTGTGATGAGTGGAATGGTCATGTTAATGATCGAAGTTTGGGATACAGATGGTGCGATCGAGGTGCTAGGTCCCTGAGAAAGCATACCTTGAGGAATGGAAAATGCATTGATCATTGTGGTATAGATGACATGGTTGGTGGATTTGATAAAGTGTTATGATTCGATTGGTCAATTGTGGGAAGAGGAGGAAGACCCAACCTGAGTGATGATGCAGATGTGAGCGATAAGGGTGGAAATGGTGGAAAGGCGGGTGGTACAATCCCCAAAAGTGATGATGATGGATCCAAGATTCCCCCTACTCCAAACAAGTCACCTTCTCCTTATGAGATAGGTAGAGAATTTTGCATGTCGAGAGGATAATATGGTGTTGCGTGAAATGAGGATGAATTGGTATGATCATGAAATGTGAGAGGGAGGTATGGGTGCAATGGATTTACCAAGATGGATTGCTCCTTTGTTGCCCCTACATTCAACCCTCGATTTTTCACAAGGCGATGTTTTTGAAGTTCATGAAACATGGCACTTCCCTTGTTAACAATCGGTGGCGTTGTAATGATAGATGATATGACTTGGGGGATGTCTTGAGTGACATTTTGAAGTGGGAGCGTGGATGCGGGTGAAGGTATAATACCGAGAGACCTCTCTAAAATAGTGCTTACGTCAAAGTCAAAAGGGATTTTAGCCCCTTCTTTTGCTCACTCAAGCATGTATTGGGATGGGTACAATTTCAGCATGTCACTGACAATTCAGTGACTTTTAGGATTTTGCACCATTTCTAGAATTTTTGATTGTGTCATCCCATTGTCACTGATGTCCTCAATATGACCTTCCTCTTGAGAACTTTGAGGCATTTGAGGAGGATTGATTGGGAGTTCAATTGTTATAGTCGGATTGAACGTTGTTTCGGTTTGGCTTAAATCACTTGAAATTGATGTTTCTATGTTTTTCTCCATGTTCTTCTTATGTTGAGATCGAGTTTGAACCATATAATGTAGATCAATTTTCAAGAATATAAGAGATGAACCTCTAATCCTTTAGATCGGTCTAAACCTTACGTTCGAAGAAGCGAAGAACTAGGATAATTGAGAGATCAAAGTGATGAAGAGGGTGAGATAAATGAAAGATGGATGATACAAATGAATGGAACCCTTAAGGAACCTTTGAAGGACATGCTAAACTTTTAGGCCTTGATTTGATTGATCGTGATGGATTGATAGTTTGACTAGGTGTGTTAAGTCAAACAAATGTGATAATGTAATCGTAAAACTCTAGGAAGTTGTGTTATCCTAGAGTAAACTCATACAAGAGGGTAGTTTGACAAAGTGTATCAACTCAAATGGGGTGATGATTTGATAATTTGGCTAAGTTGTGTTATCCTAAAGAAAACTCGTGCACAAGATGATGGTTTTGACTAGGTGTGTTAAGTTGAAAACAAAGTGATTTGATTTCGCCTAGAAGCTTAGCATAAAAGATGTTTACAAAGTTTCCAAGAGTTGTTGGTGAGGTGATTTTTGACTGATTTTGATGGTTAAGAGATAGATGAGGGTGATTGAATTTGACCCTAGACTTGACCTAGATAACACTTCTTCTTACAAGACCTCAGTTTTGAAGAACACGCTTGACTTCCTATGTGAGAAAAGAAAACCTTTCAAAAGGCTCAGGATTCTGTTGATAATAGAACTCGTACAAGTCAAGGTTGTCTCTTGAAGCTTTCTTGGAAAATTTGTAAACCAATCTTTCTCTAACTTCGAGAAGTCTTTCAAGACATTCTTCACGAGATTTTGGACTAAGAATTTTGAACTTGGGTTTTCGAATTTTGATCTTGCGGGAAATCATTTCAAAGACCACATGTGTGTAGTCAATTGTCTTTATGTTTGCTTAATGAATTCTTCTTACCACAAACAATTCTTCGATTAAAGTTTCAAACTAAATGTCTACGTCTTGATTCCTTTTCATTCCACAAGGTCCATTATGTGAAAATCAGGGTTTCAAGAGCACAGTTCCCTAAGTTGACTTTAGTGAAAACAAATGACAATTAAACCCAAGTACTTATAAACCTCTAAGGATAGAATCCCTAGGGTAAGCAAGAGCACTCAAATTTGTCAAGGTTATTTGTTTCCTCCAAAGGGTTTGAAATTATGAAGTTCTCTGTGATTGTTTGTTTTCCAATGTTTTAGATCCAAGCAAAGTGTTTTGATTCCAAGCACATGTACAACCCTAGGCTGAAAAGACAATATTTGTTTGGTTCACACTTTGATAAATCCAATTGTGCATATTCAATGCGAATGATTAGATACTTGACCACACAGACTCACCCTGAAAATGCACTCGCTTCTCGGGTTCAGCCAAGCATCAGTACCCATGAATCTCCCATGGCATATTTTTAATCTCTAAAAACAGAATCGCATGTGTATGTGGGGCGGCTTCAAAGGACATGACCTTTTGCACCAACAAATAGATAGGATTTCGGGCTTTGCTAAACAAGGGTTTTAGTTCAGACTTTCCATTTGTGGAGATTGACCCATGCGGCAACAGACCATTTATGCCCTTTTCGTCGAAGCCAACTGCGTGATACTGGCTTTTGTTCCAATACGCACTTTTATATCCCGACTGAAAATACACTTGTCCTTAGTGTTTTATCGGTTGGGTCGTTCCGTTGGGTGAGTATTTTTTTCAACAAGGCAGACCCTCTAAGATAAACAAAAGTGAGCAAACATATTCGTAGTTCGATCAACCTTCATTTAGAAACAAAGGGAGAACACACAATAATTTTTTACTCATACTCACAAGATATTATGTTCAATTTTAGATCCCAAATCAAAGTGTGAAAGCAATCTTTTAAACAAACTAATATTACCAAAAGACTTTTGATTCTCAAGATTTTCGTGAACCGCGAAAGAAATGCATACGTCTTTTAAATCATATTAATTTGTGAAAAAGGTTGCAAACCTTGAAAAACACTTGTTCATTTTAGACCTCAAAAGAAGTGATTTTGATTCGTTTTAAAGCACCAAAATGAGATGTGAAGTTCACCTTGTTCAGTTGTTAAATCCAAACAAAATCTAGTGAGTTTGTAAGTTCAATTTTAACCAAGTTAAAAGATCAAGTCAAATGGTTAATTTTAAACTCAGAAAGAAATGTGAGTTGGGTTAAAACAAAAAACAAGGGTAGTAAATGGAAGCTCCAATTAAAACAAGCAGCATTAAAAAATGTTTTTTCTTTTCAAATCTTCATCTTCAAGTTTGTCAACTCTAATTGGTTCGCCTTTGTTTAATTTTGAAGCTTGATTCCAATGCTTAGCTCTGATGTCAACCTATAATAAGTTCAAAATTCAAAAAATTAGGAATGAAATTTATCTCAACAAATTAGTAACAATTGATCAAAATAAAAACATTTCCAAATAAACCAAATGCCTTTGATGATAACTTTTAATGCAAGAGTACTTCCTTAAATTTATAAGAAATCTAAATCATAGATTGATAACCTCCTAAATGCAACATGAAAAGGCTATTTCTCATTTATTATAAATCATCCTTTTTGAAATCAAATTGATGACCATTGTATATCTAGAAATACTTTCTGAAAATGTGTCATTTAATGCAGTAAAGTGATGAAAAATAAACAGGCTCCACCAACCACTTTTTCCACCTGTCAAAAAAGAAAAACAAGGAAATCAACATATAACCATAAAGCAAAGGTCATACATCGATTTAAGGCCTGTACGTAGCTTTCTACAATAAATGTTGAAATGCAACAAAGAACATTTAGATGCTTTTAACTTCTTGCCCACTCCATTTGAATTCGAGAATACAATTATTCATTGACTGTATGATATTCCTCCATTGCAGATTTCATCCAGCTGTTAATTCATTGTTACAAGTATGACTTTCTGCACAGATTTGGAAGATGTAAATTTTATGAGCTTGATAATTGTAACACCCCTTTTTTGGAAAGAATATACAATTGATCCAAAACAAATTGGTCGCCTGGAAGTTGGCAGTGAAGCTGTTATTGACAAAAACAAATCAATAAAAACTTAGTTGATGCATATTTTCGAGAAATACTAAAATTGAAGGTATGGACTTACCAAATGCATGTTTTGGTGGAACCGCAACTTTATTCAACGATATTAACTATAGGATGGTCATTATGGTCTTATTGTGGCTACAACAGTGCAGTTTGTCAAAGGGCCACCTTGGCCTACAGGGTAGCAGCTATTGATGGCGAAGCTAACGCCAGAGTGGCTTCATGCACAGACCTTATTAGATTATTTCCAGACTGATGGACCTATCAATATGATCAATATGATCAATATGAGGAATTAATGACCCAAACGCCCAGAGCAAAGATGTACATGCAAGTCATGCAAGTTGTTTGACAATATGACCCAAAAAGATGTGGTGCTTATCGAATGCAGTTAAGAGTAGCTGCAGAAAAACAACAGAGAGCATGTTTCAAAAACCGAGGTCATCAATAAGCAATTGAGTGTTTCCAGCTGCCTGTCACAAGTTTCTTCAGAAAGGAAACGTGACTGATTATGGTAAGAGCGATTTTACTTGTTCCCTACAATTCACTCTGTATTTTAATCATTTAGTCTAATCATCACATGGCAATGACATATGAAATGAAATGCCTTTAATCTTTATCTGCGTTCCCTCATTAATATTCATACACACCTTTTTTTACTCTTACCTGGATTTTCACTGTCGCTATCGTCTCATTTAAGACAATGAAACATGACTGATCCATTATCTGCTAATTTCTGGACCATTTCTAATAAATCGTTTTCAATCAGAAATCAAAGATGCCACGGGACTGTGAGTATTATTGGACAAAATGAGTAGAACAAGCCATGTGCAGTGCTTCAATTCATATAGCCATTTTTTCCATTTACGTTTCTTTGCACAAATGGCTATTGCCCAACAGTGACAGTGACAATGCCTGACAAAATTTAAAGTTGATTTGGCAAAATGAAGATCACACTTTTCTTCATATTGTAACGTTTTAGTGTAGAGTAGACTGGTCCGTCTACTGCCACTAATAATGTAATGTGACATTCATTGAATGACTGATATGTATTAATGCGTTTATAAGATCAATGCAACAGTAGGTGGGAATAACATTCTAATGAACAACATAAAGTATACCTATGAAATTGAAGCCCGCATCAAGATAGAATTCAAACGTTTGAGAAATCTGATTGAAGCTCGTAGCAGGGTATATTTCAAAATACTTTCAAATTCCTAGCGCGAATTCTGGGTTATGGATTCTTTATAAATTTCACACTAACTGCAACTTTATGTGGGAGTAATCGATTTTCCTGATTGGGATCGAGGGAAGCCAATGAGACATAATATCTTACAAAGTGAATGCCAAATGTATAAAATCCCTCTAAAAAAGTTTACTTTCCTATGCCATCGCTTGACAGAGGTTTCAGAGAAGGAAATTCGCATATATGGTATAACTGGCTATATCAAGAAATACCAAGTTCTTTTGGGTTTATCGATCTATCTTTTTCAGAGTATTCGTTCAAAAGAAGATTTGTTTCATTCGGTGGCGTGTGGATGGCAATTTGTAGGAATAAAAGCTGTAGAGCTGAGGTGTCTTTGAAATCTTTAAATGTCCAATGTATTTAGTCCTTTTCTGAAAGCCTAGTACAAAAACTGTAGACAACGAAGTTTACGTTCCTACGCCATTGCTTATTTTCTTCTTTCGTAGTCATATACACATCATTATCTTGTCGTTCTAAGGAGACTTGAAAGATAATATTATGGACCTCCACTAGTAGAATTCCTTAAGCATCAAATGGTCTGTCTACTACGGATAAGAGTGAAAGGCCATATTAGAAATGACCATTCTCAGAAGTTGGTCATCATGGATAACACGCATTATACCCAAGTAAATCCCACTAATACACAAAAATCAATGACTGTGAAAAATTCCACTTAAAATTAAGACCTGCAACAAATCTATACTCTCCGTTTGTAACAGATTCTATCAGTCAAAGCTAAACTTATAAAATATGACTCTGAATCTCTAACAAATGATAGCTTTCTAAAGTATTCAGAATATCTTATGTCTATGGAGAACTAATATCACAGATCTATCACAAGCTTGATTAGTGATTGATGTCCTTTCTATTTTGTAGAGATGGAGAATACATAGAGCTAGTAACTCACACATCAACACCTTTTATTTTAAGAGAACCAGCTAAGATCTTAGGTGTCCCACATATACCAGAAATTCCACAACATTATGACCAACACGATTTTCAAGTAAAAAGAAAAAAATACTTTGTGAATTAAACCAGTGTTGCAATAACATCAATTTTAGTATACATGATGCTTTTAAACAGTTCATTCGAGGGAATATGTCTTGACTAACTCCATATGAATAATAAAAAGAAAAGAAATTTGAGTTACCTATATCCTAGAAAAAAAATTAAATCATATGGTTCAACTTCATGCTTCCATCTCAATGTGTTTTAAATATACTCATCATGGTGAGTGTAAGGTTGTAAACTGACAGACTAAATAATGCATTTAGAATCAATGTAACTAAAATCTACAACTTAATGAAAACCCTCCTTTTAGCGTCATTATGTGGTGGTTAAAATTCTGTAAATATTAGCAAACTAATAAATTTTTTCTTAGAAATCAAACTAAAATGACAAAATAAAGCAACCCTGCGAAATATTGCATCTAGTTAAACATGCTAAATGAGTCATTGAAACAACAAGAAAAATTAAATAAAGCATATAAAACATGAATGCAAACCTATTCCATATTGGATTGGTGTTATTCTTTGTGTAGAGATAGCACTTTCCCAATCCTTGCCAAGGTAAATGATGAAATGAAAAAAATTAGTTCTCAAATGAAGAGAATAACTTTGCATGAGAGTGTGTTGTGTGTTTGAAGGAGAAAAATCTTAAATTTATAGTTGAGTTTGAAGAGAGCAGAGGCCAAATTGGAGAATGTGGGACTAATCCCCAACAAATAGGAGAGAGCCACTTGTCACAATGTGATTGGCCCATGATTGTGCAAGTTTTGGCCAATGTGCCCATTTCAAATTTGAAAATGGCAATAAACGTATGTAGTTGAAGGATTTGGGGGGAAATTTGCTTGGCCAAAAAAGTAAAATAGAGAAGTTAATGAGAGCATATTCTTTGGGAATATGCCTTGTGAGGAAAATAGGTGTTTTAATAAATCAAATTAAATGATTTATTGTGCAAGTGGATGGGACATGGGTTAGTCTTAACATTAATCAGAGATTTGACTAATTAAGCTAGTGATTAGGTGGTGTGACATTTGATTTGCATTTTTGTATTTGTTTTAAATCAAATGAGAGGAAAATGAATATTAGTCTTTTAATTAAATACATGTGATTTAATTAAATCAAGAGGTTTTAGAAGATTAATTAATTAATTTGATTTAATTAATTAAGAAGAAAATGATCAAATATGATGTTAATCAATAATGTTGATTTTGCATGTCTACAGATTCTAACATACAAATTATTCCACCATCATATTTATCTATACAATTTATTTTTTTAAACTTAAGGTGATGGGACTTACAAAAATGCTAACTTTTATATTTCTATCTTGTTTTTCATCACATTGAATTGTTTGTTATGATCCATTTCATACCCTTTTTGCTGATATTGTATTCATAATATGCATTTTTGTTGGTAATTCACATTGTTATCATTTATTTTAGTTCAAGCATGATGATTTTGATTCTCGCTAGCTTCATGAAAGACAAGATGTAGAGGACTAAAAGATAAATGTGAGGCAAGTAGGAAAACATAATTCTTCTATATAGATTTCTCTACTATATCTAAGCTAGGATGTGACATCCATCCACACTAAATAAAACCATTTCCTTACCATGACAACAAAAGTTTTCGTGCAATTATTATTTTTAAAATAAAAAAAAAACTTAATGAAATGCATCATATTCCTCCTATGTAGATTTGTCTTCTTAATATTAGTCCCAAATACCTTACAATAATTCACTTCTTTGTTATGCAAGCAAAAAATTTGAACTTCAAGCACTCTAAAAGACATCATTGTTACCACAATTGGGTCTAGAAACTAATAAAATCTACTACATACATTTTCAAATAAGGCACGTGACATATATTATGAAATAGAGTAAGAGTAGGTGGCAAAGCTATTCATTATGCAACTAGGTTAATGATTTCAAACACTTAGAAAAAATCCAGAAATCTATAGCCAACTTTGTTACTTTTCCCAAAGTAATCAACTAGCGGTGGCAACAACAATCTTCAACTAGTAGTGGCTTCCTATTTTTGCCTTGCCTCCTTTGAACAATAATCTCTTTCATGATAGCTTGAATTTCTCCATTCTTCAGCGATTTACTTTGTGCTTCAGATCTTAACACAATTTTGATTTCTTTCAAATTGAGAACTCCATTTTTTTAGTGTCTTCTAATCTTTCCTTTGACTGGTGCGAACAGATGCAGCCTGGGCATTCTTCCTTCAGTGATCTGGACTTTGATCTGTTATCGCAGCGGCTTCAAACTTGCAGCAAACTCCTTGGTGGCGATTAATAGCTTTATCCTCAAATCTTTTTGTATCTACCTGCAAACATTTACTCCCAACACAAATGATCTATTTGAGTTTTTCTTCAGCCTGCTTCCCCTGATCTGCTCTGATACCAAATGTAGTTGTTGAAACACTCAGACAATAAACTCAGAAAATTGCTACAGCAAATACATAATTGTTTTAACAAAAACCAATATTATTTTATTCATCTTTAGATAATGGATTACATCACAACCACCTCAATATAAAGATCTTTTTCAGACTTACAAACTAAACAGCAATATGATCTATTTGTAGATACATAATAGATACATAAAACCACTAAAAATATAGTAAAGATGGACTTTCTTTCCATACAAAACTTGTAAAACTACTAAAACACTTTAAAAACATAAAAATTACTATCTATTAAAATTTGTGATTGTACATTTTAAAAAAGAATTAAAAACTAATTTAAAATGTCTGACTAAAAAACATCAATTGCATTGACATCACATATTTATCTTGGATTCCATACTTGCATCATCATCCAACGGTCACTTCATTTCGGACAGAGTTTGTGGGTCGTTAGCATTCAGACTCGTTTTCCTCAAGGCTAGTGTAGAAAGATTAAACGGATACATATAAGAACTGTTTCCGCTCCAAATCTGCTCTAAAAAATTTCTATAGACCTTTTCAGTGCCATGAGCTCCATCCCAAAACGCATATGTGCTTGTATCGTTGCAAAACAAATTCAGCGGATTAGTTTGTCCACTGTTTATTTCTGTATCAAATTTTTCGGCTCCACAGCATGCCGATATAGTGTCGCTAAATCCTGCACTCAAATTTTCCATGCATTTATTTCAATGACAAAACCACTAAATTCATAAGAAAAAGGAAGTTGATTGAAGTAAGAGATACCATAGTCATACCATAGGCTTCACCATTTTCGATCATGTCTGTTAAAATATCATAAGCATTAAGTGTGATAATGATCCCATCATTGAGCTTTTCATTAAGCTGAGTCACAAATGGCTTGAAAGCAGTGTTGTATTCCACAACTAATTTGGTTAAGGATTGGATGTATTCCCCGTGATATGTATTGAATCCAAGAAGTCTTCCTTTCGGAGTACATCCCAGAGATAGAATGTTCAATACAAGGAATTTTCTTGCCCCGGAATTGTGAAGCCTCTGTCAAGTTACAAAGTAATAATGATTTAATTCTTCCTGTGAAACAATAGACATTCTTTCGATTACCGATTGGAAGAAATCTGTAGATGGACAGATTTAACACTTACTATTATGTATTCCTCAAAGTTGGCGAGCAGCAGAGTGATGAACTCTGTTGGAGTAGTTGTGTTTCCTAGAGTAGTATTCGTTACGTAGAAGATAATGTCGTTGCCTCCAGCTATAATGCCAAATAAAGAGTTGCCTAGATTCGCTTGTGCAACTCCAGTTAGATTGTCAGAATACTGTTCGAAGAGAAATAGTTGCTGGCTCATACTGATAATATTTTGCAATATATATTGTAGCAGATTAGTTACATGGACAAACCCTTAATTATTCTGTACAAATAAATTATGTGAAAATCTTAAATCAATATTTCTCACAACTTTGTTTATCTAACCACTTTCTTCCTACTAAATTTTGATTTTAAAATTCTCACACATATATTTTATTTTTCAAAATCCTTGTAGTTGAACTATAATTCTACCAAAACTTTAATAGACAAATGGCTTACCATAAGTGTGGAAAAAACAACAATTACATGACGAAGGTTTAAATAGAACAAAACACGAGTTCCAATTCTTTTCATAAAACCAGTAAACAACTATCTAAACGGTTTATGTGGCTCTAATCAAATATTTTAAACTAAAAACTCTGGTAAGTCACAGGACATATATCGTAAAGGGTCCAATTCAAGATACTTCTTTTTTATGCGCATTTTTTATTATCTTTTGGGTTATGAAATTTGTTTAATGATCAGTTTAAGTTTATGTGAAGAAAGAAAAGAGTAATGACCTGACCGACCCCTGTTGAATCGAACATACCGCAACCTCCTGATGCGAAATTTATTCCAGTTGTAAAATTCGCCTCTGGTTGGAGATAAGGAGGAGGAAAAGGAAGCCCCAGGTAAGTAGCTTTAACCACAACGAATGTATTATTAAATGGCAAACATTAATAATTGATCTAATTTTTTTTTTAAGATTTTAAAAATACCATGTAAATCTATAACAAAAAATTATACCAACGAAGTCGAAAACAGTGTGGCGATTAGTAAAACGACCAGTTGGGTATGGAAAACACGAGATGCCATATGGCGGAAAGTTTGCGCGCGCTCGACAGTCTGGGATATAATTATTATTGCCTACATCTGCTAACGAATCTCCAAAAACATACATGGCTGGTACATAAGGCTCCCTTTCAGCTGCTACAAAACAAGTGATGAGCCATAGGCCACCTAAAATACTCACCATTGAGCTCTCCATTTTCACCTTAACAAACGATTATACCCTCTAGGCTTGCCGAATCTCAGATCATTAATTTCTCGCCAAGGTGTTGGAATATCTAATTCCAACTCCTTCATTAACTCCCCAACTAGACTTGCCCTCTGCGTATCAGCATTGGACCTTAATATTAATGACAAACAATGAAAGCAAATCTTGGCAAAGATTTGAATTGATTGTATATTAATTGCTCCATCATATTCACCGACTCATCAACCGTTTTCACTGTGTTGATCTCTACTCTGTCGGTGTTTTATTTCTGTATATTGCTAAATCTATTTTGTTAGAACTCACTCTTTTAGGAGTTCAGCTCTGCAGAGCTGCAAGGTGTAAGAAGCTTTCAAAGGCGTCTATTTCTATGAATGAATGAGTTGAAGCCCTTTGTAATTTTTTTCTTTGGTGATCAATATAAAATATTGTCTATTTTATGTTGTGATCAATATAAAGTTTTCTCACCCTTGATAGTATGGGATATAATTATTATTGCCTTCATCTGTTAACGAATCTCTGAAAGCATACATGGTTGGTACATAAGTCTCTCTTTCAACTGCTATAAAACAAGTGATGAGCCACAGGCCACCTAAAATACTCAACCCTTTCACATGAAAGAAATTGTAGATTTCTTCTTAGTTGACCAATAAATTACACTAAAATAAAGTATAAATAAATAAACTATTATAGAGTTGAGATCATAATAATTGCTTGCATAATATATAAATCTATGTATCCTATAAGCTCAATATTTATACCAAGTATATACAATGAGGTGGTGGAATGGGATCTAAATAAAATACTTAATCTAAATCACACATTCTACCATCAACATTAAGGGACACAAAAATAACTAAGAGAAACCATTTAGTTGTTATACTCAAGAAAGAGCCAAACAATTAGTTTAAGGTTTGCTCCCCTTTTTTGTGTTGGGTTGAGACATGATGATTAATTGTGAAAATTTGTAAACTAGGTGAATTAATACTAAAAAGACGAACTATTATAAAATATAGGAAAATTATAGAAGAAAGATAGAAACATAAAATAGTGTTGGAAAGTGTAGAGAGAGAAGAAACTAGCATATAAATCTGAGATTGATTGGATATAAGTAAGGTATTGGACACCCTAGATTGGAGGTGTTAAATTTTAGGGTTTAAGAATCAACATAATGTATCATAGTTTGATGGTCTCTAATAGTGAAGATCACATTTTGAAGTTCAACAATTTATGAATACTAAGCTTTCCCTAACTTAAGGATGAAAGGTCCATGAATACTTGAACTAGGGCTTTTATTCCTTGAGATCTATAATCTACTTGAATCCACTTCAAAAATGTAACACACAAGATGTTGAACACCCATAATACTAAGAGAGGGGTTGAATCAGTTTTCTTTGAAACCACTTAAACATTTAAGAATTCATTTGAAATATCATATTCAATTTAGAGTAAGGAAAGAAACCATGAAAGTAATCATCAAAGCACATAACAGATGAAGATTAGATTTTTACATGGAAAACCCAAAAAAGGTAAAACCATGATAAGAATTAGCTCACAATTTATTATAACCAGTCATAACATATTGCATAATGGCTCATTTCCTTTTGAACTCACTATTCAAAGGACTTATTGCCCAAAGAATAAGAGAAATAGAAGAAATCTATCACTATCAGGAAAGAGGGTTGGCTCACTTTCAATAATTGAATTGCTTATAATGCATTTATAATATGTAGGAGATATAGATCCATCGAAGCTCAAAATATTGAATCAAAACACTTCATATTATACCTGAACCATAGATTTTAGTTACCTTCCTTCACCTCTAGGGTTTTGCACCTAAAGGGGGAGGGACAAAGATCTACAATTCATTCAAGAATAAACCCTTGAGACTTCAATACAAAGGAGATTGAAATTTTTCAAAGGGAGAGTTCTTGTGGATGAAGATTGCTAGAAGGGGTTCACCACCAAGTGTAAACTTGGAAAGACAAATACAATGTGATATGAAAACCTACACTAAATGACCTAGAAATGACTATGAAACAAAACAAAAAGCTGTGAAATAGAAGTGTGTCACCAAAAAGTGAGGACTTGGCCACTTTTCACTCATTTGGACCTTTGCCTAAGGATTTTGACCATTTTAAGCTTATTTCACCCATTTCCAAGCCTTTTGATGAAGTGTTGTAAAGTGTTGCAAGAAATTTGCATGCTCTCCTAGGATTGCCATCACTTAATCAATACATTATTATGCCAAAATGACCCCTTAATCTTCATGCATATCCTATCTTAGTGTGTTTTATTGAGACAATCCCAAAGAACATAAATAATAACATTTTAATTACCAAAAATCAATAAAAAATTCCCAAGTGGACTAGGTCACCACCTTGGGCAACCTAGTCCCATGTGACATAATTTTTAATTTAAACTTTAGTTTATTTCAAGATTTTGTCCTAAAAACCCTAAGGTCGATCAATATGAGGTTATTTCAAGAAAATTAGGGCATAACTTGTATAAATAAGCCTAAAAATCCTAATTCCTCATTAGGTACCCTCATTTTCACCTCTCCCTCTCAATCTCTCATGTCTCCTTCCTTCTTCCTCTCAAGCCAACTAGGGTTTCATCTTCTAAGTCAACAAGACACCATTGCTGAAGCATTCAAGGGTTAGTTTTCTACAACAACACAAGATCAATCATTAAAAGCAAGGTAAATCCCACTATTTTATGCTTCTCCTCATTCTTTACTTCATTTATATTTCATTTGGTTTGATTACTCAAAAGAGGTTTGACTAAGGCAAATTCCTAATCTCTAACCTTAACAATTTTATTCTCTTTACATGTGTGATTTGCAGGTTTTGTATGTAGGTGTGTGAAGAAGAAAAGTGTTAGGAAGGATTCATCAACCTATCACAAGCATCCAAGTCCACCAAACCCTAGTTCAAGTTTGGAGGCCTCTTTCTACCCATTTCTAACAAAATTTGAACAAGATATCTATTGGAATCTAGATTGCAGGTGGGGGACTCCAATATCCTCTTTCAAGTTCCCAAAAACCCAGAAGAGGACTAGGTCACCATGATGGAGACCTAGTCCCTCTAAATTTGAGTTTTGGGGATTTTCACATTTTTTAGCACCCATTTGGCAGATACCTGTTCTGATAAAGTTTCCCGACAAGAGGACTAGGTCACCCAACTTGACAGGAATATCCTTGTGAAGATTTTAGATATTTTCTAGAGGATTTTGTGACCTATCATCTAAAAGTTCCTATTTCTAGGTTCACAAGTTCTGTTACTTCCAGTTTCCTTTCTGTTTGTAAGTATTTATGTCATTTTAGCATAGGTCATTTACTTTACATTGTATATAGTTTAGATTTACATTTTCTTCATGTTTCTTAGTTAATTAGATTCATTATTTTACAACACTTAGCCACACATTCACAACCTTCATCAATAAACCTATCTTTCCTTTGAATGAACTCGCCCAAGAGCATACCATCAGTGTGAAAGGGAGCCATTTCCTAACCAAGAGCTCCTAGGTGAAAAAATTAGGAGCCTATTTGGGGAATCCTCTTTCCTTTATTGTGTAGGTTTTTGGTGGTTCATTTTGGTGAACCCGACCTTCTTACACCTTCTTTTTTTATCTGACATTCTTCCTCTTCCTAGGATTAACTTGCATTGCATTGTGCATTGTTAAATTTGCATTAGTGAAAGTGCATAATAGGTTGCATTTTTGTATTTGTAATCATTACATATCTCTGAAATTCTACATTTTCATTTTAGGTTTGCACTGTATAACACAAAAACCACCTATACCAACCTTGAACTCTTGAAATTTTCAAAAAAGCCACCAAGAGGACTAGGTTGCTAGTCTAGGCGACCTAGTCCCTTCAGGGTTCTAAAACTACCCTTTACAAAGCTGAAAACCTTGTTTTCCATCCTCTGTTTTGTTCCTTTACCTACCTATAACAATTGATTGTGTTTCTAGAGCATGTATTTTATTAAAATTAGCTTAAATTAGCTCATTTTATGCATTGCTTAGTTTCAATTTTGCCTATACCACATTTCTTTTTTAGATTGTTACATAGTTTAATCAGAAAATGACCTTGTTTTCCATCTAAAATTTGCATTTACATATTTTAGTTTAAATAATTGCATTGCATTCTTTTCCATTTCTCCTCAATACAATGTTTTCTTTTCAAAGATGTGGGTTTGATTTGGTTTCAAATGGATTGCATAAATGTATTATTCCTTCTTATGAGTTCAATGTAGATTATAATAATGAATTCATTAGAGAACATGTTCATAACCAAACAATAGACACTATTCTTAACATTGAATTACCCCTTGATGAGGACATTTGTGTTGACAATCACAACAATCATACATGTAGTTCTCCCTATACCTTTACTATTAGTGATGAAGGTATTTTGGTGACATAAGATACAAGTGTTGATGATCTTGATTGACCCTATCCTCATCCCCCTTTGCCAAACCTTAAACAACAAACACTACTTGACATCACCTTACATAGTCTCCCTAACCATGACCCTCAAACTTTCTTATCTCTTAACATCCCTCCTCGATGCAAAGACGATAGTTTGATGTTAGAAGATACCCCTTGTACAAGTTATGAGACTATTGACCCACCCTTCCCTAATCCTCTTGCCCTTTTGGGTAATCTATTTGAAAATCATAGTGGATCTTCTCTTGATGCCTCCCTTCATTGTGATGAATCACATGTGATGCACCTCTTCCATGCTCTCCTATTAGGGTAGATGGTATGGAACAAGGGAATGAGACCCTCGACAATCAAATAGAATCACCTCTTACCCACCCCACTCTGGCATTTCCCATTAATGATCTTTCCTCTATTGGTGATGAAGTCACTTTAGAAGAACCAAGCCTTGAATGTCAAGAACACGAGGCTTGTAGTTCTCCTAAACATTTTCCTTCTAGGGTGGATATGATGATGCAAGTCAGGGATAACATTAACTTTCCTCCCCAAGGAGATGCTAATATTATTTAACCTCAACTCATCCTTTCTCCACCTTCTAAACCCAAATTCATTCTCTCCCCACCTAAGCCTAATGTGTTGCAGCAATTGAGTCAAGATACCATTGCTCATACACATTACACTTGCAACAACCTGCGTACTCAACCATCAACCTCAATATATTTACCTTCATCCCCTCCTATTCTTCTTGTTGCCCGTTGATTCAATTCCTTCCTTAGGGAGTATGACCTAGTTGACCAACTAAGGAATACTCCCTCTAAATTATCTTTATGGGACCTTATCCAAACCTCCCTTCACTATCACCACATGATGCAAGAAGCCTTACAACAAATTCTTATCCCTTCTCATGCACAAACAAATGACATTGTGCAACTATGATCCAAGGATTGAAAGCTGACATTGTTTTCCACCAAAGTGAGCTCCCTCCTTTGGAAGTGCAAAACAAAGCTAAATCCTTGATGATCATATCTCAATACAAAATCATAGGGATCCAACAAACCCTTGTTGATAATGGCTCCTTAGTTGATGTGTGTAGTGTCAATCTCCTGGATAGGATCCATATCAATAGATCGACCATCCAACCTACCTCTTTATCTCTTAGTGGATTTGACAGTGTAGGACAAAGGCCGCTTTGTGTGATAAAATTGCCTCTCACCATTGGAGTGGCCACATTAAACACATCAATCCATGTTATGCCAAATGATGTTTCAACTAACCTCATTTTGGGTGGGCCATGGATTCATGCAATGAATGGTGTGCCTTCCACACTTCATCGCAAGATGAAGTACATCTACAAAAACCAAGTGTACACCATTGATGTTGATATTGAACCTTACAGTGTCTTACACCTTGAGAAAACCTCATCCAAACCTTTCACCACTACACCAACCAAACCAGTGGAACCCGTACAACCCAAGTCCTTAGATGATGTTTTGGGCTCCTTAGACTTCTCCGCTCCTTTACTAGGAGACTCCAAGACCAACATCAAAGAATCTCCCAAGGGTAACGCAATCTTGTTAACACAAGACTCAACTGATCCTTCAAAAGCATCCAACTCAACTCCTTTAGCCACTAATGCAACAAGGGAACCCTCACCCAATCTAAAGAAGCTGAAAAATATTTATGGAATGGTTATGATATAATGAAGCAACTGGATTATAAGGGAAAAGGTTGTGGTGGTAATGAACAAGGTATCCACAACCCTATAGAGCCTAACATGCAATCAACACACCATGGTCTTGGCTTTTGCCCCTTCATTGAAATTTTCAAGTTTCTTCCAACATCCACACTATCCCAGCCTCCTCTTCTACCCCTACCTTCAAAATTAGTCCTTTGACATCAACATATGACTCTTTGCTTACAACCAATGTCATCTCACATCCTTCTCTAGATTCAGATGTTGCACACTCCTCTACAAGTGTGTATAATATCTCACAATCTATTGAGCCTTGCGTATGTATGCCATCCTCTACTAAGAAAGACCCTTCTTGTCTAAAACCCAAGGACCAACTTCTTCCCTTCACTAAGAAGGTATCTTGTTGAGACTCCTCCAAGATCATTTGATCTCCCTTCTTCCTTGCACTTGAAAGAAATGTTTCAACAAACATTCCTTTTGTTCTTACCACCGAGTTCATGACCATCACACTAATGAGTGGCAGGTCGTGAGTTACACAATCCAACATATTAAGGAGCTTGGAACTCTCCCTCATGCAGGGGCACCTCACTCCTCTAATTGATACATATTCACCCTCCCTATCATCCCTTTCACTCCCCTTCAACTCACTCTTGTCTTGCACTAAGTGGGGGCAAGAGGTTAGTTAGCGTTTCTCCCTAGTATGTCATTTTTCATTGTCTCTTACGACATCTCGTTAACTTTTCATGAAAATTTAAGAGCAAGCTTGACATGTGGACAACATGTCTTTAAGATTGACTCGCATGTGACATACACCCCCTCTTCATGACACAACTTTTTGGAAGCATCTTACTTGACATAGGGCTTTCTGAACAAGCTCTCATGTCCTATTCCTCTTCTTCTTTTCTACTTTAAAGAAATTTTTCACAATATGATGATTCACAATTCCTTTAAAGTGGGTGCATACATCACCACTCAAATTTTCACTATGTGATTTTTGTTTCTCATGATTCCTTCTCTTGAAAACATTACACACAATTTTTTTCAAGATTGAGACATTTGCATTTTTCCTCTTTTGCATACAAGGTGAGCCCTTGCCTCTCTTGCATACAATATGCGTACACTTGCACATTTCCTCTCTTGACACATTATGTGTAATGTTCCTTAAGATGAGACATTGCACGAACAAAGCAAAATCCCTTTGAAACAACATCAATTTCCTTTGTGGCGCCTTATCAAAGTTATTACGAGGTATAACTTTGGTACGGTTTAAGAGGGAATCCCAACAAGTGGCACGACTTTCCCCATAGCCACCTTTGTTAACTTACATACCAACGAAGTGTATTTTTCTCACCCTTTGGGACTTCTCACCCTACGGACAACTTGATGTTCAATGGCCCCAGAGTGAGCACATCATTTTCACCCATTCTCTTCACTAAACCTTGTCATCGCATGATCATATATCTTATCTTGTTGTAATGCATTCACCCTTGAATTTATTTTGCAGGCATGTCTCATTGACTTAAAATCTCAAATCTATGGGGGCTTGACCACCTCCTTCATCCATTTCATTCTTGTTCTTTCTTGTTCTTTTCCATCTCCATTGGGTTACTTTAGTTTGAGTTTGAAGTAAGTTCATCCTCTCACTAAAGTTGGGGCTAAATGTGTCACCAAAAAGTGAGGACATGGCCACTTTTCGCTCATTTGGACCTTTGCCTATGAATTTCAACCATTTTCACCCTATTTTCACCCATTTCCAAGTCTTTTGATGAATTGTTGTAAAGTGTTGCAAGACATTTTCATGCTCTCCTAGGATTTTCATCACTTAATAAATACATTATTATGCCAAAATGACCCCTTAATCTTCATACAAATCCTATCTTAGTGTTTTTTATTGAGACAATCCCAAAGAACATAAATAATAACATTTTAATTACCAAAAATCAATAAAAAACACCCAAGTCGAGTAGGTCACCACCTTGGACGACCTAGTCCCATGTGGCATAATTTTTAATTTAAACTTAAGTTTATTTTGGGATTTTGTCCTAAAAACCCTAAGGTCAATCAATATGAGGTTATTTCAGAAAAATTAGGGCATAACTTGTATAAATAAGCCTAAAAACCCTAATTACTCATTAGGTACCCTCATTTTCACCTCTCCCTCTAAATATCTCATCTCTCCTTGCTTCTTCCTCTCAAGCCAACTAGGGTTTCATAGTCTAAGTCAACAAGACACCATTGTTGAAGCATTCAAGGGTTGCTTGGTTTCCTACAAAAACACAAGATCAATCATTAAAAGCAAGGTAAACTCCATTTTTTTATGCTTCTCCTCATTCTTTACTTCATTTCTATTTCATTTCCAGTTTGATTACTCAAAAGGGGTTTGACTAAGGGAATCCCCTAATCTCTAACCCTAACCCTTTTCTTCTCTTTGCATGTGTGATTTGCAGGTTTTGTATTGAGGTGTGTGAAGAAGAAAGGTGTTAGGAAGGAGCCATCAACCAATCACAAGCATCCAAGTCCACTAAACCCTAGTTCAAGTTTGGAGGCCTCTTTATGCATGTTTCCAACAAAATCTGAACAAGATATCTATTAGAATCCAGAGTGCGGATGGGGGACTCCAATATCCTCTTTTAGGTTATTGAAAACCTAGAAGAGGACCACGTCGCCCATAGTGGCGACCTAGTCCCTCTAAATTTGTGTTTTGGGGATTTTCTAGAGGATTAGGGGACCTATCATCTGCAAGTTCCCATTTCCAGGGGCACAAGTTCTGTTACTTCCATTTTCCTTTCTGTTTGTAATCATTTAGGTCATTTTAGCGTAGGTCATTTACTTTACATTGTATATAGTTTAGATTTACATTTGCTTCATTTTTAATAGTTAATTAGATTCATTCTTTTACAATACTTAGCCACACATTCACAACCTTCATCAATAACCCTATCCTTCCTTTGAATGTAATCACCCTAAACATATCAACATAGAGGAAAGAGTGACATTCCTACACTAAGTGCTTCTAGGGTGAAAAACCCTAGAAGCCTATTTGGGGAATCATCTTTCCTTGTTCAGCTTATGTTTTTGGTGGTTCTAACATCTTAAGGAGCTTGGTGATCTCCCTCATGTGGGGGTACCTCACTCCTCTAGTTGATACCCAAATTCATCCTCCCCTCCCTTCAATCCCTTTCGGATCACTCTTGTCCTACACTAAGTGGCGGCAAGAGGTTAGTTAGCCTTTATCTCCTAATATGTCACTTTGCATTGACTCTTTTGACTTCTCATTAACCTGTCACATGTGAATATATAAGAGAAAGATTTGAACGTAGATGACATGTCTTAAGTTGAATCGCATGTGACATACTTCCCTCTTCTTCATGATGTAGCTTATCAGAACCATATGACTAGGCATAGGGCTTTCAGAGCAAGCTCTCATGTACCTTTCCTCTTCTTCTCTACTTTAAAGCAATTACTCATAATACGATGTTTCAAAATTTCTTTAAAGTGGGGGCATACATCACCACTCAGATTTTACTGCATGATCTTGTTTTTCTTGCAATTCCTTCTCTTTGAAAACATTACAAACAAGGGTGAATGAGTCCTTCTTAAGCCCTCAGTCCCAATTTTTAATATGTTTTTGGTGGTCTTTTAGTGATTCAAATTTCATATGCAATTCTTGACTTTTGGAATCTATTTTTTGGGAAACTATATAATCACCTATAAATACATAGAATTTTATGAATTCAGATATAACACACTTTATGAGATCAATTTAAAAGTAAATATTACTTTCAAAAGCATTCAAGATCAGGTCTATTAATAATTTTTTGTAGCATTCAAGATCCTTTCATCATGTTCAAGATTATGTTTGTTCATGTAATCTTGTGAAGGATAATATACAATGTTGATCCCCAAAGAGTCCAAGCATTCAAGTATCTAATAAATCAAGCAAAGCAAGATCAAGTTCCTTGGAGTGATGTGTTTGACTTCAATCCTCTTAGGGAAGCCATTAAATGTTTGATGAGTTGTATCAAGAAAGTGTGCATTCATAATTTTCTTCCATTTATCAGATGCCATTGTCTTTCTATCAAAGTTTAATTACAAAACATGGGGTTTCACCAAGGAAAACCCTCATTCAAAAAAATAATTTTTCCCTCTTTTTTCATGTGTAGAATACAAGTTGAAGAATGATTGAAGAGATCTCAAAGAAGAAAATTTGCATTGTTGCACAAGTTATCATCATTTTTGTTAAGCCATAGAAACTCAATTATAGTTTTTATTTCTCACTTTTGGATAGTGGGACCTTTGCAAAACTAAATCCAAGATCCAACAACAAAGGACTATAAAAAGGATTTTCAGAAGCCCTAACCAAGACCCATTCACCTTGGGGAAAGACTATCCTTCTATAGACCTCAAAACATATTTATGGTGCTAGACACATGTGTCTAGACACTTCTCATATATGCCTACAAACAATGATGTTATTTTTTGTCTCTTCAATAAATTACATTTTATCATCTACTTAATATTGTTTCATTAGTCTAAGTGCAACAATCATTTTATTTTAATTTCATACCTTCCCATTATCCTAAAGGAACCAGAGCTCTAGGTATGATTATCTCACCTTAGGGTTGAACATAACTAATTACACCTTGTGATCTCTTTCCTAATGAAATTTGAAGGTAAAGACACCCTCTAAATGTTAAGGATCCCCTTTCTTAACATCTCTTTTAGGACTGCACATTTTCTCTTCATTTTAGAACCTTAGATGCAATTATGGTTAAGAGAACACACTTTGTTTTAGTCTATCAATAAACTATTTGTGGAGGTAGAAATACCAAAATGAGGGTCTAACTTAGGAAAAATCCTATAGGGATACCCTTTTCCCCTTTTGTTAATATTTTTGTAGGTTCAGATATGAAGATAGAAATTTTCAAGACAAGACTTTACAAGAGTGTCAAGAGAGTTTACAAGAGAATTTCTAAGACATTCAAGGACTTAATTCTCTATCATTTGTTGTAGCAATTCAAGATCCATCATCATGTCAAGATCATAAGGCATCAAGCATGTTGTTGAGCTAGTTGTATAATGTAGCATTCAAGATCCAAGATTAGGCATTATTCTACCTCTATTCAAGATCAGGATCTACACTCTACATGTCCACTTCATGTTAGATTGATTATTTACATCTCAATAAGTCATGTTTCATGTTCATATTTCATTGTTTCATCACATAGTTTAATTACCTAAATAAGGTTTGACCAAGGAAAACCCCTCTTTCCTAACAAATCAACAAGTTTCTCTCTCTTTGCATGTGTAATTATAGGTCTAAGTGTCTTAAGGCTTGAAGATTCTTTGGATATTAGGTTGCAAGGCTGAATAAAGTCATCAATTTGTCACAAGGTTGTCATCTTCACAAAAAGTGACCTATAGGTTGCAAATCAAAGTTTTAGATCTGGAAATGAAGTATGGAAGGAAGAGTAGAGATATGAGTGTACATTCAGGCCTTGACCCTTCGAAAAATAAAAGTGGAATTGATACGCCACTTGTCACATATGATTCCCAATACAACATATTTTTTAGATTCTTGTGCACTTAGATCAACCACTGTGAGATTCCAGTTTTGGCACAAAATCCCTAGTCTGAGATGAAATTGCCTAGATTGGTGTATGAGTCCCATTTGGCATCAAACAATAAGATTTCAAGGTTCTGATGCCTATTTTGACCTCATCATTCTTCCAAGTGCACCTCTATTGATTCTTAGTTTTTTATTCTACATTTCAGTTTCATTTCCTTGGTCATTTAGTTAAGGTTTTGCATGGTACTTTTCATATTACATTCTTTTATTGTTTTTCCAAGCCCTAGCTTGGTGGTGAACCCCCTTTCTACTCATTAATCATACCCTAGGACAACATTTAGCATATCTCTTTCTCTCATTTATTGTGTGAGTTGAAATCTCTAGGAATTCATTCAATGATATTTGGAGAAAAGTGTTGATCTATCTCCCAAACATAGAGCAATTGTTTTTGACAAAACAAGAAGTGTCCAGTACTCTGCCTCTCTTAGATCTATTTCTTTTTTTATAATTAAATTTTATTTTATAAGAAAAAAAAAATATTTTTAGATTAGGTATTGTAGTCAAATCAATTTGAACAATAAATCAACATTAAAATTTCAATCAATTTCCAAGGCAATAAAGAACTAGATCCAAGTTATTTTCACTCACTTATTAGATTGCAAGTCAATCTTACATCCTTGTTAATTTGAATTTGAGTGTTTGTTTGAAATGGATTGATCTTGATCAAGTTACATACTATCCCTAGGACCCCCTTTTCAACAAAATAGTATCTACACATGTTTAAGGATGAACTAAGAGAGGTTCATTGTAGTATAGAAAATAATTTTACACTAATGAAATTTTGACTATATTAGGATTTCTTCTAGAAAGATTTTTTTTTTTAAATTACACTATATCTATTTTCTACCTGTTATGTTATTGTTTTAGGTTACATATGTAGTACTTTATTGTACACATTTATCAAATTTATTTTTCTATACAAATAGTTGATTGGTTGTGAGTAATGTTGACAAGTTTTGTGTAAAAATAACTCACCTTTTTAAAAGTTTTAGGTAAACAACACATAAGAGTAGTGTGGGCATATATACACTATTATTCATTTGTTCTTTATCAAGAAAAGAAAAAAATATGTTTGTGAAGTGAATTGGAATAAGAGAAATTTGTGTTTATTGAAATGGGTATCTTTCTTATTCTAAAATTGATTTGTAAATTTTAATTTAGTGAGAGGATTTCATTTTCACTAGTCAGTGTGAACTTAATGTTTTGATTCATAATATTATTCTAATTCTTAATATTTATTATTGAGCACCAATATATAGATTCTTTGAGATATTTGAATATATTATCCAAAATCTTTTTCACAAATCTTAGAATTAAACTAGTTGATCCTAATTAATAAAGAAATTAAAAATCAAATATAAACTCTAAAAATATGTTGAAAAAAAATGAAGAAGAATAAAAGAATTTTTTTTTAGGTCTTTGTGATTTCTATTGTATGAAAAATAAAGGTAAGGATATTTTTTTTCTAATTTTAAAAAGTAATTATAATCATTTATCAATTTCAATAATATACTATATAATCTATTTTTATTATTTTAATATAAGCGATTTTTTAATTAAAAAAAAATACAACATTCAAAATTTTATCATGAATGAACACAACTGGCAGCTGTATGTGTGTTTTTATAGACCAAGAACAAGCAAAACTCTAAAAATGTATATGAAAAAACCTATTTTACATTTATTAGCAAAGTGAAACATCAGAAATAAAGACACCATTAAACTTATTACGCCGAAGGTGTGTCCCATTTGAGCTTTCCAAGCTCATTTTCCCATTGGACGGTTCAAAAGGTAGCACAGAGCATGGTTGACAGATTTTCCATTTTTAGCCGTTGATTAAGTTGGCGAACATTTTTACCTCATTGCATTAATTTTTTTTCTGCATTTAATGCATAAAGATGGAATTAAAATATGGTGTGCCTTATTGCATTTACTATTTTTCCTGCCATTCGATGAGGTGGCATAATGAAAAAATATCTGAAATTATGTTAAGACAGTGGGATAGAACTGGCGTGCATTATTGCATTTACTATTTTTCCTAGCATTTAATGAGGTAGCCTAAATATCTGAAATTGGGTAAGGCAGTGTGGTAGGTTACCTTACTTCTTTATCTATCTTCAATCTAAATGTGCGACAAATATCTGCAAATTTTTTGTCATTTCTTTTCTGCAAACTTTTCCTCTGCAAACTTTTCCTGCAAATTTTGTAGCATTACTCAAATACTATACCACTAGTGCAGATTTCTAAGGTAAGTGATTTGTCGTTGTTTTAGTGAGATTTTTTTGCAACCTGTATAGAGTCAGCTACTTTAAATCTAATTTTATACGCATTTTTTTTTATACAGAGCCATTTGTTGCTCTTCTCTATTAGCAGCCACTTACCGTTCTTCTTGCAAAGCCTGCACAGTTTTCTTCTTGCAAAGCCTGCACAGTTTCCTTAAGCATCTTCAGGTAAGTCACTCTGCACAGTTAGCCTCTGTGGTTTTTATAATGTTAGAAAAACCAAAAAATATCTCAATTACCTCGAATTTCAATCATTTGTCAGAGATTTATATATGTTTTATATAAAAGCTTTATTAATTTATCATTTTAGGCCTACAAAGATGTATTTTAAATAAGGGATGACTGCAAGTGCGAGCCCTAAGTAACTTCGGCCAAAAATATATTCCTTGGATCCTAGCTCTAAGCTGGAAAAATTCAATAACAGTTTGCGTAAGGCTCATATCAGGTTGGGCTAAAAGCCAGCTCTTCCAAAAAAAAATTCTTGGTTTGCTGATTTATTTTTTAAAAATTCTTAGGGAAAACAAGTCAAACAGCAAGACAAAAATTATAGCCATTTAAAATTTCCTCAAACAAAATTAATAGGGGCTTCTCCAAATTTCTAGGACAGGACTACAAAGGCGTAGGGACAAGGTTTCGGGTGAGGAGGCGATTTTCTTTTTTCAAATTTTGGTGATGGCAGAGAGATGGCTATTAAAATAACTCAAACTAATTAAAAGCAGCTGAAATTTTAGTACGATGTGCTAAATTTGCTATTATTAGTGACTTTGAGGAAATAATACCCTTCGGCTCTACACCAAAGGAAACAAAAAAAGATTTGATAAAAAAAAAGATACCACTCAAACCTTTCTCTGCGAACAAGTGAAGGCAATAACTATACTATTCGAAGCATGCTCTTTCAAAAACGAAAGAAATTAGAGATCTAAGAGTAACTTGTTCCTAATGCATCAACTTGCCAAATTCTTATAGAGCTCAAACCTCCCCTCTGTAGGCCAACAACCTCCTAGCTCCACCTTGTACAACCATTGTGTTGACATGAGATTGGGCGAATAAAATTGTGAGCTAGTAAAATCTGGAGATAAAATCCTAACTTCAACCTAGATCAATCCAGCGTGAAATAGTGTTGCTCACTCCTTAATTCGCCATTTTCATGTGGTTTCAATCTTGCTCATCAGTGCAAAGTTGTTCTGCCATCTTGAATTTCTTTCCTATTCAGCTGGGAAATTTAGGGTTGCAATTTGATGATATTGCACATAAAGGTTAGGGCAGTCTTAGAGTTAATCAACAACCGCCATGTAATATTTGAGATCGTGGGTGCAAGAAGGTGGTTGAAAGACATTTTATTTTTCATTTATTACATGTCTTATTGAATGAAACATCTAACACGTAGAAATTAGGGCTTCTGCTAGATTGAGTCTGGTGGTGCCACGTAGGGGTTGAGGAAAGAAATTATATACAACTGTTCCATTTTCTTTCTTCAATTTGCATGATATAGTTTATTTTATTAAGTGTTGAGTGCGTGAGGTTTGGAGGAGTTTTAAAGGCACCATCTACCGAAGTAAATCAGTGAATTGTGATTATCAAATAAAATCTGAACTTAAGTGCCAATATCAAGGTTAATATCACGTATTTTAACATAATATTGATAAGTTGCCTATGTATGTAAATGTTCATATTTTTATATATATAGATTGCTGCATTTTTGCAGAATAATGTGAGTACCTCTTCCAGCCGTAGTAATAGTATGATCAATGTAGTTGAAGCTTTTAATTTTATTAACATTTGCGTGGTTAGAAGCAAAAAAAATAAAATAAAAAAATTCCTATGTTAATATGGCACCGATCAAACTTCTTACACTAGTCTTCACAGCCTGATAATTTAGGTTATATTTCCTCTTCCTTAGGGTGTTACGCCTACAAGCTTTCACCTTTTTTATTTTGGCAAGTGAAGCAACCTACAACATGCATATTGGCAGGTGTTAAGGGAGTTAGCGGAATCTGCCACATGTTAGAACTATTGTGTCTTAATTAAAAACTCAATATTTATGTTCATTTAGCTTTTTGGACTTACCATTATCTTCACATTAAAAACATCAAATGCTAACATATCTTCACATTAAAAACATCAAATGCTAACATATTAGTTAAAAGTAGTTTTCTGAAATACTATTATGGAGCAGTGTAATATGCAGTGAATGAATTGTAAGTATATAGTTAGATTAGCTTCATTTCCTCAGATTTTTCTGATTGGAATAAACCAGTAACATAATTTCATTTGAAGGAAGCACAGACAACTTTCTTAGAACTAAAAGCTTTCATAACCATAATAAAATTTCTGTTTGACATCAAAGGTTGAAAAAATGGATCTGGTTTTGTATTTTCTGCTGTGTTTTCAATTTTTTTTTACCAATAATTAATAGTAAATTTTTACTGGGTAATGTTAGAGCATTATTAAACATAGTGAAATGTGCCAAGAGTGTTCGATAAGCCTTGCCTAAATAATTATAAAAATGAAGATTTGCAAAGTAACAAAAAATTGAGTAAGTTAAGGATCAACAACCAAATCCATGTGATTCACATATTTATGATTGGTTCTTTTAATAGTACTTTGCATGCCAATGAAAGAATTGCAATTTTTTTATTATTTTTTTTGAGTCATAAGTATCCAAAGTATAGGAGGAAACATTTCAAATTAAATTATTTGAAAACACCAAACTCTATTCCTCGAGGAGTTCGAGTTTTTTTGGCAAAATTTTTAGGACTTGCTTCTTTCTAAACTCAGAATATTCTTTTATATTTTTTATTAGCAGATTTTATTGATTCTATTGGTTGTATTGGTTGACTTGTCTTTTGAGGGAATTTTGTATGGTTAGATAAAAAAATACATTTTTTATTTGATTTTGTTCAGTTTTGCATAGTAAGGTTCTAAAAAAAATAAGGAAAAATTTGTATTAAAAAATATTTGAGAAGAGAATATTTAAGAATAAATACAAATAATTAATATTTTAACTAAATTGGAATACTTTTGTCTTTGTTAAATATTCTTCAATAATAAAATATAGATATAATTAAAACAATATGGATTGTTATTTCAACATCCAAGATAAAATTAAGTGTATTTGGTATAACATTTAAAAAACAATATTAATATAATATAATAGTGAGAATAATTTAATATTAAGAATAATATGATATTAGAATAATTATAATAATATAATAATATTAAAATGAAAATATAAAATAATGAATAATATAATAATTTAAATATTAATAATAATATATAACTAAAAATTAGCAATACAATAGTAAATGAATAACAAAAAATAATAATATAATATTTTATAGAAAAATAATACTAATACTAATACTAATATATATTACTTATCTTATTTCAACCCTTATCTTAAACACAAGTAAAGAATAAATCTTATACCACCCTTAATAATATAATATTTAATAATATCAAAATTATTAATCTATTATAATAAAATATAATAACATAATATAATTAATATTTTAATAGCATAATATTATATAGTATCATGATGTGGGTGAGGCTAAAAATCCCCACTTTTACCGATCAAAAGAAAAAATATCATATAGTATAAATATAATATAATTTAAGAGAACTATATATTATACTATACTTTAATATTTACATTATATAATATAATTTAGATATATACAATATGTTTTAATATAAATATAATCTAATCTAATATCTAACTCAATTATTAATAATATAATCATCACAATGTAACATAATGAAATTTGATATATTAATTAATATTTAATAATATAATAATATATACATTCAAAATAATAATAATAATAATATTCTTATTATTATAAACAAAATCATTTTTTAAGATCTATCAATTGACCTCATATATTGCACACAAGAATGCAAAAAAAATAAATCTAAATTTTCCCTAATTAACTTTCCACACCTCTTCCACGTACCCATTGCCCTTGTGATATTCATCTCTTACCAACAATAGTCAACCATGTAGGCAGTGATGGTGCACTTCCCTATCCGAATACCCCACAGTTGTAAAACAAATGCATTTCAGGGTATGTAAAATTTAGAATAAATAGTTACAAAGTATTATATATATTTTGTTTTATTTTATTTTAGTTTTGTACAAAGTATTATATCTAATTTTATTTTTTAAAATTTTATAATTAAGTTTTTATATAATTTAGTTTAACTTTATAATAAATAGTTAAAAAGTTTTTTTTTTCATTTACAAGGATGTAAAAAAAATTATTAAATAAATATATTATGTTTTATAATAATGAATGAAACAAATTAAAAATTTATATACAATTGAATAATAAATCAGCTTTGCATGTGTAGCATATTCAATTATTAAATTCTTAAAATACATTTACAAATTTATATATGCTATATAATAATAAATAAACATGATACTATTATATATTTTTATATTTTACCATTTTAACACTACATTACTTATATATTTAAACTGGTATTTATATTACTTTATACAACATCAATTATATATTTAACTTATAGTGTTTATTATATTTAAATTCATATTATATAATATTATATTATTGAATTATATATTCCTTTTATTATAGTATTTATATATCATTTATTATATTCCATATAATTGATTATATTTTTATTTCAAATATTAATATTGATTTACGAATATTTATATTATATACTATATTTTATATTCCATGATATACTACATAAATATCAATATATCTTTGTCTACTTGATCTTCTACGTTCTTGCCCATTTTATGAAAACTTCTGCCATGTCAAGAAGTGTGACATATGCACCTTTTCCCTTTGATAGTTTAAATTCACTCCAACATTGAAATATACACTTGCAATTTCCAAAAAATAATATAATATCTTTGTCAACATGTTCTTTTTTTATATTTTGATAGCAACCACAATTACAATTAATTTTGTCATTATGCCATTTCTATTTCCATAGTTGTCGTAATTTGTATTTACTTTGCATATCCTTGCGATTAAATGTTATGTTGTTACAATTCTGTGACTATGAAAACATATATCCCAACTTGCCTGTTAGTATTGGATAGTTCCCAATAATTGATGCTCATTTCTGCTACCATAATTCCAAACAAAAGACTGTCACAAAACTTTCTAATCTTAACTTATGGAATACAATGTTTTTCACATTCTTCGAAACTTTGGTTTTAAAATTCAAATAATCCATAAATGAAATAAGACCCAAAACACCCACCTTTTTTTTCCACCAAGCCCAAGTAATCAATTATTTGCATTCATTACTAAGATAAGTTAAGTTGTACTCACCGAAAAGGTTGTATGAATAATTTTACCATTTCATAATTACTACTGTAACATGTCTCTATTGTCTTAATGCCCTACATTTAGCTTTCCTACAGGCCAAATGCTCCAATTCTCTTCCAAAGGCATCATGTCTACATTAACTACAAATGTCATTTCCGACATCCTTTCGGGTATTCTTGATGTAGACCCCTTTCTTCAAGTTGCATCTATCGATACCATTCAACAACCTCAAGCTACACTTATGAAGTACCGTATAGAATTATCGGATGGGACGCACACACATCTTGCTTTGCTACCAACCCAATTCGACGAGCTTGTCATGGAGGAGGCTTTAGTCAAAGGTTCCATTGTGCACCTCAAAGAATACGATTGCAAAAAATTCCACAAATTCACGTAGGTACATGATTACCTTTTAGTTTTCAGTTGTTGTTGTTTAAGCATGTACATTTCATTCACTTACAAATTTTCCTTTCATCACAGGGCTATCGTAATTCATAGCCTGGAAGTAGTAACAAACAATTCATCAATGATTGGAGCACCAATTGCTATCCATCAAGCTCTAACCTATACACCAGCTAGTAGTTCTCAGGCCCCATTGACCACCACACAATCTCCCAATGCTTCATTTGATGGACCATCTGAACCAATTCCCATTGCAACCTTAACACCAAACCATAAGCATTGGTCCATTCAAGGTCGTGCCCTTGCTAAAAGTCCAATTCATGAGTACAAAAATGCAAGTAATGATGGGAAAGTCTTTGGTTTTGATTTTGTAGATAAAGCAGGGTCTGAGATACATGTTACCTACTTTAATGATCTTGTAGATAGATTCTACCATGTCGTCGAGACCAATAGTACTTATGTCATCTCCAATGGCCGCATTAGAGTTAGGAACACAAATTATAGTAGTGGCACAAACCCTTATGAAAATTTCCTCCACAACTCCTCAACCATAACGTCGTTCACCTGCATAGAGTCCACTATACCAACTCACAACTACCATATCAAAAGCATGGAATCATTAGTGTCTTTGCCTATTAATTCCCTTGTAGATGTCATTGGTATTGTTCTATCTATCTCCCCTACATCAACCATTCGCAAGAGGGATGGCATCGAAACAACAACGTGTACAACTACAATCTTGGACATGTCAAACCGTACAATTGACATCACACTTTGGGGTACCCATTGCCAAATTGCTAGGAAACAACTAGCTGACCTTCCCTTAGAACCAAACCCACCAATTCTTTTGATTAAAAGTGGTCGTATTACCTCATGGTCTACAAAATCTATAGATACTATCTTTCCAACAATCATTGTAATAAATCCCAACTTGACTAAAGCCTCAAAATTACAGACATGGTATGCCACTACAGGGATTGCCCAACCTTGTCTTCCCCTCTCAAAGAGCCATCTGTCAACCCAAAAATTTGAAAACCCAATTCCTATTTCAAGTATTGTGCAACCAAGCTCTCTTGACAAACAAAATGTTTGTGTAAAGGCTACTATCACGAAGCTCCACTTAGACAACTTCTACTACCTATCATGCCCTCGCATGGTGGAAAGAAAAAAGTGTAAGAAAAAGGTTATCCAGATTACCCCAGGTGCATTTAAATGCCCCAAGTGTTTTGCAGAAATTGCTACTTGTGATTTAACCTACATGCTAAAGATGGACTTGCAAGATGATACAGGCCATCTCCCTAATGTTACTGCGTTTGAAGAACCAGCAACAACATTGTTAGGAGTTTGCGCAGAGGACTTCCAGCTCCTATTAGCAGAACCCGATGTAGCAAGAACAATTCTACAAACAGTTGTCAACTGCGAATTTGTACTAGCACTTACCATCCAATTAAATGTTTTTGACAGCCGTGAAGCACAAAGCATTGTTACCACAGCTATTAAACATGCTTAGCTTTACTATTACAAGTTTTCTCAATACACTTGTACTGTCATGTACTATTGTGCATATTTGTAAACACAACAAATAGTTACAAAAAACATATATATATATATATATATATATATTTCCACTTGCTGGGTTTCAAACCACTATACTACATAATGTCTATGAAATTTATTTCACACGCCTTTTAATATGTAACCACACATCAACTTAATGATTTCATTTTGTGCATAATTTACATCCAAATCTTTTAGCATACTTCCAATTGCACTTGAAAGGATTCAACTTATGTACACTTTCATATCCATTTCAAGTTTCAAACATGTAATACCAAAACATATCTAAAATCAACATTTAATTTTCCACAACTCTTTTTGGTTCCTGGAATTCGCAATGCTTTACGTTCAATCGATGTTATTGACATATGCTCAATGAATTTAGTTTGCACATTGTCTTGATTATTTTATAACTCCATTTTAGAATATTTATTACTCAAAGCTTTAATGATGTTAACCCCATTAATGTTGCACCTTCTATGTAAACTTACAATGACATACAATCTTGTTCTTTCCTAAGATTCACAATGCTTTCCTTCCAACCAATGCAATTGTGTACTACTCGATGTAATTAGTTGTAATCACATTACTTAATGTTGAACCTTTTATGTAGACCTATAGGAAATATTATATGGATATGGAAAATCCAAGCTTGCAACTTAAACGAGCCTGTCGTAACCAGCAACAACGCACTCGGTACCATGCGCGAAAAGACATTGTCAATAGAAGAAGACGGGAAATTGCACATAGCACCCTTGTTGGTGCCTCCACATCTACACTCCCCTCCTCCATTTCCTTCGCCCAAATCCATCTGCCTCCAATCTTTACTCAAAACTTTTTTGCTGCAAGGAATTCTTTCCGTTCTAAGCTAGATAGACTTGCAAACATGTCAACTTGTCTAGTCTACATGGAAAAATATCCAGGTATACAGATAAAACAATTACATGGTGTGTATACTTGTCACTGATGTTCATTTGAAAAAAATGGCCATCGCTTCTCAGCATGGAATAACATGGACCCTGGTGAGCAACCTCTATGTTTAAAAAACCTCACTCAAGTTGAAGAGATGTTAATAGCTCGGGTCAGCCCTATCCTTCAAGTTACCTATGCAAAGGGAGGCCAACTAAAATATAGTGGGTACACTATTTCCTTTCCTCAAGATATTTCTATGATAGCTACCCAGTTGCCTAGACATATAGATGAATTAGACATCCTATTAGTAAATAGGAAAAACATCGGCCAAAAGGACTATAGCTTCTATGTGAGTAGAGGGCGCATTTATAACGCATTGCATTACAAAACATCACATGACCCATACTACCAAAATGTGCACTTAGATGAGGCTGCATTGGCATGTCTACCGATTGCTTCCACTAATATTACCAACCTCTTGTCTGCAACAACCACATTCACTAGCCCAACATCTACAAGCTCTACGCATACAGATGTTACAACCTTGGACCCTTTTGGAGAAGACATACACCACTCGACCTTCTTTCTAGCTAACCTTCCACTAGCACGTAGAGAAGTTGAAGAACTGCGTTCTATATTACAACTAGGTCAAGCTCGACCAACCTTGTCTATGGACTGGCCACCCATTTCACCATCTCCCATCAATGAGTACACCACTGAAGGATTGTTTGTTATGGCTTTCCCCACTTTGTTTCCTAACAGAAAAGCAGCATTCAAACAACTTCGTATGCAAGAAGTTAAGTTACATGAATATGCTCTCCACTTGCTCAGGTACTTTGATAATAGGTTTGGCCAACACCCTCGCTTCAGGTACTTCATACTCAATATTCTTATGCATCATTGCAGCCAAGCCACATCATCCGTATTTTTCCACAAGCACATTGATGCATGCTTGCTAGCAACAATTTTTGATCTACGTCAACGTTGAAAGGACCTGCCAAATGAAAAACTTGTTGAACAACTCATGCGCTTCAGATCATCAATTCGAGGAACACGCCCTTTTTGGAACCGTTGTAGAGGGGAGCTCTCTGATATGGTTATCCAAGTTGGCTGCCCATCACTATTTTTCACCCTCAGTGCTGCTGATACAAAATGGCCAGACCTGCACAAGATCATACCATCAGTTGCACCTTCAAATCTGCAAGCCACTTATAAATGGAGGATACAAAATATTGTTCAAAATCCACACCTTTCTGCACACTATATGCACCATAGATTCACTGCATTTCGTGAAGAGGTTTTGGAAAAACTACTTGGCGCAACCGACTACTGGTACAGGTAAATTTTTTTACTACCCTACATTCAATTCCAATGGATACCATTCAAATATTTTCTAAACAAACAAAATGTACCAGGTATGAATGGCAACACAGAGGCTCTGCACATATTCATGGTTTCCTTTGGCTACCAGAAGCACCTGATATTGGGAAACTACAATGGAATAACCTTCAATTAGTGCAAAATTCCCTTCAATACATTGAAAGGCATGTCTCTGCATGGAACCCCCGCACGCTGCTATCAAGGAACCAAGCAATCCATCGATCTCTTGGTGATGACCCATGTTTAATGGATACTACAATGATTTTACAAGCTGACCCTATCATTGACTACACTGAACTGGTCAATTATGTTCAACGCCATACAAAGTGTACCTTACAAACATGCCTTAAGAAAAAAGGCCAATCCCTACAATGTCGTTACAAAGCCCCTTGGGCCACTCAAGAAATTTCAACCCTTGCAATTGATGAAGCTGGCCAACCAAAATTCACCGCTGCTCGCAATGACGACCGCTTAAATCTCCACAACCCTTCCATCCTCTCCATTTGGAGAGGTAATGTGGATTGCCATCCTATTATCTCTATCCACGCAGTCCTCAAGTATATTGAAAAATATGCAACAAAAGCTGAAAACAAGTCTGAAACATACCAATCCATGTTATCTCGTATTTCATCCAATATAGAGTCTAATAGGCCTGCCCCAATAGCTTTCAAAAAAATGCTTGCTGATACACTAGTGGATCGTGATATTGGAGCCCAAGAAATTTGCCACCTCTTACTTAAGCTTCCACTCTCCTTATCTAGCTGAACTTTTGTCTCTTTAAATGTGAACCAAAAAAACTTTCAGCGGGTCTCTCTCTCATCTAAATCAACCACCACCTCCCCAAATAGCATTGATGCTTACATGGTTCGTCCAATACAATTAGAGGCTATGTCACTTTTTGAGGTCACCCAAAAGTGGACCTACAAGGCCTCTCAAAAACATAGCCAATGGAAAGAATGATCTACTAAAGCCATTGTACGTGTCTCACCACGCTTCATCTCCATCCCTGCAAGAGACACCAATTGCTTTGAAGCATTTTGTTGGAGTGAACTAGTACTGTACAAACCATTCCACAACATTCACAATGAATTCACTTTCTCAATCTTTCCTATTATAGAACAATGGAAGAGTTTTGCAGCTAGTTATCATCCTCGCCATGTGCTTCGTACACCATCAGACCCTGTTGAAGGAACCGACTATACTTCCTCTTCTAGTCAAGAAGGAATTATGCAGGAAAACAACCCATCTGAATGGAAAGTATTATCAAGCCTATACCCAAGCCTTCCTTTTCACTTTGATGAGCTAGATATGCTTGGTCATCGTGACATTGACTTGCACCATGATTGGGGTTCTTCCCAACTCACTCCCCATGAATAGGTCTATGCCACTACGTTCATAGAATCCAATCCTCCAACATTTGTAGTCCCCCATCTTCCCACTCTTCCTACCCAATATGAGCTCTCTCTCGAACAAAAAAAAGCATTTCATATAGTTTTCTCGCATTTAAATGCAAGTAGCTACCAAACTCCTTTCAAAATGATTGTTCAAGGAACTGCTGGAACAGGTAAATCACACCTAATAAAAGCCATCCAAACTGCAATCCATAACTCATCTCAAAATGGGCCTTCACCATTACTACTTCTTGCACCTACAGGTGTAGCATCCTTCAACATCTAAGCATCAACAATCCACTCAGCCCTACGAGTACCTATCAAAGATATGTCCCCCCTACAAGGCCAGACACTAGCAAGCTTCCAAGAAAAAATGTACTTCATTCGCTATATATTAATAGATGAAATGAGCTTCATTGGTCCCAAGTTACTTCAAAGCATTGACATGAGACTACGTGAAGCATTCCCTAGCCACAACCAATTCCCATTTGGAGGGTGATCAATCATGTTCTTCGGTGACCTTGGCCAACTTCCACCAGTCAAGGACATTCCCATGTATGCCCCAACCTCATATGAGGGTGCACTATGGCGCAACTTCACAAAAGTTGTAACCCTAAGCAAAATATTTCGTCAGATGGGTGAGGAACCAACACAAATCACCTTCCGTACTATCCTCACCAATCTACGCAATGCATAACCTACAATTGAAGATTGGCAAGTAATCATGATGTGGTCAAGCTCATCATTGGCCTCTACAGAGCAAATAGAGTTCCTGTCCTCAATGCATCTTTTTGCAACAAATGAAATGGTCTCACTTCATAACCAGCGAATGTTGCTATCTTTGGCAACACCTATTGCCTTGTCAACTGCCAAGCAACAAAGGGGCTCACCATGCTCCAATCCTGACGATGAACAACTACAATCTAAGGTCCTTTTGTGTGTTCAACAAAAGGTTATGTTAAGTTCAAATTTATGGGTGGAAACAGGACTAGTGAATGGTGCACTTGGCCAAGTCAAAGCAATAGTCTACAAGCCTGATGAAAAACTGCCTTCACTACCATTGTTTATTATAGTTCAATTCAAAAATTACATTGGTCCTACTTGGGATGTCAATAACCCAAAGTATTTCCCTATTGTCCCTGTGAGTCGTGGACTCCGTCGTCAAATCCCCCTTAAAATGGCATGGGCTCTAACAATACACAAATCACAAGGTCTTACACTAGAAAAGGCAACTATTGACATTGGAAACATAGACCGCCAAGGCCTTACATTCACAGCTATTTCTAGAGTTCGTGCACTAGCAAATCTACATATCAAACCACCCTTCACATTCCAAAGATATGCACGCATGACACATAGTCCATTTGTAGCACGTCGAAAGGAAGAGGAGACATGCTTGCTGGCATTATCTGAAATAAACTCTTGAATAAACACTCATATTGCAAATAACTACAGGTTAGTTCCTCCAAACTCCTTCAATGCTTACTATTATGTTTGCTAAAAAATGGTTATGAAATACACTAACCTTATGTACACTTCCACATAATGCATTTTTAATTGAAACGTTTGTTTTACATTATGTTTATTTAATCTAATGTTCCTAAAGTCCAACATATACTACATAGTTGTGCTAACTTGTCATTTTATTTTAGATTAATTGCCATCCTTTGCTCATTCATTACCATTCTTTAATTCTAATGTTGTACTTCAGCTTATATGTATATTCCATCCACTCATACTAGGTCATGGCTACACAATCAGCAATTCCTATACAACCAAGCCCCCCGACAGCATCAAATTCATCGTCAACTATTAATAAACCTGACTTTGTGCATACAACCATTCAACACCTTTCTTCAACTGTATCTAATAGTTGCATCGACATTGTTGACAAACTCAAATGTGCATGTCAGGCAGCAGATCCTATCGTAGATTTGGATATTGAGATGCTCCAGGTCTCAGTGTCAATGTACCAATCCAGTTGCACAAAACTTGAGGGCTTGTGCAATTTCCTGAGGGAGATTAAATATGATCAACTCTATAATATCGATGTTGCACCTACAATAATCATCGCTTTTCAAAATTACCTTGATATGCATTAGCCTGTTATTAGTTCTTTTTTTGTGCCTATGCTATGCTTCCACATGGCTACAATGTAAATAAATCGGTTACTCTATCTATACTCGTCTTTAATATGCCCTCCCAATAATATCATTGTAGATAGTATTTCCATCAAGATAATTCTGCCAATTTTCCCTAAAATTTCCATTTTCCAAAATACCTTTAATATTAACAATGTATTTCCTTAACATGCAAGTAATTGGTCTTTCTTAATTATCAATGTTTCAAATTTAACTTTACTAATTACTGAAATTCTTGTTTCCTATTTGTAAATCTTAATTAAGTTGATAAATATTATTCTCAAATATGAAAATCCGAGCAATGAGATAGATATTCTTTGCGATACACTTGGTTTTTTCTATACAAAACTCAACAACGTATTTTCCTAGCCTATTTTGCTATGTTTTGAAGCTTTTTTACTGCCAATTAGACAAAGAACGATGTCAAAGTTGATTTATCAATCTTATGGATATCCTGTGATAATTGCATTCCATCAATTGATATATTACATTTACTTACTCTACAGTGTACAGTATAGTTACAACCAAGAAATCTGACAAAACTCCTTCATCTTTTATGCTTTTCATGCTTGTAGTTTGTGGTTGCTTATTCATCATTACAATTTATAACTGTAATTTATATGCTAGTACACCACACAATCCTATTAAAAGTATACAATGCTGTCCAATATTGCAAAAAAGTAACAACACTTCAAAGATACCTCAAAACTCCAGATTTTCACTCAATTATCTTAAGATCTACATTGTTGTTTAATTTTTTTTAAAAACAACTTTTTCCTTGTGGTTGGTAAATATCGTGTCTTAGATTCCAAACTTGCATATGCCCTATTTTGTTGTGCTATTCTACTCCAAGAATTCGATTGATAGTTTGCTGATTAAACATTCAAAATTTGTTAATATTTCCATTTTCCAACAGTGTTTTGCTTTTATTTTTATGATGTGTTTAACACTGCATGCTTACATGGTAGGATGTCCCTGAGCTTGTTCGTGACCTTGTCTTCGTTCTTTGTTTTTTATCGGCACGTCTACATATGTTAATATCAAGCTGAATGAATTTATTAGCTTTGAACTCTTCAAATGAAGTTGACATGATTGAAGGTTTGCTTTTATATGATTTATTATTTAATTTATATTACAAAACCGTCCAAACAACAAAAGGTACAAATTAGTAATTTATTTATTTATTTTAATTTTTTTTATTATATTGCAGATTGGAACTTTTATTATATATTGTGTTTATAGATGTTATAGTAAGTAAGCTTTAAAATTTTATAATTTAGTATTTTCAGTATATTTAACAAAATTTTGTGTATAATGTTAAATAATGTTTCTTCTTCTTTTTTTGGAGCACTTTTTTATTTTCTTTACTAATGTATATATGATTTGCATTTTGTTAGTATATTGTCATTATGTCAGGGATTCACTACATGTGATTGCATTGAATGAGGTAGAAAATGAAGATTAGATATAAGTTTTTACAATATTTAGGTATGAGTGATACTAATATTTTAACTATTGAAGAGTTGGATACTACAATTCTCTCATAAATACTATTTTGACAGGGTCTTTCTTTTCAATTATGTTCATTTCATTGCTCAACACATATTACTATGTAAATATTTTTTCCTTCTAATGATCCAAATACTAAATTGTTTACCAATTATGCATTCACTTATATCTAAATAATTGGTCAACTAAAAATGTAAATCTTTATAGCATTCCAAGCTTCAAATGTCTTCACATTATGGGTCTCCATAACATTTTTTCTTTTTTCCCTGTAATACATTGATATCTAATGGACGATCATTTTCCAATTACGCATTGACTTACAACGCCTCGAATATTCCACTTTTATAATTTGATATAAGGGTTATTACAATTTAGATAGATATACAGATACTTAATATCTAACTTAAATATACATTATACACATTTTACTCATTCTGTCTTACACTTGCATGTAAGACACACACAAAGTCACAAACATATTCATTACAAAAATTATATCAAAATCTCTCCCTAATTCACCATCCAGAAACTCTTCGGCGTACCCATTGCACACTAAGGTGCCATTGCTAGTTGTAAATTCCATGTGTATGAGATATATTAATGGCATTGACCAAATTTATTAGCAAAGCGGAAGCATCAGGAATAAAAGACATCACCGCTCTAAAAAAATTATATTGTCAATGAACAGTTTGAAGCATTGACAACTTTGGCATATTATAATAAGGACAAGAAGGAATATATAAAAACTTGAGGTTCACTGAATTTCTAAGTTACAGTTTAACTGATTTTAAATAAATGATATCTAAATTAATTGACAAATAAACAAAAATATGATGTTCCATCTCAAAGTTCAGGTACAGGAAACGTGCTTCATCTATCATTTTGTAATTCTTCTGATTCGACGTCTTTTGTCTCATACCATTAATTGTGCTGTAAAAAAACAAATTCCATGTCTTTTATGTTTGACGTAAAGTCAAGTCTATCCCGCGGGCCACTCTGGAATCTTTTCCTCTAAGACGGAAAAAAGTGCCGCTCCAAGACTTTCCCTTCGAACTTCGAAGCACGTTTCCTGTACCTGAACTTTGTGATGGAATATAATTTTTGTATTTATTTGGAAAGTTAGAAAAGTTGGCTCATAGATTTGTGGGCGATTTTGAAGTCTTTGAAATCATTGGCCTATTTCATAATTAATAGCTTCGCCACCTACTCTTAATCAATTTTATAATGTATTTTATGTGTCTTATTTGGAAAGGCGTGTATTAGATTTTCATGTTCTTGATTAGAACGTTTTAAAGGTTCTAGACTCATGAGTGATAAAAATTATCTGTTTTAGAGTGTTTGATGTTGGTAATTTTTGCTTAATAACTTAGTGTAAGGCCTTATGAGATTAATATTCAGAGGACAATTTCACATGTGAAGGATTGTGAAGCATTTTATAAAACTTTTTTCATATTTTTGCATTAAAAAATTCTCAAGAAAAGTTTTATTGTCGTGATTGAATAAAAAACAATGATTTTTCTTTAATGTGGATGGATGTCACATCCTATTTGAGGTATAATTGAGAAACATATTATAAAGAATCATGTTTGTCTATAACTCACATTTTTCTTTCACTCCTCTACACCTCGTCTCTCATAAAGCTAGTGGCAATCGTAGTCATCATTATTGAATTAAAATAAATGATGACAATGTGTATCACCAACAATAATGCATATTATGAATGATAATGTCAACAAAAAATTGTAGTAGATAGATCATAACTAACAATTTATCATGATGAAAAACATGATAGAAATATCAAAGTTGGCATTTGTTGTAAGTCCCATCACCATAATTTAAATATATACCTTTTTGTAGATAAAAATGATAATGGCATAAGTTCTATGATGGAATCATGACATCGTGCCTTAAACATACTATTTTGTGTGACAAATAACCAACATCATGTTGTGTCCTAGTGTCATGATATTGAAACCTTTTGTATAGATTGCAAGTTTGGATAGACATGTTAGAATCATAAAAGCATACCTTAAATATACTATTTTGTGTGGACAATGACCAACACCATAGTGTCCTAGCATTAGAATTCTAAAATCTTTTGTATAGATTGAAAGTATAGACAAACATCAAGATCTATATTTGACCATATTTTTAATTAATTTAAAACAAAAGCACAATATATTTTTATTCTTAATTAGTTAATATATATAGACATACTTTCCTTTTAACAATTTAAGTTGCTTTTATATTTCTCCATTAGGGAATGTTTCATGTTTTCTAAGATGCAAGAAGGTCCCTTATATGTTTTAGGTGATTTTCCACATCTTTAACAAGATCTCCAGATATTTGGATGGACCCTACTAAGTAATAGAATTTAAAATTTATTGAACTCTATTTGAAATTTCCTATTGGCCTCACATATTTATATATTGCTTACCATCCTCAAGGAAGTGCTTCTTTTGGAATGTTTTTTCAAAGCTCCAATTATTATTGTAGTGTCAAAATTTGTAATCCCTTCTTGGATATAGTACAATTTCACACTTAGTTTGGACCTATTTTAGTGCCCTTGCATTCTTACCCTCTAAATCATCATTAATAGGCCCCTAAGTCCCTTTATTATGAGTCCCAAGGCTTATTTCAATTGAAATCCTCAAAAATTCAATAAATAAATTAAATTTTCTAAACTCTTGACAATTTCTCAACCCAAAAAGCTAGGGTGGCACCCATATTCCACCTTGGGCATATGAATCCCCCTAGATGGGACCCATATGCCACATTGGGTGTATGAGTCTCGTTTGGGCCCTTTTTAGGGTTTTGAGTAGGAAATTCAATTTTTCAATTCAAATTTTATAAATGTCAGCATCTAGGATCTAATAAACAGTAAATTGGATGGGATGCCTATAAAATCTACATCTCACACTCATTTTTTGGCAATTAAGGAACTAGAGAGAACAAGAAAAGTGATCAAGTAAGCAAGAGATTCAAGCATTTGCATTCAAGAGTTAGGAGCAAGCAAATCTGAAGTATTGGAGTAGCATTACAATGCTTTTACGAGTCTTCAAGCTCACTTTCATTTCAAGATCTAGCATTAGCAAAGGTTGATGATGGTTGCCTATGGAGGATCATGATGGATTCTAGGTTGGGGAGATGCAACTAGCCTTTGAACCAAGCCTAATGACTTGTTTCCTAAGTGACATCATCTTCTATTATCATCCTACTTTCTACCTAACAAAAGGTACACAAATTCTTAGGGATTATTAGGGTGATTGAAGATCTCCCAAAGTGAGTCATCATTATTTTCATGTTTCATATATGCATCCTATTCTAGCACATTAGAGTAGGGTTTAGTAGGGTTTCATTGTATTTTAGATCTCTTAATCTTAGGCTCACTAAAGATTAGGACTTCCACACACATTTCAATTTCAGATCTATTCTTTTTATAAAGGTTTAACTACCAACTAGGGGTTTGGACAAGGAAAATCCCTCATAAGAAAATCAGAACAACATTTGATTTTGCAAATTTTTAGCAAGTTCAGATCTGGAAGCAAAGTTTGGAAAACATAGGAAGTGTAGAGATAGGAGAACAAATTTAGATCCTTCTCTTTTAGAAAGGAGTATTGGGACTAAATCACCACCTAGGGCATATGAGTCCTGGTATATACCTCTTTTCTTCATTGTCCTATAGATCTTGATTTGTCATCTAAAGATTTCAGATTCTACCCAAATTTTAGTAGCAGGACTAAATCACCCACCCTAGTGTATGAGTCCCAGTGCACTTCAAAAATAGAAAATTTCAGGGTTTTCAAATCTTGTTTAGCCATCTCCTATCCTCTAGGTACTTTTTTGTTTCTGTCTGTTTAGCAATCAAATTTCATGTTTTAAGTTTCTAGGGTTTATTGTATTAGGTTTTGAAGTTCTCCTTTGAAGCTTCATTTTAATGGTGAAACCCCTTTTTAATCACACTTAAGGAAACCACCATGTGTTGCATCCCTTCCCTCAATTAAGTCAATTGGGTTGAAGTCTCTAGGGTTTCCTAATGAACTAAGAGTGAAATAGGTCCTAACCCCCTAGGTTCCATCTCCTAATAGGTGGAACCCCTGTTTCCTTTGGTTAAATTATTTTTATATTGAAGTCAAGAAAGAAAATAATAGAAATAGAAAAGAAACCAATAGGTTGCTAAATAAAAAAAATCAATGTAAACTAGTAGTACAATACAACCCATAATGGGCTTGAGGATAGAAGAAGAACCCCTCACCAAACCTGGAAAAAACATAACTAAAGCATCATTAAATTTTGAATTTTGACATACATTGTAATTCTTTAGAACATAAAGTGTTGAAGATTAATATAATTCCTCATCTGCAGTATTGGTTTTCCCTCTGGGGTTTTTCTAGGGACAATTTGTCCAAAAATATTGTGTTTTTTATTTTGCATGTTTTCTTCTCTATTCCAGTGAGTTTTATTTGTGAAGTTGCAGTTGTATTATTTTTCAGTATTTGCTGCGAGTTAATTTTTGGCAGCCAAATAATCTTTATAGATATGAGATTAATAATCAGTAACTGCAATAGAATTTTCACAATTTATGTTTTTTTTGTTTAAGCCTCAACCTATTAAATTATTTTTCATGTCTTGTTCCAGATTGGGAGGGTGTCATTTTTTGTGAATGCAATGTATTATTATCTTTTATAATTGATAATGTATTATTCATTTATATTGCTATTTATAATGATAAAATGAGAGTTTTTTCTATTTTTAGAAATTTGTATTGTTATTAAAAACAAGATTTGTTAGATGAGTATATTAGGATAAAACCTTTTTCTATGGATAATTTGTCTAATTTTAATTATGAACACATTTTTCAAATTTGAACTTGACATTTTTATAGAGATATTTATGTAACTAGATTCGTTGAGGTGCTTGGATATATAATAGAAAACAAGCCATGCTGATAAGGTTCTACAAGTTAGCTCTATTCTCCTTCAAACACAACATAAATTGTAGTTTAATAGTCTAAAATAATAATTCAAAGGTAAGATATAATGTAAAAAATGTCCTTGAGTATTGAGTTCATAATCTAATATTAGAGTAATGTACAATAAGTCTTTTTATACAAAATAATAAATATTTATGAATATTTGTTATATTTTTCAAATGAGTTAAAATATGTTTCTCTTATAACAATTTAATAAATAAATAAATAATTCAAATATATTATACTTAAATAATCTATTACTAAATAATTAAAGAAGAAAATATGTACATGAAATCTAAATTTAAAAGTTTTATTCATTCCAATTACTTTTTCAAACAAGACTAATAAAAAACATTAAAAATCAAATATAGATTTTAAAAAATGTTGAAATAAAAAATAAAATAAACATTATCAATAGGTGTTTGGCATATTAGCAAAGTTGATTAAGTATTTTTTTCCCTCTTTTGATGGATCAATTGTTTAATTGTAAAATTGTTTTATAATTATGAACATGATTGATAAATATGAATCTAATCACTTTGACTCTTATAAATATTCATTGGGAAAGACATTTGTTGAAGGGTTTTAACCTAGAAAATAGCTAACAATGTTACTAAACCAATTTTAAGAGTTATTAGATTTGGATTATTCACCTTTGAACAAAACCCAAATCCTCATTTAATAGCTTAAGAAAATAGATCAAGATAAGATAAGATAAAAAATAAATAAAATTAAAAAATTAAAATGTGAGTTCATACTTTACAATACTACAATGCATAATAGAAATTTTCATATAAAATTATAATCTTTTGTTAATATTTATTATATTTTTAGAATAAATTAAAACTTATTCTTATTTAAAATACTTTAAAGTACATTTCAAATATAATATATTTACGCTGAAGGTGTCCCATGCTCAATATTTGCGAGGTCTTTTTACATCTGACGGTGTAGCTTCGTGGACAGCCAATCGCCTCCAATCAAATGCATCCGAGCGACAGAAGATGGAAATTAAGGAAGTTTCCAAGAAGTTCCAAAAATATCTGCAGACTGGAAAAAAAAATCTGCAGACTAGAAAAATATCTGCAGAGCAGTTATTGCAGAGTAGTTATTGCAAAAGTCGGCATCCTTGACAGTAAGACAGAATGCCCCAAATTCTATATGAAGCAAAATATCGCCATCCTTGAAAGCACGACACAATTATATTTGGTTTGCTTTGTGTTTGAAAGAAAGTCCAGGTGATCATTTTGCTCCTCTGCATCGTTGAGACACAAACAACAATTTGAATTTGTGCGGAAACTTGAGGTATGGTACTTGTTGCCCTAATTTTAGCGACAAACCCTAGGTCTATATGGTTTTCTAAAAACATTCTGGCCATTTGGGTCTTAAGATAGTAATACGATATTTTTTCCCCTCTTTTTTTTGTTTATTGAGTTTCAATAAGCATAATCTAAAACCCTGTCGATATCTTATTTTGAAGTTGCAGCTCAGAAAATTGGATTTGTGAAAGGTCAATACCAATGAGGAAGAGTTTGGAGGAAGGCGTTTGTGATCAAGAAACCCTAGACGAGCTTCCTACTTGCTAAATACATCAGTTTTGGTCATTATTTTGATGAAGCCGAGTAGATTGGAGAAGGACATGTTTTTTCATAGAGAAAAATGACCTCTGCACAGCTCCTGCTAGGACTTGGATACATTTGTGAGTCTTTGGCTGGGCGTTTAAGTCTCCTTGGCCCAGGCGCACTTCAACTCAGGTGAATCGATCATCATAGAAGGGTTTCTGCTAACTGCTGCATGAGTTTCTTAGAAGGCGTCACATCTTGCATCAGTTTGAAGTCGACTGGATAATCAGGTCTAAGCATTCTAAATTTCTTGTAGTTGAAGTTACTTGATGTAAATCAAGATTATAATGATCATAAGTGGGTCGACTGAAGTAATCTTGTTGTAGATGCATTTTTGGGTTAACTACTGCTACAGACTTTGTTCTCTCTGCTCATCAAATAGTTTGTCTTAGTGAGTCATAGCAATAGAATAAGTCTCTTATTTGCTGTTGTGGAAAATTGTAATAGCACTAAGTTCTATGAACATCATGCCCAACATTATTTGAGTCTTGTGGAGTCTTTTTGAATGGAGTGTAATTTGAAAATGTAATTCTATATCATTCAATACTAGGAGTGTGCTGCCAGAATATTGAAATAAATTTGCAAACTGTTCATTTTTTTGAGTAATGCTAAAGTTGGGTTGATTACACTGAATGCACATTGAAAGTGAGGAAAAATCTGGTTATATCTGTCAAGACTCTTTACATGATTTTGCTATGGGTTTGCCTGAGTACATCATTTAGAAAGTTTTTTTGTGCCAACTATTTTTATAACAAGCTTAAAAAAGTTGGTATGATAATTGTTGTATAAACTAATGGTGTGCCTGTTCATTAAAACATTTTTGTACCTACATATGCGCATTAGAGCTATTGCATATGGCTTTACATCCTTTTCAAAAAAATCATGCACCTTGCACATGCTTCTACATTTTGCATACATGTCTACCAGGGCAGTGATAAATACATCTAATGATATTACAAATTTGAATTTTTGGATAAATCATTATTTACATTGGATTTCTATAGTACTATTGCTTTGGCGTACCCATTACACATCTGTGTGGAAACACAAAGTTGAGAATACTCCTCTTGTGAATCATATCAGTGCCCAAGTAGGGAAAACTGATAAGTTTATTCTGTTTGAGTGTAAGGAAAATCAAGTGAAAGGAACAGAGTGAACCAGTTGGTTCTTGTTGTAATGGTACATATTAATCATCCTTGCCTATCATCTTTTCCCGATTAGCAGACAGGCTAAGTGTCCATGTGCAGTGCTGTTTTGCTTCTAGATCATTTTTATGTCCATGTTGGTATGGAATTTTCAATTTATGTTTGATATGCACAGTAGATTCCCATATTATAATTATATTAACCCTGAGAGATGGATGTGATCTCAAGTTTTCAAGAGTTCAAATTCTACATCAATACTTTGGAACTTTATTTCCATTTTTTGATATCTAAGACCAATTTATTTTTCCATTCTTTATAGCACCACCTTGTTAGACCTTCCTTGCTTTTGTTTCATCTGAGATGCCTTAATTTTTCACATACAAACCCCACTTGCTGAAAAGCAAATACATGTGCTCCTGATTTGTTGCAAATTTAAATATAGAGGTGCCAAAGCAAGGCTCCACAAGCATATTACTATTACATGTCAATCACTATTTGCAGACTACTATAGCACTCACAATTTACTGTTGCACGTAGGATTAGCGAGGAAACTCGCCTTTCAAAATTATCAACCTCAACCAATTTAGATGCTCATCTTCTTTTCAACTAACCACTATGTACAGGTGTGTTCAATTTTAACTTATTCCTCTCTCTTTTGATGTCTACATTCCTAATTGCTTGCACATGTCAACCCTTTCAACACATACCTTATAAACACAAGCACATTTCAATTTCACAGAGATTTGTTGATTATCGCAACTTTCATCCTCAAAAACTTCAGTTGCTCATCTTCTTTTCAGGTAAACAATACCTACAAGTACACTCACTTTTAACTTAGTCCTTTCTCTTTCCTACTTCAAGCATCCATTCTCTTCCTTAGTTACCACATTTGATTTCTACGCATTAACGATTTTAGCACACTTTTTATATAGAGTTTTCTTTCACATCTACTCACTTGACATTCAACAAGTCTTCTAGGATCTTCTACTCAAGCTATCGTTTCTCATACTTCTGGCCTTCTTCCAAACTTACTGCTACATCCAGGCTCATACTATGGTAAGTTACCAATGTGTATGCACGTACAAACAATAATTGAATTTTTTTATCAGTTTAAAATGGCTAATATCTCTCATTTTTTCCTTCACAATTCCTAACAGATTGCTCCACTCTAAAATCCATTGCCAACATCATGATTGTAGATGATACCACACTTACAACTGGAACCTTCTGTACTCCTTTTAAGGTATTTTACTGTTATGTTTACTTGCCTACCTATTCTTGTTATATGTAATCATGTTTGAATAATCAATGATTCATAAGAATATACTTTTGTTCTATAAACATAATTGCATTTTAATGATCAATATAAACTCTCTCCACTACTAACATAGTTGCATTTTGATGTTCACTATAATCTGTCTCCACTATGATCAATGTTATGAATAGCAGCTGCAGCTCAACCTGTAAATGCAATGGTTACCAGAGATATTTTTAGACTGAATAGTAGAAGACATCCTCATTTGTCTTGTATTTCTAGGTAATTTTACTCAATTATCTAATAATTTAACTTTTTTGTTCATTCGGAGGTTTTCTTGACTTTTACTACTACTGCCCGTGACCTTCCATCCTATTTTATTTGATAGGCAAGCCCATCTGTTCCAAAAAGATTCCCATTTGTGGTGCGAGGGGTTCATTGTCCTGATTCTAGATTATAGTTGGTCTTAAAAGTAGAAGATGATATACATAGCTGAGTAAAAGCTTTGGCAGAGTTCTATGTGACGAAGGAATTCATTGGACTGGAGAAAGCCCTTCAATTTTGCTACTCTCTTAGGCCTTTGTCTATCAATGTTCTTTTAGTTTAGCTTCCATGCGCCCTTGGTGGCCCAAAAAGAAGTTTGTTTTCTGGTTTTTCTTTGTCACTTGATGGCAGAACTGTGAAAACAATAATTTGCTTATATTTTTCAGTTTAATATACAGTAGAACTTCTAAATTTAGTTATTGGCCCATTAGAGGAGAACAACATTCCTAGTAATCCCCACATTGAAAAGGATGAAAAGATTGGGGATTTAATTTTTCTTGGCATTAACACCAGCACTTGGAATCATTTTGACACAGCCATCACGTCTCTCTCATGGCACATTTGGTGCATTCACAATCTTCTTGAAACCCTTTGTAACAGTTTCTATGTGATGGCTTTGTTTCAAATCTTGGTTTTTCTTTCTGACATTGCCATGGAGGCACAGATCCACTTGTTTGCAGACAAAAGAGAGAATGCAATTTGAGAAATCAGACTATCTTGAAGCAGATATACACAGCTGAGTGAAAGCTTTGGCAGAGTTCTATGTGATGAAGGAATTCCTTGGACTGGAGAAAGCCCTTCAATTTTGTTGCTCTCTTAGGCCTTCGTTTATCAATGTTCTTTTAATTTAGCTTCCATTTGCCCTTGGTGGCCCAAAAAGAAGTTTGTTTTCTGGTTTTTCTTTGTCACTTGATGGAGCCAATATACTGGATCTTCTACTTTTAAGATCAACTGTCCAAATTCAAGGGATTGGCATTAAACAATCCATATATTATTTATTATTTAATATATACAAGCTACAACTGAATATGTAAATGCAAAATTCAAGGGTTCAGCTTTATATGTTAATTCATTCTTCTTTACAAAGCATATTAAATTCTACATTAACTGTTAGTTATTATTTGCTGTTATCAACTACATATTAATTTTACTCCTGTAAATGACTTATCGCTTTCTATTTATCAAAATAAACACAAAATTCACTCTTTTCTCTTCGGCGTACCCATTGCACCCCAGAGGTGCGATTGCTAGTTTAATAATCTCTTAATAAACAATAAATAAAAAATCATCTAACTAAAATTTAAATTTAAAATATGTATTTTTCAGCTTAATTAATCTTCTAAAAAGACTAATAGAAGCTGATAATAAAAATAAAATATAAATTCTAAAAATATATATTAAAATAAAATGAACCCCAAATAAATACAAACACTAGTTGTGAAGTTGAGCTATTTTTAATGACCGTACAAATAAAACAAAATTACAAGGATTAAATTTTCACCACGAGGAATGCGTGAATGGATATGACCGGCAGGTGTGCGTATTTTTATATTTCCACGAAGAGCGGTGGACATACCAAGGAAAGCTCTACAAATGTGAATAGATAAACGTACTGCACGTATGAGCATTAATTGCATGTATAGAGAAATATGAATGGAATTAAAAAAACTTAAATGTCAAATCAACCACGTAAAAGCGAAGGGGACATTTGAGGATTCACAGTATTCCAGAATGGAACACATCACAGCTGCCAAAAATTCCTATTATCCATGTACATAATGTTCATTAACAATGTGAGGCTAATTGTAGCTTTCACATTACATTCCAGAATAAAGCACTTCCTTAAAAGCAATATATCAAAACGTGAGGCTAATTGTAGATTTCACAGGAAATTCTTATTAGAGTTCAACAAATTTTAAAGTCAATTACTTTGTAAGGTCCATCAGGATATGTGGAGATTTCGTTAAAAACATGGCAAATCACCTAACCCATATCAGGCACTTCATTGCATCTTACAAAATGTGAAGCATTCTATAATGGAGAAATATCAAAGGAGGGTGCATACAGTTTGTATGCATTTTTCTAATTATTTATTCAAAATTAAACTGTTTTTAGTTTTAATTAATTAATAAATGTTGGTGGAGCCCAAGATTACCAATTGTAGAAATAACCCTCACAAAAGCCAGAGATATATGGGGCCATTTCATCAAATAAAAAGTAGATAAAAAATGAGATAAATAATCTACATATGGTATAGGCTTTTAAAACCATGAAATGGGTGACGGGTAAGAAACTTCCTAACACGGGAGAATAATTAAATGCATAACTATTCTAAATGCAATGTCCCTAAGTTAACACTTAAGATAGTAAATGTAATTTACTCTAACACCCCCCCTTAAGTGCAACTTGGAGAATGAAAATGCAAAAAAGAAGATGCCTAGTATGGGTCTCGACTACACAATCATGTTCGGTACCCATTTACAACTACAAACATAATTCTCTCACAACTAGAGAAAAGGAGAAAAATCCTATGGGAAAAAACCCCTCTCCAAAAGAGAGAAAAGAAAAAAATGATGCATGGATGGAAGACTCAATCACACCCCCAAAGACTACATACATCATATATATGCAATCAATGGCCCCCCCCATAAGAGGGAAAGAGAGACACTATATAGCCCCCCCACAATGTGTAATCACCTACAAAAATGGTAAGCTCTTGAAGACAAAACATGATCCAGTGTCGACAAACATTTTGTCTCCCTTTCAAAAGAAACAAAACCAAATACAAATGCAGGTATGCTTCCCATTCTAGATAGGAATTGAAAGAAAGAAGCATGAAAATGTATGATGGTGTCTCTGAAATCTACTCATGTGTCATCAAGTCCTTGGAAAATGATGCCACGAACCAATCAGGAACATGCCCAATCACAACAAAAGGTGACAAACAAGGTACCACTATAAAAGTGATCCTGAACACTCACCAAAGATTGAGATAGGGTCACAACAGTTGTACCACAACTATCATCAAATAGGAGGGATATACCCTCAAATGTGTCCAAATCTAAAATATGATATTCTATGAACAAGGAACCAATGTCCGAAAAATATGAATCCCAATCAAGAAGACAATGAGATACTGGTTGTGATGAACCACTGGATGTGCTAAATGAATCATCAACACAAAATGAATGGTCTTGCAAAGTAGGAATGATAGGAGTCTCAATCAATGACTCTGCACAATGAATCATTGAAGGCGAATGTACATCAACTGTCTCTGATGGAGAAGAAGGAGCATCTGAAGAACCCTTGTCATCCTTATCTGAAGATTCAAATTATTCCAACACTTTGAACTCCTGCATAGTAGCATGATCATAGGATATCCTGTTATGATCAAATGTGCATTATGATGTTTGTTTAAACTTTTAATCTATATAAAGATTTATAAATAATAATGTTAAGACACAACATGATTTGGTTATGATCCACACAAAATAGTATATTTAAGGCATGATGCCATGATTCTACCATGCCTGTCCAAACTCTCAATCTATACAAAATGTTTCAAAACCATGATGTCAGGACACAACATGGCAATGTTTATTGTCCTCACAAAATATTATGTCTAAGGGATGATATCATGATTCTAACATACAAATTATGCCACCATCATATTTATCTATACAAAGTTATATATTTAAATTATGTTGATTGGACTTACAAAAATTCTAACTTTAAATTTATATCTTGTTTCCATCACACTGAACTGTTTTTTATTATCCATTTCATAGCCTTTTTGCTGATATTGTATTCATAATATGCATTATTGTTGGTAATTCACATTGTTGTCATTTTTTTTAATTCAAGAATGATGACTTTGATTCTCGGTAGCTTCATGAGAGACAAGATGTAGTGGATTAAAAGATGAATGTGAGTCAAGTAGGAAAACATAATTCTTCTATATAGGTTTCTCTACTATATCTCAACTAGGATGTGGCATCCATCCACACTAAATAAAATCATTTCCTTTTATTTTATCATGACAAATTTTTTTTTGTGAAGTTCTTTCTATAAAAATATAAAGAAAAAGCTTTATGAAATGCTTCGTATTCCTCCTATGTGGAATTGACTTCTTAATATTAGTCCCACAATACCTTACACTAATTTACTTCTTTGTTATGCAAGCAAATATTTTGAACTTCAAGCACTCTAAAATACATCATTGTTACCACTATTTGGTCTAGAAACTATAAACAATTCCAATAAAAAACATAAATAAAATCTAGTACGTACATTTTCAAATAAGACAGGTGACATATATTATGAAATAGAGTAAGAGTAGGTGGAAAAGCTATTCATTATGCAACTAGGTTAATGATTTCAAACACTTCCAAAAACCTAGAAATCTATGAGCCAACTTTGTTACTTTTCCAAAAGTAATCAAGCTTTTTATGAGGTTTAACTCCAAGGAGAACCTTGTCTCCTAAAAAAAATTGTCTCATACTTTGTATTGTATTGGCATTAAATCTTCTATTTATTAATGCATTCAACAAACCTCTATATGATTAGTTTGACTTTCTCTTCAATTTGTGTTGACATTTTTGGCACAATGTACATTATATCTTCAAATTTATCCCAAGTGAGGGTGGTCTACATTTTTTATGATATAATGCTTCAAAGGGAAAAAAAGAAGATCAATGTTAACTGGTATGAATTATAAAACTGAAAAATCAACTAGAGGTTGGTATTCTCCTCATTTGTATTGTTTTTTTTATTCGTGCTCCCATTTGTGTTGTTGGTAAATATTTTTCATTCACAATAAATCCTATTGAACTTGAGTCATCCTTTTAGTTTTGACTATTGGTATGTAGGTGATAAGTTGAATTGGTGTTCAACTCAATTAACAATGCTAAAAAAATTCTTACCAAAACCTCAAAGTCATCCACACATCTCCATCTAAGATATTTCTTGTACAAATCTTCTTGCAAGTGTTGACATATTATCTAACAAGCTTCTTGGTATAAAATGAGAAGCTTTCATGAGTTTTTCTACTACCACTAGGATCTTATAATGATAGCTCGTAGATATTGGAAGACTTGGGATTTAATCTATGTTAATTATTTGTCATTTCCATTCCTATACATCATGAGCATAGAGTAACCCTATAGGGTGCATGTATTTTAGCCTTAACATAGAGCCAGAAGATTAGTTACAACCCACTTGATTAATTTTTATAAATATAGTGGCTTCAAACACCATCAACTTGGTTATACTTGGGTGCCTTGAATATGGTGCAAAATGAGATTCTCTTAGTCTTAATTTCCTCCAAAATTCCTAACCTAGACCATACATTGCATGTTGATACTTTAAAAGACTACTAGTCTTGAATTGATATTCATCATATTGGTAATTTTATGTATCTTTAGAAAGACATGTCTTTATTTTATCATATAATTCATCTCCTAAAGAGTATCTTAGTACCTATTTTTAAAATTTTGATAAAACATAAGCCACTACAATAATATGTTTAGTGTAACAATAATATGTTTTATATGGTTGAGAACATTAGCCACTCTCTTTTCTTTTCCTTTATTTCCTTTAATATAGATAATATCAAAATTATAATATAATAAAAATATAACAATCATCTTTAGAGTACAATCTGGTTAGGTTATGTGAAAAATAATTAAGTCCCATATTATCCTTTCCAAATTTAAATGGATTTCCCAACAAGAAATGCCTCCAAACTTGTAATGTGTGAAATATCACCACAAGTCTCAAAATAATGTGGGGCATAGTTCAATTTATTTCAATGGATTCTTTTAGACTCATGGGCCACAACTTGACCATGTTTTAGATATACACCACCCAAACACTAACCCAATGCATTTGTGATGACTACAAAATTACCTTCAAAGTTAGGATATTTATAATTTTTGGTAGAAGTCAACCTTTTCTTCAAGATATAGAAACATTATTTGCATGTGTTTCATCTATCTAGCTAAACAATGGATAATGGTTCCTTTAAAGTGAAGTGATAAGGTTGGATTCTTTAGAATAGTGTAGAACAATTATTTAGTAGCCTACCAAACCCATGAAAATATGCAGCTTATAATTTTTTTTGGTGTTAGCCACTGTAATATTTTTCTTTACTAGGTCAACATAGATTTCCTTGAAAAATATAAAATTAACTTTTTCGGTCAACATAAATTCTTTAAGAATTGTTGAAACAATCAATTATGCCCAACATTCATCCTTCCAAAATAAGCTTTAGACTTTGCATTCCCTTTGTAAATTGAAATTTTCTACTTTGCTTGGTCCGCCATGGAGCTTCTTGGTTGGGGGGGAGGGGGGGCAGTTGGTGTCCCCTTCCAAGACTGATTCCTTTTCATCAATAGTTATTAGTGGGAAACCTAACCTTTTCATAGGTTTCTCTAGGATAAAAGTCAAAACCTCCATTTTGTTTGATGGTGTGTCATATCGGATGCTGGAAAAGCTCATATGTCACCTTGTTTAAGGTTAGATTTTTATTTTATTTTATTTTTTTTGGAGGAAAATGAAATTTCATTTGTGGAAAAATTAGTCAGTGATGGTTCCTTTTCAAAGAGGTAACACAAATCCCCTATTGCTTTAAGTGTATGTTGCGTGGTGGACAATTTCGAGGTTAAATTTTCAAATGACAGAATGGATGAGACTATTGTGAGCCTTTAGTTATCACTCATGGGTAAGTTTTTGTCCTTCAGATGAAAAATTGATCAAGTGTGTAAATGGATTGATTTCTTTTCAGTTTTTTGAAACATGTAGATATGATTAGGACCCTAATAGGAGGCTCTTGGGCCTTGGACAATAACTTTAAAAACTTCCTTTCTGTTTGTAAGTGGAAGCTTGGTCTGGACCCCTCAACTAATTTTTGCTCAATCACTCCTAATTGGATTTAGCTTCTAGGCCTTCCCCTCATGTTTTGGAATCAAAGGGCCTTCCAAGGTATAGCTAACTCTTTTGGGAGCCTATTACCAATTGATAAGGTTACTATTCAAAACTCAAGGCTTTTGTTTGCAAGAATTTGTGTCAATGTAACAGTTAACAAAGTCCTACCTTATTCAATAACTCTGAAATCAAAGTTTGGGTTATGGAATTAAGCTATTGAGTATGAAAATGTTGGTTTTTTTGTTAGCTTTGTGGAAAATTTGGTCATCTTAGCCACACAAGTAAAAACAAGAAACCCAAAAGATTAAACAATTTTAATGGTGGCTACCCCCTCTTGTAAGGTGGGGGACTCTAGTGATTCTAGAAATGACGTGTTGAGATCACCCCAACATAATATTTTAGTAATATTGGAGCTAGAGATACAATAGGTGGATTGGAATGACGAAGGTAAAGAGAATAAGGAACCACTAGTGTCCCATAACGATCCCTCTCCACTATCTCAACTTAAGGATGTGACTCTAGAAGAAAATGATAATGGTATTTTGGACCCTCCCCCTAGCTCTCTTGGGACCTCTGAGATGGACATTAGGAAGAACCTATGTGTTTCCTCGGGAAAGGAATATTTTTTACATAAGGATAACCTCAGTAAACGGATGTAGGATTGCCTTGATTTCTTGGGACCGTTTAAGGATTTGGAATCTCCTTTATCATTCAAGAATTTTATTAGGATGAAACACGGACTCGGCTCAATCGAAAATCAAGAAAGAAAAAGAAAGTGGATGTAAGAAGTGAACATAAATAGCCTAGAAGACCTTCTTAGAAGGATAAAAAATCCAAAGAAGCTTCAAGAGAGGTGGCGTCAAGGAAAAAAAGGACCCTGGAGGGTCCCTCAAACCAAATGAAAACTAGAAGCTAGCTTTTTGGAGACTTCTCCTCTCTAGTCAGTCTCAGGAGGATACTGACATTCTTTTCTTTGTCCTTATGAAGATCATGACTTGGAATAGTTGAGGGTTGAATAGGCCATTAAAATAGTATATTATTAAATGTTCAATCATGGATTTGAAAGTGTATATCCTTCCTATCCATGAAACAAAAATATATATAATTGGAAACTTTTGTAAAATTGTTAAAAATATCTAGCCAAGGGTGGACTATTGTATATGTAAATGTAGAAGGTGCCTTTGGTGGCCTTGCCACTCTTTGGAGTCTTGCTAGAATTAAAGGATCCAAAGGCATTAGTAGTAGAAACTTCTTAGAAACCATCATGGAAGATGGAAGGAATGATACAAAGTGGAATCTTCTCAATATCAATATTCCTAACACAAGGGTTGATAGGATTGAAATTTGGAATTTATTATCAATTCTTATGTATAATACCCTGAGGGTACAATGGATGTTGGTTGGGGATTTTAATACTCATAATTATCCTTCTAACAAAATGGGGGGATTGGAGGACTTCTCCAACTGTAAGATGGATTTTGCTAACTTCATTTCTGATCGAGGTGTTTTGGATGTTGACCTCAAGGGTTCTAAGTTTACTTGGTCTAATATATGTTATGGAAAAAATCACATTCAATTAAATTGTACATGGTGTTGAGTTTAGGTGACTGGGACATCCTTGCCAAATTGCATTTGTCGCCCCTTCCTAGATCTACTTCATATCATAGTGCTCTTGATATGGGATGGGAGAATCATAGGCCCAAAGGTCCCTTTCCCTTCATATATGAGATTATGTGGAGCCTTCATCTTGAATTTAAGGACTTGATTAAACATTGGTGGAATCTTCTCTACAAAGGTACACCTATGTTTTGACTGGCTCAAAAAATTAAACTTGGATTAGATTTAATGTACAAGGATGGAACAAAAATTCCTTTGGAAATATCTTCCATACAAAGCATTCTATACTATCTAATATTAAAGGTATTCAAGGTAGGATGGAGTCTAGAGTTGTTGATGAGGATACTTCAAAGATAGAAAGGGAGCTTAGGGAGGACTGGTTTCAAGTTACAAAGTAGGAGGAAATCTTCTAGAAATAACAATCCTGAATACAATAGCTACAAGAAAGAGATAGAAATACCTAGTTCTTTCACTAATCAATCCTAAATCAAAGGAAAATGAATAACATCAGTTCTCTTTTCAATGAGAATGGTGATACTCTAACTAATGATGAAGATCTAGCTATTAAGGTTTCTTCTTTTATTTCTTAAATGCTAGTGGTGTTCAGGATCCATTTGTTACTAAGATATAACCTCTCCTTTATGTCATCCCGAAGGTGGTAACTAAGATGGATTTAGAGGAATTTGGGAAGGTGGTTTTGTTGCAACAGGTCAAGGTTGTTATTTTTTCCTTTGGAGTTTTTAAATCCCCAAGTCCATATGGCTTCCCACATGCTTTTTATTTAGGATGTTTTGGATGTTCTCTCATCTAATTTTCTAAATGCTTCCAAATATTTTTTTAAACCGATAAGATTTCTAATCCAACTCAATTTGACAATTTTTGTGTTAATTCCTAAGAAAGAGATAGCATCAATCTCCATTAAAGATTATCTATCCATCAACTTATGTAATACTATGAATAAAATTTTCTCTAAAGTTATTGTTAATAAGTTGAAAGGGGTGTTTGATAAGATGATATCAATGAACCAAAAAGGATTTTTTAGAGGTAGACCAACTTTGGATGCAACCATTATCTCTCATGATTTTATTCACTCTATGGAACATTGTAAGAAATTAGGAATGGTTTTAAAGTTAGATATTTTGAAGGCCTATGAATTAATTTCTTGGAGGTTTCTTTTTTCTATTCTGGAAAAGTTTGGTGGTTGTGGAAAGATTTTGAAGCTAATCAAAGTGTGTGTCACCACTCCAAGCTTCTTTTTTTTTGTTAAATGTTGTCCCCAAATGAATTTTTTCTTGTGGTAAGGGTTTAAGACAAGGAGACCCTCTTTCCCCTTATTCATAATTGTTGTTGAGGTTCTGGGAAGTAACCTTCACATAAGTCTTTATCGAGGCTTTCTCAAAGGAATTAGAGAAGCCTCTTCTCTCCCTCATGCTTCCCATTAGTAGTTTATTGATGATACAATTCTTTTAGGTGTTGCCTATATTGTTGAAGCTACTAACTAGAAATCTATCCTACAAGATTATGTTGAAGCTTAAGGATAACATATTAGCTACTCTGAAAGTAAATTGTATATCTTTAATTCTAATAAAAAGCTAAAGGATAAGGTTTTAAGAATTCTTGATTTTTAGGAAGTTATTCTTCCATATGCTTACCTTGGTTTCCCCTTAAATACTAAAAACCCTCCCATTTCTTATTGAAATGGAATTATTGAGAGTATCCAAAAAATCCTTGTTCATTGGAAAGGTAAAATATTGAGCCAAGCAAGTAAAGTCCAACTCCTCAAATTTTCCCTCTAAAATATCTTGGTTTACTTTCTTTTCCTCTTTAAAATGCCATCTTATATTATTAACAAAATTGAGTAAATCGAAAGAAAATTTGTTTAGATAGGAATAGAAGAAAGAGCTAGGATAGCCTTGGTAAGCTAGGAGAAGGTTTTCTCTCCAAATAATGTTTGGGGCCTAGGAATAAGAAGGTTAAGCCTATTTAATAAAGCTCTCCTCTCCAAAAATGGTTGGTTCTTCATTCACGAGAATAAGGATTGGGTTGATATCCTAAAAGCTAGATATATGGGTAATGATGAGCCTAGTTGTTTGCTTTCTTCCTAGGATTGGCCTAAGGGACTAGCCATGGTAGGTCTTGCAATAGTATTCAAGGTTCCATCTCTTGGTCCTATTTTTTGAGCTTTTGAGTAAGTTTTAAGTGGCTAGGGCTCAATAAATTTATGTCTAGGGTTTTTTCAAAGTCTTAAACCCTCCTAAAACCCTAATAATTTGAGTCCCTATAACACTTTTTCTATTCCTACTTGACCCTCTATAGGCAGTAACTAGTCATTTATGTCATGACTTATGTCTTCTAGGTCATTTTTCTACTAGCCCCTTCCACATAGCAATACCTGTCTAAGTTTGTCACCTTTGGTTGCTTATAAAGTTGCTTTATGCATAGCATCAAAATATTTCTTGAAAAATCCTAACTCCACATAATTTTTTAAATCCTAACTTGTCTTATATATTTTACCTAGCCATGCCCCCCCTTCTAAAACATCTTTAATGGACATGCTTTAAATTTTCTTAAAGTTTTCTAGGGGTTCAATCATGCATTGCCAGGTGTTTGTGTCTAATTCACTTCTACAATTCCACAAGTATTATTCTATTCATAAAAGATATGTCCATGAAACAATAGGAAGCTTCCATCTAGCGGATCTTCAATGAAGCATTCAAGCAGGGCTCATTCATTAGTCCCATCATGTCCTACATGGCAAGTGCAAAGGCTTTCTCATTAGAAGAAAAATGGGGTGAATGAGTGTTCACCTATTTTTCTAGGTCATTCAATAATGTCCTAAGAACCCTAATTTGACTCACTATTAACCTCACAAGGTGAGTCAATTATCAATTAGGAGGACCTAGGAGGGGGTTCTTTCAGCTATAAGGGGTTCACCACCAAGAAAATGCTTGGAAAGACAAATGAACATTCAACTCACAAAACCTAGTAATGAAAGCTAAATGAGAGATGCAAATGATGTAATTAAACAATAGGGAGTTATGATGTATGTACTTGGGAAGTCAGGAGATGCAACAAGGATTTCAAAATTGTAAAAATGTTGTCAAAAAGTGCTATGGAGGACTAAGATGCCCTTACTATTTTATTAGTCCTCTTGCTATTTTTCAAGTCAAATGTGAAAACTTTGGATCTCAGAATAGAATCTCAAAGAATCTCTAAAAATACCCCTAGGAGGACTATGATGATCTAGGTGGCGTATTAGTCCCGTTCTAAAATTTTGAAAACTTTGAAAGTGGTCCTGATCTCCAAGATTTTCACTTGCTTCTCCTTAAATCTGAGGTCTTAAATCTTCTATATCCAGCCTATAGGTGAGTTTTCGTGAAGATGAAATCTTTGGAATGTAACCTTTGCAAATTTGCAACTTTTCACTTCAAATGATCTTCGAGTCCTCAACTTGAATCTACAATCACAAACATGCAAGAGAGGAAAAACTTGTTGATTGTTAGTAAATGGGGGTTTACCTTCGTCAAACCCTTTGTTGGTAATTAAAACTTGAAATGTAATAAAGTAATGAAGGGAAATGGGGAATGAACAAAATGTAATTCTATAACTCACCAAACCCTTGTACAGTCTACAAACTTGTGTGAAATGGCTACAATGGATATGGATCTTGAACCAAAGATATGGACTTGAATTTCTTGCTTGAATCAAAACCCTAAATCACAAATGTTAGCACAACAATGCACATGATGCAAGAAGATCTTTGATATGATGCTTGAATCTTGATGATGGCTCCAAATGCTTCATATAATTGCTCTTAAATGCTCTTGTGAACTCAATTTCATATTATGAATGCTCTAAAAAAAGACTTGGTTCAAAATGAATGAATGAACGTTGTATTTATACTTACTTATGCTTAATATCCCAAAATTACATCACCCTAATCCAACATATGAGTTCATTAAATAAAAGATACTAAATCCTGCTAGAATTTGAGATTAAATCACGAAAATGATTCAAGGAGGACTAAGACACCCTACGTGGTGTGTTAGTCCCAAGTCATGAAATGAGGGAACAAACACCAAAAAGGAGGCCAATTAAGATGCCTCAAAATCAGGTTCCTGAGACCTTTCGGGGACAAAGACACCCTAGATGGTGTTTTAGTCTTGACCCAAAAATTAGGGACACACAAATGAGGTCATTAGATTATCATTTATGCATTGGAGAATGTCAGGATTAGCCAGAAAAATATTTAATTCACAGGGCTTGTGGATGTAAAATAGGACCAATTAAGTCATAAAGAAGCATAAATAAAGTAAGGCAGGCCCAAACAAGTGTGAAAATGCAAGGGTATGCATTTTAATACACTACATTTAGCCCCCACTTTAGTGAGAGGATGAACTTGCTTCAAACTCACACTAACGTAACCAACCACGCAATCAAGAGGGGTTCCAGTGTTAAATGTTAGTAAGATAAGATGAAAATAATCAATCTAGGGATGATCAAACCCCTAGGGTCAAGATCCTATGGCATACAAACATAGGTGAACCACAAATTTTAGGGGAAAGATAGCTCTTTTGCACTTCTATGGTTTTCCACCTAAAAGGAGATAGATCTTTCTACCCCAAAACTTGGAGGGTTCATTCAAGATTAGGGGTTTAATGTGTGATGTGTGAAATTTGTCTAAATAGGATGTCCTAAATGCTGAAAACTAATAAAAGAAACTACTTAGTAATGCAAAACCTAGAAGATGCACTTTGTTTGAAAACACAATATTCTATGCAAAAAAAACACCTAGAAAGATGAATAGGCATGTAAATAAAACATAATAAAGAAGAAGAAAAAAAAGTATGCACCTAGAAATGTGGTGAGTATTGGGATGGAGATTCAAAATGTCGTTGATGTTGAAATTTTGGCCTACTAGGACACTTACGCCATTTTGGGTGACTTAGTCCTAGATTTGGAAAAATGCACTAGAGACCGTGTGACCAAATAGGCATCCAAATCTATAGAAAACTTTGGAAAACATGCATAGTGGGACTAATTCACCACTATTGGCAACTTAGTCCACTTTGGGTTTTTTGAGAATTTTGAAAGTGGAATCTAAAGCTCTCTATCTACACTTTCTGCTCCTCCGAGTATCCGGATCTGAAACCTTGATCTTCAGCATTGTAAATGAATTTTAGTGGATGTTTTTCCCTAGCCAACAAGAAGGTGTCTTGAACAATATTTCAATCCATTCTTCAATGATTTCCAAGCCTTCAATGTACCTAAATCCACAAACACACAAAGAAAGAAAGATAAATGTTGATTGTTTGGGCATGGGGGTTTGCCTTGGTCAAATCCCTTTTAGATAATTATATCAAACGAAGAAATAAGATAATCAATCATGAAATATGAGACAAGGGAGTTAGTATCTTTCCATGATGTTAGATCTTGATGTGCTGCAACAATTTAGGAAGATTCAACCCTCGAATGCTTTGGAAAGATGTCTTGATGACTTAGAATACTCAAACCATAGCTTTCTTCAAAAGAATGAGAGATGAGTGATTGAGAAGAATGAGTGAATTAATAGAATATAATTGTTAGGGTTCAAAATGAGGGAAGAACCCTTTATTTATCCATGTTGTGACCTAATTTCCTGAAAAAAACATAGTACAAGCCAACTTTAGGTTTTAGAGAACAATATCCTGATAGAATTTTGATTTTTATGCCAAATGGGACTAAGTCACCCAAGGTGGCAACCTAGTCCAGGGTATGTGTAGGATCTTGATGGGCCAAAAAGTGGTGATATGTAAGTGATATGGTGGTCTATGTGACTGATGAATTTTTTTTACCCAAAATTGATGAAACGAAAAGGGTTTTTAAAGGAGATTCTCATCTTTCCACCAATATAAATTATGCTTTACTTTAAATTTAATAAATAATTATTATTCATTTTCTATTTGAATTATGACTAAAGTCTTGATTGATAGGCTGATTGAGAAACATCTATAGCTTTCAAATGGTATCACATTTTTTGAATCCAAAACATTTGTCACATTCTATGCTTTGCATAATATAGGATTAAAAAAAAAAGAATTGAATTTCATGAAGTTTTGACCAAGTTAGGGTGGTCAAACATACGAGTTTTTATATTTTTTTAAAATTTTAATAAAAAATTTATAATTAATTATTTACTTAGAAAGAAATTACAAAAAATAATGCATCACATCGGTACATGAGTCATCTAATTATATCTAAAATATTATCATTTTGTTGTGGTTAGGGCGGTCAAACAGACACCTACTTCTTATTTTTTCCCTAAAATTTAAGTACTGTTGCATTGAAATTTCAAATTTTCACCAAATATATTTTTATTATTTTTAAATAAACCTAGTAGTTTAGAAAATAAATTCAATTTTCTATAGATTCTATTCTTAGTTTTGAAATAATATAGAAAACTTATTTCAAATTTGTACGTCAAGTTGCCTAACTCTAATTTTTCTAAATTTTCATCACCACTTAAGGGCCTGTTTTCTCCATTATGATCTTGCACATGCTCTCCACTTGGGAAAATTTGAGTGGATGTCAGGAATTAAAATGTGATTAATGTTTTTTAACGGGATTTTCCTCCGAAACACACTTAAGTAGGATCTATAAGTGCATTAAGGGGTCATTTTAACATAAGAAAGGGTGAAATTATGATGATGAAAAGGGTAATTAAGGGCTAAAATAACAAAAAATTGTCCCTTTCTTCAAGGGTATACAAATTTTGTCAAAAAATTTAGCCCCTAGTTTAGTGAGAGAATGAACTTGCTTCAAACTCACACTAAAGTAGCCAAATGGTACCAATGTGGATGGTGAAGAATGACAAAGATGAATGAAGTAGTTAAGCCCCCAGGATTCAAGATCGTAAGTGAAACTAACATAAGTACAAAAGGTCACATTGAAGGGTGAATGATATGTAGCAAACCAAGATACATGATCATGCAATGGAAAGAACTAGAAGGAAGAGAAGAACAAAAGTGAAAAAGGTGGATCAAGCTTTGATCGTTTGTCCAGCTAGTTGTGGATTAGATCTAGGTTGTTTGTCCAAAAGAAACATACTCACTCTAAGGCACTGGAACTTATGGTTGTCCACTAGGTGAGAAGTCCAAAGAAGTGGTTTAGTGAGAAAGTCATGCCAGTGTGTCGGCTTCCCACCGTATAATGAAAAAGTCATGCCAGTGTGTCAACTTCCCATCATACTAGCCATACCGAAGATACCATGCTGATAACTTTGATAAGGCATCACAATGGTTTTGTAAATATTATGTTAAGATTTTTTTGAAGGGGATTTTTCTTAGTTCATGTGAGGTCTCATCTTGAGGACATCATGTGTAATGTTTCCAAGAGAGAAAAAGTGCAAATGATCTCATCTTGTTTGTAAGAGAGGAAAATTGCAATGTCTCATGGGAAACATTGTACCTAATGCTTCCAAGAGAGAGAATCAAAAGAAAAATAAAATCACACAATGAAATGTTAGTGTCGATGTATGCCCCCACTTTAAAGTGGTTGCTAACACGATTACTGTGAGCAATTTCTTTAAAGTAGAAGAAGAAACAAATTTTGTGAAAAGGATAGTATGTCACATGTGAGTCAACTTAAGACATGTCATCCACATCCCAAGCTTTCTCTTACATGTTCATGAAAGGTTAACAACTAGCCAAAAGAGACAACATAAGTGACATACAAGGACAAGGCTAACTAACCCCTTGCCCCCACTTAGTGCAGGACAAGAGTGAGTTGAAAGGATTAATGAGAAGCAAGGTAAAGTGAAAATCAACGTCAAATAGAGGAATTAAGTGCCCCCAGAGAAGCGAGAGCACTAAGCTCCTCAAGATGTTGGTTTTTACTACTCAAGGCCTTACATTCATTAGCAGAATGACTATGGACTCTGTGATATGTGAAAAAGGAATTCTTGCAATAGAATTTCTTTTAGGTTTTGGAAGGAAGGGATATCAAGTGATCTTGGAGGATTCTTGAAAAGATACCCTCTTGATCAAGGGTAGAAGGTGGTCCTCTATTACGTTGTGAAAAGGAAGTGTCTTTCTTAGTACAGGATGCCATACTTACGCAAGGCTCTATATATTGTGATATTTTGTACACTCTTGTAGAGGAGTGTGTAAAATCTAAATCATTAGTGTTTTGCGAGATGACATTGACATTAGGAGAATATTTCTTTGTTTGTTGCATGTTTTTCCAAGGATCACGTTTGAGATCACTAGTGTCTATCAGTTCAGGATGCACTAGCGTTAAGGTTGGTTTAGAAGGACTGTTTATGATTGTGTTGATGTGAGGTGAAGGCTTGGTGATTTCAATCAAAGGACAATAACCAAGACCATAATTAGTTGTTTGTGTGATAGGATCAATGGGGACATAGATACCTTGTTCTCTACCACCACATCCTTTTGCACTATAGCCATGTTGTTTCATAAGCTCATAGCCTTTTCCATAAAGCATTTTTATTACTTTTGGATCAGGTGGTTGTTCGTTGTTGAGTTCATCAAAGTTTGTTGTGTAATTTTCTTATTTTTCTATAGTGGTTGAGGTGGATGCATTTGAAGGATCTTTTGAATGTTGGGTTGATAGGATTGATTTTTTGTGTCCCTTATTTGAATCATTTTTTATGATCTTGGACTTGTCCATGATTTTTGGTTCAAAATTCAGTGATCCCAAATCATCAATGGATATTATTTTGAAGGGTTTAAGACATGTAGATTGTTGTTGTTCTTGTATGGGTTCGACTTGTGTGGTTGGTGTTGATGTGTTTGAAGGATTCACTTTGTTCTTCTCAAGTTGTAAGACACTATAAGACTTAGGATCAATGCCAAGTTTGTACAGTTTGTTGTTGTAGATTTACTTCATTCTATGATGAAGAGTGGAAGGCACCCCATTCATTGCATGAATCCATGGTCTACCTAATATAATATTATATGAAATTTTATGAGGCATAACATGGATCAGTGTGTCTAATGTGGCCATTCCAACTATAAGAGGCAAAGTGATCACACCAAGTGGTTTTTTTCCTACACTATCAAATCCACTATTAAATAAAGAGGTGGGTTGAATGTTTGATTTATCCACATTAAGCCTATCCAAAATATTTACACTACACACATTAATGACAGCGCCATTGTCAACAAGGGTTCAATTTATTCCTATTCTTTCATATTGAGATATGATTACAAAAGCTTCAACTTGTTTTTGCACTTCCAAAGGAGGGAGCTCACTTTGGTGAAAAATAATATCAACATTTATTATGTGAATCATAGCGGCTATGTCATTTGGTTATGCATTGGAAGGGATAGGAACTTGTTGTAAGGCATTTTGCATCATGTTATGGTAGTGAGGGGAGACTTTAATAAGATCCCATAATGAGATCTTAGCAGTAGTATTCTTAAGTTGGTCTACAAGTTCATGCTCCCTAATGTATGAATTTAAGTGAGGGGTAGCAGGTAATATTAGATTAGGCAAAGGTAAAGGTGTTGAGGTTGGTTTTTGTGGTAGCGGATTATTTCTTGTGTAATGTGTATGAGCAACGATATTATAACTTGGTTGCTATGAAACATTATTCTTCGGTGGGTAGAGTATGAGTTTGGTTTTTTTTGAAGAGGGGTAAAGGATGAGATGAGGTTGAATAATATTAATGTCCCCTAGGGAAGTAGATTCTAACATATGCTCTACATCTTCTTGTAAGGGCATAATATTACTATTGTCAATGTTATCCTTGTCTTGCATCATGATATCCTCCTTAGGAGGAGAGGTTTTAGGAGAACTAAAAACCACATGTTCTTGACATTCAAGGGTTGGTTTTTCTAAAATGACTTCATCACAAGTAGAGGAAGGATCAATTATGGGATTATCAATAGTGGGATGATTAGGAGAAGGTTCTATTTGATTGTTCTATTTTTTGAAGGTCTCATTTGCTTGTTCCATACTATCTACCCTAGTAGGAGAGCTTGTAATATGTTCACCACTAGCTTCATCAAAAGGAGGGGAGGTGTTAGGAGAAGGGCCATTATGATTTTCAAAGAGATTATCCCAAATGGTAGGAGCATTAGGGAAGGGAGAGTCAAAAAATGTTTCTATGATCTCATCTCCTTGTTGTTTAATGTCTTTGAAAGGGGGATGAGGAGAGGGACAATCAAGACCCTCAATGCTTGTATCTTCTTTCGCCAAGATACCTTCATCACTAATAGGAGAGGTATAGAGGGAAGCACAAGTATGATTTCTATGATTGTCAACACTAACATCCTCATCAATGGGTAAGGTAATGTTAATGATTGTGTCAATGGTTTACTGATTAACATGTTTCTTAAAGAATTCATTGTTGTAATCTAAATTAAACTCATAAGAAGGGAGGTCCTATTTATGTAATCCATTTTGAACCAAGTCAAAGCCACATCGCTTAAAAGTAAACATGATATCATGAAAAATTAAAGAAAGTGCAATGTAATGACCTAAAGTGAAATAATGAAATGCAAATTTTAGATGTGAAACAAGGTAATTTTCTGATTGCATTATGCAACTTGAAATGAAAATGTTTTAAGTGCAAATTTGAAATTAATCAATGCATAAAATGAGATAATTTGAGCTAGATCTAATGAAATGCATGTAACAAAACCACAACCAATTGATATAGATAGGTAAGGGTAGCAAACAAAAGCTTTAAAATAGGCTTTTCAACTCTATGAAAGGCAGTTTTAGGGGCATAAAGGGACTAAGTCTCCCAAGGTGGCGAATTAGTCCCAGTAGGGATTTTTTTGATGGATTCTAATGGTTTCTATGTTGTATGATGTAGACCTAATATGCAACTAAATTTTTTTAGAAATTTTTAATGATTTGAGATGCAAAAATGCAACCTATATGCACTTTCACTAATGCAAAAATTTGAAACCCTAGAATGAAAATCAACTAATGCAAAATCCTAATGAAAAGTTAATGTAATGCAAACCTAGGATGAAGAAGGACTATCAAATTAGAAAAGAAGGTTTGTGTAAGGTGGGTTCACCAAAATGAACCACAAATTTTAGGAGAAAGACAACTCTTTTGCATTTCTAGGGTTTTCCACCTAAAAGGAGACAGATCTTTCTACCCCAAAACTTGGATGGTTTATTCAAGATTAAGGACTTAATGTGTGATGTGTGAAATGTGTCTAAATGGGATGTCCTAAATGCTAAAAACTGATAAAAGAAACAAACTAGTAAACAAACTAGTAATCCAAAACCTAGAAGATGCACTTTGTTTGAAAACACTATATTGTATGAAAAAAAAACATCTAGAAAGATGAATAGGCATGTAAATAAAACAAAACAGAGAAGAAGAAAAAAAAGTATGGACTTTGAAATGTGTTGAGGACTAGGATGGAGACTAGAAATGTTGCTAATGTTGAAATTCTGGCCTACTGGGACACTTACGCCATTCAAGGTGACTTAGTCCTAGATCTAGCAAATTGCATCGGAGCCCATTTCGACCAAATGGGTATCCAAATCTATTGAAAAATCTAGAAAAAAGGTACAACGAGACTTAGTTTCCACTATTAGTGACTTAGTCCACTTTGGCTTTTCTAAAATTTTGAAAGCTCTTGATCTGCACTTTCTGCTCCTCCAAGTATCCAAATCTAAAACCTTGATCTTCAACACTGTAAATGAATTTTCATGGATTTTTTCTCTAGCCAAAAAGAATGTGTCTTCAACAAGATTTCAATCCATTCTTCAATGATTTCCAATCCTTCAATGTACCTAAATCTACAAACACACAAAGAAAGAAACAAAAATGTTGATTGTTAGGGCATGGGGGTTTGCCTTGGTCAAACCCCTTTTAGATAATTAAATCAAATGAAGAAACAAGATAATAAAGCATGAAACATGAGACAATGGAGTTAGTACCTTTCCATGATGTTAGATCTTGAGTTGTTGTGCAGAACAATGGAGGAAGATTCAACCCTTGAATGCTTTGGAAAGATGTCTTGATAAATTAGAATACTCAAACCCTAACTTGCTTGAGAAGAATGAGATATGAGTGATTGAAAAGAACAAGTGAATGGATACAATAAAAATTTTAGGGTTCAAAATGGGGGGAAAACCCTTTATTTATATATTTTGTGCCCTAATTTCCTGAAAATAATACATCATAGGCCGACCTTAGGTTTTAGAGAATAATATCCCACTAGAATTTTGATTTTTATACCAAATGGGACTAAGTCATCCAAGGTGGCGACTTAGTCCACTTGGGAAAATTTGAGTGGATGTTAGACATTAAAATGTGATTAATAGTGTTTAACGAGATTGTCCTCCGAAACAAAATTAAGTAGGACCTATAAGTGCATTAAGGGGTCATTTTAACATAAGAAAGGGTGAAATTATGATGATGAAAAGGGTAATTAAGGGCTAAAATAATACAAAATTGTCCCTTTATTCAAGGGTATATAATTTTTGGCAACATAGTAGGCACAAAGGAACACACTTGCAAATTATATATGAAGGCATAATCAGATGAAAAACATACACCATTAAAGATAGGAAAAAGGAAAGAAGGAGAAGAGAAAAATTGCAACGGATCAAACTTCGACTGGTCGTCCAACATGGTGGACCAGGTCTAGGTTGTTTGTCCAAAAAAGAGTTTACAAGTGGAATGTACTGTCCAATATGCAAAAAAAATGCACACTCACAAGGGCTAGTGGGAGTTAGTTGTCCACTAGGTGAGCCCTAGGAAACCATATCAAAGTTATACCTCAATGACTTTAATAAGGAAAAAACAAGAAAATGCAATGAAAAAAGAAAGAGAGATGTTCAAAGGGATTTTGTTTAGTTCATGTGAGGTCTTACTCTTACAAGAAATCATGCTTAACATCTACAAGAGAGGATAAATATAGGGTCTCATCTTGTTTCCAAGAGAGGACAAGGAAATATCATGCTATCGAAGGAAATCAAACATAATGACACTACTAAGAAAAGAACGTGTCACAAGAAGAAAGAAAATCACACAATGAAAAATAAGTTTCGATGTATTCCCCCACTTTAAAGTGGTTTCTAACACCATTGTTGTGAGAAATTATTTTAAAGTAGACAAATATGAAAAATTGAAAGAGGGTTTCCCTCAAAACTCAATACATAAGATGTGAGCCAACTTAAGGCATGTTGTCCACATACCAAGCTTGCTCTTAAATATACATGAAAGGTGATCAACTACCCAAAAGAGGCAACAACAGGTGACATATGAGGACAAGGCTACCAAACCCCTTTCCCCCACTAAGTTTAGGACAAGGATGAGCCAAAATGATTGATGAGAAACATGCTAGAGTGAAAATCAGTATCAATTAGAGAAATTGGGTGCCCCCACATAAGGAAGATCACCAAACTCCTTAAGGTGTTGGATTTTATTACTCAAAGCTTTACATTCATTAGTATAATGAACATGAACTCTATGATATGCAGAAAATGAATGTTTGTAGTAGAATTTCTTTCATGTTTTTGGAGGGAGGGATATCAAATGATCTCAGGGGAGTCTCAACAGGATACACTCTTGGTCAAAAGTTGAGGATGTTGTTTTGGTTTGCAACAAATATATCTCTTTCTTATTACAAGGTGTCATACTTACACAAGAATCTTTAGATTCTGAGATTTTTTTTTCTTCTTTAAAGGAAGATGTAAAATCTCTTGAATTCGAATCATTAGTATTTTGCGTGATAAAATTTATGTTAAGTGAGGATTTATTTGTTTCTTGGAAATGATAACAGTCAAGACCACTAGTGTCTATTAGTTTGAAGGATGCACTACCCTCAAAGTCAGCTTAGAGGAATATTTTGTTAGAGTGTCGATATTAAGTGAAGGATTTTTTATTTCTATCAAAGGGAAATAACCAAGACCACTAGTTGTTTCTTGTGTGTTAGGTTCTATGGGGAGACGAATACCTTTTTCTCTAGCACCACATCCTTTTCCACTATATCCAAGTTGTTTCATAAGATCATAACTTTTTCCATAAAGCTTTTTCATTTCTTTAGGACTTGGTGGATGCTGATATTCTATCTCATCAAAGTTTTTTGTGTAGTTTTATTTTTCTTCTAAAGTGGTTGAGGTGGATGCTTTCAAAGGGTTTGATTTTTCCTTCCCCTTTTTAGAGTCTTTCTTTATGATCTTGTATTCTCCCATGAATGTTGGTTTGAAACTCAACAATCCCACATCATCTACTGATATCATTGTGAAGGGTTTAGGACATCTATCTTTTTTTGTTCTTGCATGGGTTCTACTTGTGTAGTTGGTGTCAATGTGTTTAAAGAATTATCTTTATATTTATCAATGTTCAAACAATTGTATGGTTTAGGATCAACTTCGATTGCATATAGTTTGTTGTTATAGAAATACTGGGTATGTGCAGGATGATCATGGAAAAAATAGGCCCTTAAGTGGCAATGAAAATTCAGAAAATCAAAGTTAAGCAACTTGACATAAAAATTTGAATAAGTTATCTATATTATTTCAAAAATATGTAAGAATATAATCTGTAGAAAATTGAATATAGTTTCTAAACTGCTAGGTTTATTTTAAAAAAAAATCTATTTGGTGAAATTTAAAATTTCAATGCAGTAGTACTTAAATTTTAGGGAAAAAATAAGAATTAGGTTTTTGTCTGACCACCTTAACCACAATAAAATGATAATATATTTTTATAAGATTTTAGATATAAGTAGAGGACTCATGTCCTGATGTGATGCATATTTTTAAAAAAAAAATTTCCAAGTAAATAATTAATTATTATTTTTTTATTACAAATTTAAAAAAATATAAAAACTCGAATGTTTGACCACCTTAACTTGGTCAAAACTTCATGAAATTCATTTTTTAAAATCCTATTGTATGCAAAGCATAGAATGTGATGCATACTTTGGATTCAAAAAATGTGATACTGTTTGAAAGATATAGATGTTTTTCAATCAGCCTATCAATTAGGACTTTGTTCGTAATTCAAATAGAAAATGAATAATTATTATTTATTAAATTTGAAGTAAATCATAATTTATATTTATGGAAAGCTGGGAATCTCCTTTAAAAACCCTTTTTATTTCATCAATTTTGGGTAAAAAAAATTCATCAGCCACATGGTCCATCATATCACTTACATATCATCACTTTTTGGCCCATCATGATCCTGCACATACCCTACTTCATTTTATGATGAAGAGTGGAAGGCAACCCATTCATTGCATGAATCCACGGTCTACCTAAAAGAATATTATATGAAAGATCATTAGACATAACATGGATCGAGGTTTGTAATGTGGCCTTTCTAGTGGTAATAAGTAAAGTGATTACACTAAGAAATTATTTTCACACATTATCAAAGCCATTAATAGATAAAGAGAAGGGTTGGATTTTTTATTTATCTACACCAAGCTTATCCAAAAGATTTACATTGCACACATTTAAAGCTTAGCCATTTTCAACAAGGGTTTTTTTTATCCGAGTGCTTTTATATTGAGCTATGATCATGAGAGCATCATATTGTTTTTTCACTTCCAAAGGAGGGAGATCACTTTAGTGGAAAACAATGTTAGCATTTATTCCTTGAATCATGGCTGCTATGTCATTAAAATTATCACTAGAGGAGACCATAACTTGTTGTAGGGTTGCTTTAAGCATAGTGTGATAATTAGGTGAGTTCTAAATTAGGTCCCATAGGGATATCTTTGTAGGAGTATTCTTAAGATTTTAAACAAGATCATTATCCTTTCCACTTTGTGAAGGTAAATGAGGGGGACTTGGTAAGATATGATTAGGCAATGAGAGAGATGTTGAAGGTGTTTTCTTTGATTGCAAATTATTCCTAGTGTTGTATGTATGAGCAACAATATTGTAACTCAGTTGTTGTGAAACATTGTTCTTAGGTGGTTCAAGTATAAGGATGGGTTTGTCTTGAACTTGTGGTTTTTGTGAGGCTGGATAAATGATAAGTTTGGGCTTAGGAGAGTACTCCAAGGGGTATCTAATGTGCATAACCTCAAAACACCCATCTTTGTTTTCATGATCTCTTAGTGATGGGGAGTCTAATGTCACTTCATCATCTTCATCTAAAGAATTACTATTTTCAATGTTCTCATTTTCTTCCATTGTGATATCTTCCCTAGTAGGAGAGGTTTTAGGAGTGCTACAAACAAAATTTTCTTAACATTCAAAGACTGGTTCTTCTAAGATGACTTCATCGCACATAAGGGATTTATCAATGGTTGAATTTTCTTGTTCGTCAATGATGTTTTTGTCTTGGTCAAGAATTTTTTTCTAGGGAAAGATAGGAGATCAAGATTCCCATGACTTTCATCGATTAGATCTTCTAACATCAAAGGATTATCTTCACAACTTGGAGATACACTAGGAGAAGAAAAAATGTGATTGTCTTTATCATTTATAGTTTCATTCCTTTGTTCCCTAATAGGATAGGTAGGGGAAGGATCACAAACAAGGTCGTCAATGTCTTTTCCAGTAGGAGAGGTAGAAGGAGACAAACAACTAGGATTCTCAAAAATCTCATTAACTGGTTCTTCTAACACCAAAATATCTTCTTCGCCAATAGGAGAGATATTAGGAGAAGAACAAATATGATCATTAGGATTGTCCAAGGTTGTATTATCTTTCACTAAAACACTCTCATGGGGAGGGAATATGAAAATTTTCTTAGCATGCCTAGAAAGGTAAGGTACTAACATTTTTTGACCAAAAATGAAAAGCACTTTTAACCATCTCATACAGTGCTTTAATAATGTAAACAATGTATATCCAAAGATGCAAAACACATGTATCTGATGTATGTAAAAATTTAAGAATGCAAACAATGTATATCCAAAAATGAAAATCACTTTTATCAAACTTATGCAAATTTTTATGAATGTAAACATTGTGCATACAAAAGTGAAAAGTACTTTCATCCATATTATGCAAAGTTTCAGAAATGTGATCATTTTCAGATTTTTAGACCTAAAACAAGGTAATTTACTGACTACACTATGCAATAGACTAAAAATGAAATGTTGTAAATGCCATTTTGAATGTTGAAAATGCAATGAATGAAGATTAATTAAGGTAGATTCACTAAATCTGATGAAACAACAAATCAAAAAACTGAAACAAGAAAGTAACTGCAGCAAAAAAAGCACAAAAAGAAATTTCAAACCGTAAAAACTACAAAGTCAAAGTCAATAGGGAGGGTGTCTTAGTCCTCCTAGTGAAATTTTGAGTTTTCAAAAGCTGAAACAAATAGTAAATGGTTCAAACAAGGATCTGAGATAGGAATCCAAAGAGGGACTAAGATGCCACCAAGGGCATTTTTGTCCCAATTAGAGTTTTTTAAAGAAAATCAAACAATTCTGCATTAATAATAGTATTCTTAGATTGCCTATCTAGGGACCCGAAGTTTGGAAACAAAAAACTATGCCAATGAATGCAAGGAAGGATGACTACAATGAAGCAATCAGATGCAAAGTTGAATGCAATAAGAATGTTCCTAAATTCAATAAGGATGATCTTAACAATGCACTTTTTAGTTTTTCAATGAGATAAGATGATGCAAGAAAGAAAGAATGCAACTTATATGTACTTTCACTAATGCAAATGTGAGAAACCCTAAATGCACTTTCACTAATGCAAGATGCAATGCAAGAATAATTACAACCTAGATCTAGGAATTTAATGAACTCCAAATTAGAAAATGAATGTCACAAAAAGGGCCGGTTCACCAAAATGATTAGAAGTAAAATGGGGTGAATGAGTGTTCACCTATTTTTCTAGGTCATTCAATAATGTCCTAAGAACCCTAGTTGGATTGACTATCAACCTCACAAGGTGACTCAATTCTCAATTAGGAGGACCTAGGAGGGGGTTCTTTCAGCTTTGAGGGGTTCACCACCAAGAAAATCCTTGGAAAAGAAAAATGAACATTCAACTCACAAAACCTAGTTATGCAAGCTAAATGAGAGATGCAAATGTTGAAATTCATAAATAGGGTGTTATGATGTATGTACCTATGAAGTCTGGAGATGCAACAAGTATTTCAAAAATGTAAAAATGTTGTCAAAAAGTGCTATGGAGGACTAAGACGCCCTTACTTTTATCCTAGTCTTTTTGCTATTTTTTGGAGTAGAAGCAGAAACTTTAGATCTTGAAATATAGAATCTCAAAGAATCTCTAAAAAATACCCCTAGGAGGACTAAGACAGCCTAGGTGGCATATTAGTCCCATTCTAAATTTCTGAAAACTCTAAAAGTGGTCCTAAACTCCAAGGTCTACAATTGCTTCTCCTCTGATCTAAGGTCCTAAATCTTCCAGATCTGTTTTATAGGTGAGTTTTCGTGAAGATGGAAACTTTGCAACTTTGCACTTCAAATGATCTTGAAGTCTTCAACTTGAATCTACAATCACAAACATGCAAGAGAGGAAAAACTTGTTGAGTTTTAGTAAATGGGCATTTACCTTGGTTAAACCCCTTGTTGGTAATTAAACCTTGAAATGAAATAAAGTAATGAAGGGAAATGGTGAATGAACAACATGTAATGCTAGAACTCACCATACCCTTGTAAAGTCTGCAAACTCATGTGAAATGACTGCAATGGATATGGATCTTGGACTAATGATATGGACTTGAATTGCTTGGTTGAATCAAAACCCTACATCACAAATGTTAACACAACACACATGATGCAATATATTCAATATGATGCTTGAATGTTAATGATGACTCCAAATGCTTGATGGAATTTCTCTTGAATGCTCTTTTGAAGTCAATTTGATATTATGAATGCTCTCACAAAAGACTTGGTTCAAAATGAATGAATGAACCTTGTATTTATACTTACTTATGTTTAATATCTCGAAATTACATCACACCAAGCTGACATGAATTAATTAAATAAAGGAGGCTAAATCCTACTAGAATTTGAAATTAAATCCCAAAAATGACTTAAGGAGGACTAAGATGCCATAGGTGGTGGCTTAGTCCCAAGTCATGAAACTTGGGGCACAAACACCAAAAAGGGGCCTAATTAAGATACCTCAAAATCAAGGTCCTGAGACCTTTGGGGGACAAAGATGACCTAGGTGGTGTTTTAGTCCTGACCCAAAAATCAAGGACACACAGATGGGATCATTAGATTATCATTTATGCATTGGAGAATTTCAGGATTAGCCAGAAAAAGATGTAATTCATAGGGCTTGTGGATGCAAAATAGGACCAATTAAGACATAAAGAAGCATAAATAAAGCAATGTGGGCCAAAACAAGTTTAAAAATGCGAGGGTATGCATTTTAATACACTACACTTTTCATCGTTCCATTGCACCCTTTAAGTGGACCCATAGCTGAATAATGGAAGAGCGGAAAGATGAAACATATCATTGCTCTAATGGGCGCAGGTCAAAAGGGTACCACTTGGCACAATTTGGTGTGTATTCCACTATTACATGAAGGTTTCATTTGTGCATCAAACTATGGGAGGCCACCACGTGGCAAAGTCATAGCTATCTAATGGATGAATAAGTGAAACTAGAGAAATGACTAAGTATTGCAGTAGGATGAGGAGCTCAAAGGGTAATAATTTAATGCAACATGACAAGATCTTAGTAGTTTTATGCTATTCCATGCCCTTTATCTATTTCTTTCTTTCATAGATGTGGAATTGCGAGAGGCTACTACATGGACTTTGTTGAATTTATTCCTTGGCAACAATTTGCTAGGTGAACTGAAAAATAACTCCACATGGAGCAATTTGATTGGCTCAAGATTTTTTCGAAGAAAGTAAAATATTTTCAAATCAAATCAAGTTCTCAATGTCATTTGATTAAGCTACTTGTTGGGAGATCAATGGTCCAAATTCAAACTTGATCAATGGGTAGTTGCATGCACTCTGGCTCGCATGAGATGAGATTAATGGCATAAATGACAACTTTCTATGCCTGAAAATTAATGATTTCTCCATAAAATACTTGTCCTAAGCATTTGAACACTTCACAAAAGAGTTTTGAGCACCTAGAGAGTGAATTTGGTGAACTTGTGAGCTATTCTATGTCACACTAGGGTTTCTACATTCAAAAAACTAGTAAGTGATTTTGTGACTAGATTATTAGTCAATTTCCATCAAAATTATTTGTAGCTATTAGTTTACATGTCCAAATTGAATTCTAAGGTTTATCTTGACCTAGAAGATTATTTCTTGCATTCAAATTGTCTTAAATTCTCCCTAGTCTCTATTTAATTTGCATCGAGAACCCTAAAACCACTAAGAAACCCTAGATTTTCCTCAAGTTCATTGCAAAATGTCTCCTCCTTGATCCTAATCTTTTGGTTCCACCTCAAGCTGATCATTTCTCAAAGATTTAGTTGCTCAATTACCTAGTTCAACTACCAAGAATGTCAAAAATACAAGGTCTTGGGTTGGACAAGAGTTTGGTGGATCATTTCTACATGGCTTTAGGGATGTTGAAATCTCCATAACAAGATGCCCACTCTTTTTCCATTGGTACAACGAGATAAATGCATCAATTGCCACATCTAATGTGTGGAGACTTGATCTAGGAAAATAAGTGGTTCCTAATGTCTTCCCAGATGTAGGTCTATTAAACGAATTTGTAGTCAATTATGATGAATGAATTAGGGAAAGAAGAACTACAATGGGAAAATTTATGGTCATGGTTGACAAGGAAAAAAAAATTCACATATTCAAACTCAACACAAATGCCAACAAATTAATTGATTTTGAGGCTTTCAAGAAGAAGTATAATCAGAATAGAAGCACCTACATGGTAGGCTTATTGCTGAAATTCAAAGTGAAGGGCCACAATAATAAAAGTGTTAGGATCAAACTCATGGAATGAGAGCCTTTTAAGATGGGTAGTTTTGAGAATTAATTCTTGAAATTTTATTACTCATTAAATGTCAAATCCTTGAATTTGACAAATAGGAGGTTATCCCCATTGCTTTAATGTACATGGAAGATAACATCCAGTTTTCCATGGTCAATGATGATTTTGATTATGCATCATATCTTCCCAATGATATTCACAAAGGATTAATGTGGATAAAGAGGGGTGAGCCAGGGATCAAATTTTGGTGGTATTCTCTCTTATGCAACATGTTCCTATTTAGGGGAAGGACAAAATTCAACTATGCATTGCATATTATTGATGTTGATGAGAATGGAGATTAGCTCCCTATCTAATGTTGGACCAATTTTTTGGATATGCACTATGAATAGTCAAGCTACATTACTTTTAGAAACCATTTTGTTTCTAGGCTCCTATCTTTCCTACAAGGTCAAGTGCCGAGGGTGCCTCTAGACTAACATTCTTGTAATTAATGTTCGAAATTGTTTAATGTGGATTTCTCTTTCATAAAAGAGGAATAATGATTCTTTGGAATGCATAATTTTTCAATTAAAGGTTTAATTAAGTCCAATTAATTAAGGGGATGCTAACATAGTGTGAAATTGTAAAGGTATAAAATTTCCTACACTACATTTAGCCCCAGTTTAGTGAGAGTGTGAACTTATGCTCAGATTCACACTAAAGTAGAAAAATAAGTCAGGAGAGGTCCAATTGTATAACTATTGGGAAGATAAGATGACAAGGATCAAGGAGGATGATCAAGCCCCTAAGATCTAAGATATCATAGAAAAGCAACAAAGGCACAAAGTGACACATGTATGTAGTGGCGACACAAGATACACAATCATACAATGTCAAAATTAACACAAAGAGAAAAAGGAAAAGGGGTGGTTCAAGCTTCGACTATTTTTCCAATAGGTATGGATCAAGCCTAAGTTGAACTTGTCCAAAAATTTCACAAGTGAAAACTTGTTGTCCACTATGCAAACAAAATACTTATGAGGGCTAATGAAAATCCATTGTTCACTAGGTGAGCCCCAAAGGATGAGAAACACATGCTAGGTCTACAAGGTGTGCACTCATAAAATGGGTGACACATGGGTAAATTCCTCACAAAAATTGTGTTCCCATAATTCAATGCTGAAATGATAATTGCCAAATAAAATAATGTCAATATATGCCCCCACTTTAAAGAAATTGGTAAACACCATGTTGTGAGCAATTACTTTATTGTAGAAAATGATAAATTCCAATTGTTAAAATAATACATGAGATATTGTTTGGAAATCCCTACACCAATTATATGTTTCCAAATAAAAATTTGTCAATGAGACATAGAAAATTGGTGCTCTATGTTTTGGGAGATAGAACTAAAGGGGGATTAGGGTTCCTCTACCAATTTTCTTCAAATTTCATTCAAGGAACCCCTAGATATCTCAGTCAAAGGATGGAATGAGGGAAAAGAGATATGCAATAGGGTGTGCTAGGGGTGTGATTAAATACTAAAAGGGGGTTCACCACCAAAAAAATGTTTTGAAAGAAAGATATGAATGAAATGTGAAAACCTAACTATATGACATAGAGTATGAAACTAAAATATAGAATAACAAACTGAGAATGAGTGGAGGGGTACTTGGAAGAAATATATGATAAAAAAAGCTCGAAAACCCTGAAATTCTAACTTTTAATGCTCATTGGAACTCATACACTACTCTGGGAGATTTAGTCCCATACTAGGTTTTCTGTGTAGAAACTAAAATCTCTCAATGACTGATCTACATTTCCTAAAATCTGGAAAAAGGTAGTACTAGGACTCATACGCCCAAGGTGGCTATTTAGTCCCAATATTAGGGTTTGGTTGAAACTTTGGTATTATTTGGTGATCTCCTCTAGATTTTCTCATGTCAAATATCTAAGTCTAAAACCATGAACTCTTGCATGTAGATGACTTTTTTGTGAAGATGACAACCCAGTGACAACCTTGAAAACTTTCTTCAATCTTGCAACTTTTTCTTCAAAGGATCCTCAAGCTCCAAAACACTAGTTCTACAATCACACATGTATAGAGAGAGAAAAACTTGTTGATTATTAGGGAATAGGGGTTTTCCTTGGTCAAACCCCATTTAGGTAATTAAACCTTGTGATGAAACAATGAAACATGAACAATGATACCTTGAATGATGTCTTGGAATATAAATTTTCAATCTAACATGAAGTGGCCATGAAGAATGTAGATCTTTATATTGAATTAGATGTGTAAAAATGCTTAACTTGGATCTTGAATGCTACATCATAACACTAGCTCAACAACATGATTGATGCACTATTCCTTTGACATGACGATGGATCTTGAATTGCAGCAATAAAAATTCAATAATCTTCCCTTGAATACATTCTTGAATGATCTTGGATGCTCTATAATTCTCTTGTGAACTCTTACGATGCTTGCATATGGTTTCTTATGAGGTTCTAAGATGAAACTATTTGAAATAACCTTGTATTTATAGTTGTTTATGCAAAATTTCCTAAAATTACAATACTACAAGTTCACATCAGATCTAGGAGGATAAAATCTCAACGAGAATTGAATTCAAAATAGGTCTTGATTAGAGTGGGAATCATACACCCAAGGTGGTGTATAAGTCCCAGTGGCTCAAAATTGGCACACAAACTCCAAGATAGGTCCTGTTTAAATTGAAAGTCAAAATCAGGTCCCAAGACCTAGGTGGGACTCATGGCATATGAGTCACAAATCACTAGATTTAAAACACATGAACCAAAACATTGAATTATGATTGGTTATTTAATAAGTGTCGAGATTATCCATGAAAAGATGCAATTAATATGGCTTGCAAATACAAAATAGGACCATTTAAGGCATAAATAAGCCCAATTAATTAATTTAAAGCCCTAGATTAATTTGATGTTGCAAGTGTGGATGTGTTTTGTGTTGTTGTTATTAATGTTTTCATTGATGTCAGCATAGTTCTATGTGATTACAGATGGTACATGTATAGTTGAGATACTGTAGAAGTGCTTAGAGTACACGGAGCTATATTTATGAAGTGGAATTTATGTGTTTGCCAAGTGCTTTTGAGAAAATTAAGAAATAATGAAGGAAGTTTTGACTGTGTGTTTTGAGTGTGCTTCAGTATTGTGCTCTACATTTCTTATGTGTTGATTCTATACCTTTGTGGATCTATAGTATTGTTCATGAGCTTCAATGGATAATATATCCTATGTTTTTTCTTTTGGATCTATGGAGAGTGGAAGATGTGTTCACCGGTGTGCAACATGGACCCATTTGGTAGAATTATTTGTGGACTGGGATAAATATTTTTGCTTTGTAGTATTTTGGTGTTTTGTTTTAGATCATGTGGATCTGGGAGATGACATATAATGATGTTCTTAGTGTGGTCACAAATGTTTTTGTGATTTGGTGCTCTGGAAGACTTGCTTCAGAGCTCCTGTGTGTTGTTACTTAGTCTGGTTGGACTGTTGAAGAATGGTCTGTGAATGAAGATTGTTGCAATTGCTACAGATGTATCTGAAGGTATCTAAGAGATGGAAAAGTGTCTGGTGAAGTGTGTTGAGTGATCCATGTGTGATCATCTTGTCGAAGATGTACGTACTTCAAAGATCATTAGTGTTTTCATTAGGTTTGGTCGACCTAGTGTCTACATGTTACATAAATATTTTACACTGAATTAAGGAATCATGTGATGGATCCAAGATGTTGTTTGGGTCCTAATTAAATGTGTAATTGGTCCTCTCTCATTCTTATCCATTATGGAAATGTTGAGTAGCCAACCTAATTTGAATTTGTAAAATGAAGAACATATAGTCAACCTTGGAGAATGCTTCTAGGGTTGAAGATGGTATAAAATAAAGTCAATTTGTTGTGAATTATAGGAGAAGAAAGTGATGAGTGTGAACAAGTGCAAAAAGTAGAGTGTGTAAGAGAAAATTAAGGCATCAGTACTTTGATGTGTTAGATTTTTGAAAGTAGTGAACTGATGGTGTCTACAATCTTCTGCTCAAGTTGTGACTATGTGAAACCTATTATGGTGGATCTTTATTTATCTTTTCTTTATTTGTAGGTAGTGAGCCTTTGTATCCAGGAAGTGAGCCCTCTAGTAGTGAGCCTTTCTATCTGGTATTGCATTATCACTATATTGTGAGAAAATGCTCACTGTGGTTTTTCCCTCATTGGGTTTTCCATTTAAATCTAGTGTCTCTATTGTTTGCTTTCTATTATTTTCATTTCATGTTCACACTTAATAATAGACTGAGTTAAAGTGTAATTGATTAAGGTTAGAAGCAAATAAATTTGATACAAATGATTCAGCCCCCCTCTCAGTTGTCTTGTGTATTTCAATAATTGGTATCAAAGCTCTGGTTCCTTGGTAAAAAGCTTAATCGCTTGAGGTAGATCAGATGGCACACAAGTTGAAAATCCCTATTTTTGATGGAGCTAATTAGAATGACTGGAAAGAGTAGATGGGAGGTTTCTTGGCCTCCCTCGGTTTCAAGACCTGGAAAGCTATAGAGTCAAAGTATGTTATACCATCTATTGGTCCTTCCTCTATAGATGAGATTGATGCTTATGACGAGAATGAAAAGGAAAGGTATGCTATCTTCAGTTCTCTATCTAAAACTAAAAGGACAAAAGTTATTTCTTTAAGTACTACTTATGAAATATGGGAAAAACTAAAAGACATTTATGAAGGAAATGATAGAGTAAATTTTTTAAGAAAGCTAACAACTAAACGCAAAGTTGAGAACCTGAGAATGGAAGAGGGTGAAGATATTGCAAGCTATTATCTGAGAATTGAACTTGTAGCAAATGAGATCAAGAATCAAGTTGGTACCATGTCAAATGAAGATATAATTGAGAAGATCCTGATGACCTTACTAGAGAATTATAGTGACAAGGTCTCTGCTATTGAAGAATCATATGATACAAATAAAATTACTAAGGAGCATCTATTTTGCATCTTGACTACATTCGAGATGGGAAAATCTACAAGAGATAAGGAGAAAGCTAAAACAACCTTTAAAGAAATGAAGATAGGAGATGATTCAGGTGATGACAATTCAGAAGAGTTGGAAGCAAACTTCACAAGGAAATTGAAGAAAGGTACTAGTAAATATAAAGGTATGTTGCTCTTTAAATGTTTTAGTTGTGGAAATATTGGTCATTATGCCTTGAGGTGTCCAAATAGAGCTACACACAAGAAGAACAAAGATAATAATAATAATCACAGAGATAAGAAGGATAGGAAGTTCAATAAATTGTATTTGTTGGATGTTGTCATTGCATTTCTGATATGTGGTTACCATTGATGTCAACACTATTAGCATTGGTGATTCTAAAGGTTGTATATGTCGAGGATATTGAGAAAATTGTAATAAATATATTGTAGGCAACAAGTGAAGCTAAGAAGGTCAGAGTGATGAAAATTTATGTACGTTGATTTTCAGGTGTTGCACATTAAGGGGTTTGTTGTTGAGCCTATTTGATATGTTGTCCAAAAGTTTCAATGGTACACATCATGAATTGAGGAAGTTATGAAGTTTGGTGTTTCTACAATCATTTTGGTACTATATCAATTGTTCTTGGAAGAAGAGGATGTAATTATGGAAAATCCAAGTGTTGCATATGTTCCTATGGTGATCATAGATGTTTCTCGATCATAATCTATCAGTTTTTCATGTCCACATTGATCAAAATGTTTGTGGCTGAAGATTTTTCCTCATGTGTTTAAGGTTTTCATGTTCTTAGCTGACATGATGGTGGTAGCATGTTGTGGATCCTTATGGATTAATTTCTTGTTGCTTGGAATGTTTGAGGATGTTGATTTGGGTCCTCACTATGTTGGAATCAACTTGTGTTGGTGTGCATTAAGATCTATTCATGTATTGAGGCCGACAGTTGTAATTCATTTATTATTTGTGGCCGACAGAGTTGTTGATGTAAATCCTTGTGGTGGATATATAAGAGTAATCAGTTTTCTCATTTTGATGTATGCTCATGTGTGCTTAGTGTATGTATGCAAAATATATGTGCAAATAAAGATCAAATCATTCAAGCGCAGAGTAGAGTGTGTAGAAGTTTTTTGTGCCTAATCAGAACTATAATCAGGCTTTTGCAGAAGCTAATTTCTCAGTTCATCCCACTCAGATGGTTTAAATCTGATTGTCTTATGTAAGGCAGTGAGCCTTCCTTTGAGCAATGAGCTCTAGGCAGTGTGCTTGAATGCAAGTGCATTCCCTATTCATTTTTCATTATACTTTTAATAGGCTATAATTTTGGATTAACCTCAACCATGGTTTTTTCCCAGGGTTTCCACGCAAAAAAATCTCGGTGCTATGTGTTGTTTAATTATTGCTTTCATTGTTAATCATCAGATATGAAATTAAAGGTTAATAAGTGTGATTAAGTTACATAAATTCTATAACACCTGATTCACTCCCCCTCTTAGTTGTCTCTTCTTTTTTTGCCAACAATTGGTATCAGAGCAGGTCCCGCTAAAACAAAATCTTAACAACTTGTGGTGATCCAAGATGGCATCTTACAAGAAGGATAGTCCAAGATTTGATGGAACAAACTACTCTCTGTGGAAGTTCAGAATGGAATTTCATTTGAGGTGCATTGGTGATCCTTTTTGGAAGATTAAAAAGAATGCATATACTATCTCTCATAATGGTTCATCTCCTGCTGATGAGATCAAAGAAGCTAAAACAAATACCAGGGCTATTGAAGCATTGGTGAGTGCTTTGACATTTTCTGAAATGACAAATGTGATAGGTTTGAAGACTGGTCATTAGATCTGGAAAAATTGGAAACATTGTATGAAGGAGATCCATTAGTAAAAGTTGCTAAGCTACATAGTCTAAAAGGAAAATGGGAGGACATGAAGATGAGTGAAGATGAGAAAATAATTTCCTTCTCTCAAAAGGTAAATAAACTGGTAATGAGCATTAGATGTGTCGATGGAGCCTTGGAAGAAGAAGAGATTGTGGCTAAGATACTTAGATCTGTGCCTCCTTTCTACAAAGAAAAATCTCATGTTGTTGATGAACTTAGGACAGTGACAAATGAGACAAGAGATGTATGTTGATTGGAAAATTTGTTGCCTATGAATTGAGTGAATTTGGTGAGTCTACTCCTAGGACCGAATCTGCATTCAAAGCTACTATATCTGGGAAAAGCAAACAAAAATATGATCTGGGAGAAAGTTCCAAGAATACATTCAAGTATCAAGATGAGATGAAATAGATTGAAGATGAAGAAAGAGAGCTAGAAGAACTAGAAGCACTGATTATGAAAAGAGAAGCCAGAGGTCATGGTAAGTCCAAAGGAAATTTACCTATCAAATGTTTTTCCTGCAGTAAAATAGGTCATTTTGCATCAAGGTGTCCTAAAAGAACCTCTAAGTACAAACCTAATAAGACTAGATTTCAAAAGAAATGTCATTATGCTAAAGGTGGTGTTACTAATGATGAATTTGATAAAGAAGCTAGAAATGAAGATGAATGGGTATTTATTTCTATGAAAGAAAATAGTCAAGTGTCCACTGCATCTACTAGTAATGTGAATGTTGAGCAAGCTCTTGCAGAAAAAGTTGATGAAAAGGATGAGTGGGTAATTGATAGCGGATGCTCACATCATATGACTAATGACAAAATTAAGTTTGTAAGTCTGGAAAACTATGATGGTGGTATTGTGAGATTTGGAGACAACACTTCTAGTGTGATTCATGAAAGAGGCACTATTTCCTTTGGTGGTAAACATAATCTACACCCCAGACCCCTCAACAAAATGGAGTTGTTGAAAGAAAAAAAAAAATCATTATAGAAACTGCTAGAACCATGATGTTGGAAGCAATATTCCTCACTTCTACTGGAGAGAAGCTTTAAGCACTATTGTGTACACTATCAACCAGGTAAATGTCAACAGTAATTCTGGTAAAACCCCTTTTGAACCATGGTTTGGTTATCAGCCTACTGTCAACTACTTCAAAATCTTTGGAAGAAAATGATACATCAAGAGAGATGATGATATAGTAAAGTTTGATTCTAGAAGCGATGAAGGAATCTTTCTAGGTTACTCTACTAGGAGCAAAGATTATCGGTGTTTTAATAAAAGGTTGAAGAAAATGGTTGAAAGTGTTAATGTTAAAGTTGATGAAGATATTGATAGACCATCCAGGTGTAGTGGATACAATTCTAATGATCAACATGATAGTACTAACAATGGAAAGAATGTTTAGACACAGAATCAACTTCAAATTGTTCTGGTAAACCAAGGGAATCAAGAAGAAAAAACTAGCAGAAGTGCAAAAGAAAGAGCACATGAACCAGAAGTTAGAGAAAGTCCTAAAGTTCCAAGGTATGTGAGGCAAAATCATTCTGATAGTCATATTATAGGAGATAAAAGAAAAGGTGTGCAAAATAGAAGGAGAATTTTGGAAGAGTATTGTCTAATTTCCAAAACCGAGCCTAGCAATATCAATGAAGCATGCAAAGATGAATATTGGATGGAAGCCATGAAAGAAGAACTAAGGAAAATAGAAAAGAATGATACATGGGATCTTGTTCCTAGACCTTAGAACAAAAATGTAACTGGAACCAAATGGGTGTTTCAGAATAAGCTAAATGAGCAAGGTGAAGTGATCAAAAATAAAGCAAGATTGGTTTGCAAAGGGTACTCATAGATGGAAGGTATTGATTTTGAAGAAAATTTTGCCTCTATTGCTAGAATTGAAGTTAGATTATTTATTGCTTATGTTGCCTTTAAGAACTACAATTTTTATTAGATGGATGTAAAGTCAACATTCCTAAATGGTGAACTAGATGAAGAAGTCTATGTTGAGCAACCAGATGGATTTCAATTGACTGATGAAGAGAACATGGTATGTCAATTGAAGAAATCTCTATATGGACTTAAGCAAGCTCCTAGAGCTTGGTATGCTAGATTGGACAAATACATGTTGAAGCTTGGATTGAGTAAGGGTACTGCTGACAGTAATCTGTATTTCAAGTTGGATTAGGATAAAGAGCTGATAATTGAACTTGTCTTTGTTGATGATATTATTTTTGAAGGTGATGATGACTTATGTATGAAGTTTTCTGATGAAATGAAAAGTGAATTTGAAATGTCAATGATAATTGATAGGAGAGTTGAAATTATTTTTAGGATTTCAAATCACTTAGTTAAAAGATGGAATTTTCATATCTCAATCCAAATATGTCAAAGAGTTACTGAAAAAGTTTGGTATGGAAGATTCAAAGGCTTTTTGTACACCTATGGTAACTAGATGCAAACTCACATAGAAGGATGATTATCCTAAAGAAAATCAAACAAGATATAGGTCAATGATTGGTGGATTACTATATCTAACTTAGACTAGGCTAGATATAATGAATGTTGTATGCATGGTTGCTAGATTTCAAGATGACCCAAAAGAATCACATGTGACTATAGTGAAAAGGATTTTCAAATACTTGAAAGGAACAACTGATTTTGGATTATGGTATCCAAAGGATGATGATCTTAATTTAAAATCCTTTACAGATGTTGATTGGGCAGGTGATGTTAATGATTGGAAAAGTACAAGTGGTGGTGCATTCTTCTTAGGGAAGAAGTTGGTGTGTTGGCTAAGTAAAAAGTAGAATTTAGTTTCCTTATCTACTTTTGAGGCAGAATACATTGCTGCTACTAACATCTATACTCAAGTATTGTGGATGAAGCAGATGCTAAGAGATGTCAGAATAAAGTATGAAGAACCCATTGCTATATTTTGTGATAACTCAAGTGTCATAAATATTTCTAAGAATCGAGTGTTGCACTCAAAGAAAAAACACATATCCATCAAATATCACTTCTTTAGAGACAAGGTAAGTGACAAAGAAGTTAGACTGGAGTATGTACCTACAAAGGAGAAAATTGAAAATATATTTACCAAGCCATTGCCCAAGGATACTTTTGTGTACCTCAAAGGCAAGTCAGGGGTGATTTCCCCTCCTGATAAGAACTAAGTGATGTAGATATTTGCACTAGTCTGTGAATTCATAGCCATATATTATTCTAGATTAATGTTGTGGTGGCTACTACTCAGGGGGAGTATTTAGATGTGCTAAATATGTTGTTTAGAGATTGTGTACCTATGTCATTGATGTCAAATGGGGAGAAATGTAATGTGAAAAAATTTGGTAAAACCTTTGGAGAAGTGAAACGTGTAAAGGAGAGATTGTTCAAAAGAAAGATAGTTAGGTTGATGGTATTATTTTTCACATCATGTGTTGCCATCAATGCCAAAGGGGGAGACTATTGGATGTTGTGGTTGCATTGCTGATATGTGGTTGTCATTGATGTCAACATTATTAGAATTGGTGATTCTGAAGGCTATATATGTCGAGGCTATTGAAAAAATTGTAATAAATATATTGTAGGCAGCTATTGAAGATGAGAAGGTCAGAGTGATGAAAAATTTTGTACATTTATTTTCAAGTGTTGCACATTAAAGGGTTTTTTGTTGAGCCATTTAGTATGTTTTATGAAATTTTTACTAGTACACATCATGAATTGAGGAAGTTATGAAGTTAGGTGTTCCTACAATCATTTTGGTACTGTAGTAGTTGTTCTTGGAAGAAGAGGATGGAATTCTCACAAATCCAGGTGTTGCATATGTTTTTGTGGTGATAATGGATGTTTCTAGATCATACTCTATCAGTTTGGTATGTTCACATTGATCAACATGTTCGTGGTTGAATATTTTTCCTTGTGTGTTTAAGGTTTTCATGTTCTTGGCCAGCATGATGGTGGTAGTGTGTTGCAGATCCTGATGGATTAATTTCTTGTTGCTTGGCATGTTCGAGGATGTTGATTTGGGTCCTCACTATGTTGTGACTGACTTGTGTTGGTGTACATTAAGATCTATTCATGTATTGAGGCTGATAGTTGTAATTCATTTATTATTTGTGGTTGACGGAGTTGTTGATGTAAATCCTTGTAGTGGATATATAAGAGCGATTGGTTTTCTCATTTTGATGTATGCTCATGTGTTCTTAGTGTATGTATGTGAAACATATGTGCAAATAAAGATCAAATCATTCAAGTGTAGAGAAAAGTGTGAAGAAGTTTGAGCAGAGTGTGTAGAAGTTTTTCTATGCCTAACTAGAACTGTAATTAGACTTTTGCAAAAGCTAATTTCTCAGTTCATCCCACTCAGATGGTTTTAATCTGATTTTCTTATGTAAGGAAGTGAGACTTCCTTTGAGCAGTGAGCTCTAGGAAGTGTGCCTAAATGGAAGTGCATTCCCTATTCATTTTTCATTATACATTTAATAGGGTATAATTGTGGATTAACCTCCACCGTGGTTTTTGTTAGAGTAATAATTTATTACGCTTAATTAATTATATCATACTAGTTAATTAATTAAGTCACTTATTCCTCTAGTTGCTTAAGCTAAACTTAGGCACATTAATAATTGATTAATTATTAAGTGTGCACACTAGGGTTTCATTTAGGGTTTCTCTTTTAGGGTTTCTTGATCTCCTTCATAAGGATTGATCTCTTTGTAATAACAGAGATTCTCATAATGCATTTTACACTTTGAGGTTTGCAGAACATCTTGTTGGTTTTGCATGTCTTTTGCATGTGACAGGTATCCATTTGCATGCAGATGATCTTGGATTCTAACAGTTTTTTCCATTAACAGGGTTTCCATGCAAAAAATATTGGTGTTATGTGTCTCTGATGTGTTGCTTAATTCTTTCTTTCATTGTTAATCATAAGATCTAAAATTAAAGGTTAATAAGTTTGAATAATTTGTAAATTTTGTGACAACTGATTCACTCCCCCTCTCAACTATCTCTTCTTATTTTGCCAATAATATTATGTCAAAGAATATGGAGTAATTTTTAATGATGAGTTTGATTTTGAGGAGGATAAAGATGAATGTTTATTTCTACCCCTGGAAAGTAAAGTTGTACTTGCTAATTATGGATAACACCTGTGAGATTAGAAAAGGATTCATAACTATGGTAGCAATAGGAAGAAGAAATCATGGAAACATCTATCAACTTAGGAGTAGTGATGGTCATTGTTTTGTTTCATAGATTAATAAAAGTTGGTTGTGGCACTGGAGGATGGGACATGTAAATTTTGATAATCTGATTAGGATTAGTTCAAGAGAAGTTGTTAGAGATCTACCTAGAATCACAAAGCCTTCAAATTCAATTTGTAGAAGTTGTCAGTTGGGGAAAGAAACAAGAAGAAACTTTAAAGAAAAAGAATAATCATCTACTAGAATATTGAAATTGATTCATACATACCTCTATGGTCCTACAAGAATAGGAAGCCTTAATGGTGACATGTATTTTATTCTCTTGATTGATGATTACTCTAGGATGACATGGGTTACTTTTCTTAGAGAGAAATATCAGACTCTTGATAGATTCAAAGTGTTCAAGGAAAGAGTAGAGAATGAGTTAAACTTGAGAATCAAATGTTTAAGGTCTAATAGAGGTGGAGAATTCACTTCTATTGAGTTTGATGCATTTTGTGAAGAACATGGCATAAAGAGACATTATTCTGCTCCTAGAACCCCTTAATAGAATGTATTTGTGGAAAGAAAGAACCAAACTATTCAAGAGGCTGACATAACTATGATGAAAGAAGCAAATGTTCTTGATGTGTACTGGAGAGAAGCAATCCACACTATTTTTTACATTCTTAATAGAGTTTGAATAAGAGGTAACAACACTAAGACTTCTTATGAGTTATGGATTGGTAAGAATCCTATTATTAAATACTTGAAAGTGTTTGGAAGAAGATGCTACAATAAATTAGATGATGAGAATCTTAGAAAGTTTGACGCTAGATGTGATGAAGGAATCTTTCTTGGATATTCAAATAACAGCAAGGCATATAGATGCTTTAATAAAAGATTGAGGAAAATAGTTAAAAGTGCTAATGTAAAAGTTGATGAAGCTATATATCGACCAGTTGAAATAAGTGAAGTCGAACTAGATGATCCTATCTATGGGAAAGTGCAAGAAGAAGAAAAGGAAGAGAAAGAGAAAAGTGATGAAGAGGAGATTTTGGAATCTACACCTAAGACTCCTAAATATGTACAGAGAAATCATCTAAAGGAACAAATAATTGGAGACATAAGTGAAGGTGTAAAGGCAATAGGAAAAGTGGTTGAGGTAAACTTGTGCTTACTTTCTAAGATAGAACCTAAGAATGTGGGTGAAACATGTAATAATGAAAGTTGGGTTAGAGTAATGAAAGAGGAACTACAACAGATAGAAAAGAATGAGACATGGAAACTAGTCCCTAGACCTATAAACAAGAATGTAATCAGTTCAAAATGGGTATTTAAGAATTAGCTAAATGAAGATGGTGAAATAGTAAGGAATAAAACATGAATTGTATGCAAAGGTTATTCATAGGTTGAAGGAATATATTTTTAAGAGAAATTTGCACCAGTTGTAAGAATGGAGGCCATTTGGATGTTCTTGGAATTTTTAGCTCATAAAGACTTCAAAGTATACTAGATGGATGTCAAATCTATATTTCTGAATGGAGAATTGGAAGAAGTATATATGGAGCAACTGGAAGGATTTTGACCATCAGACAAACCAAAAATTCTTTGCAAGTTGAAAAAGGATCTGTATGGACTTAAATAAGCTCCTAGAGCTTGGTATGCAAGGTTGGATAGATACTTGACACAACAAGGATTCAAAAAAGGATCTATAGAAAACAATCTTTACTACAAGGTTGAGAGAAATAAAATGTTGATTGTTGTGGTATATGTTGATGACATTATCTTTGGTGGAAATGAAGGTATGTGTAAGAAATTTGTAGAGGAGATGCAAAGAGTTTGAGATTTCTATGATTGGTGAGTTGAATTTCTTCCTTGGACTTCAAGTGAAACAAAATGATAAGGGAATATTCATTTCACAATCTAAGTATGTTAAGGAATTGTTGAAGAAGTTTGGAATGTATGATTCCAAATCGGTTTGTACTCCTATAATAATTGGATGTAAGATTAGTAAGGATGATGAATCTTCTAAAGTTGATCAAAGCATGTAAAAATATATGATTGGAGGATTGTTATATCTTACTGCTACTAGACCAGATATGATGCATGCAACATGTTTGGTTGCAAGATTTCAAGCAAAACCTAAAGAGGCACATGTTACAGCTATGAAGAGGATATTCAAATATTTTAAGGAAACTCAAAATTATGGGCTATGGAATCCTAAGGATATTGATTTCACATTGAATGTCTACACTGATACAAATTGGGTTGGCTATGTAGATTACCAAAAAAGTACAAGTGGTGGTGCATTCTTCCTTGGAGGAAGATTGGTCTAATGGTTGAGTAAGAAATGAGATTCAGTTTCTTTATCCACTACAAAAGCTGAGTATATTGCAACAACATCTTGTTGTACATAGGTACTTTGGATGAAGCAAAATTTGAAGGACATAGGTGTAATGTGTGATGAACCTATCTCTATCTTTTTTGACAATAAAAGTGTTATAAACATTTCAAAGAATTTGGTGATGCATTCTACGACAAAGCACATATCTATCAGGTATCACTTCTTGAGGGAGAAGGTGTTGTAGAATGAAGTTAGACTTGAATATGTGTCTACCAATGAACAAATTGTTGACATATTCACTAAGGCTCTTCCAAAGGATACTTTTGAGTATGTCAGGGGGAAGTTAGGGGTTACTGCCCCTCCTTTCTTGAACTAGGTGCACATGGAAGGTGCATCAGTCTAGTGGATTCATAGACTCTTTTCTAGTCTGGACTGATGATTATGGTTTACTCCTTAGGGGGATTAGAGATTTGCATTATTGTAGTATGTAATGTGGGTGCACTCCTAAGGGGGAGTGATCAAAGATTTATATGGAAAGTGTTTTCATGCAAAATTTCCTTTTCCATTGATGTCAAAGGGGGAGACAAAGTCATGTGAAAAAGCTGAAAAGGGAGAGATAGTCTTGTAAGGAGGGGAGAGAGGAAGAAGAAAGAGATTGTGTATGTTGTCTTTGATGGTTTTTCACATCATGTGTTTCCATAAATGACAAAGGGGGATATTGTTGCAAGTATGGATGTGTTTGGTGTTGTTGTCATTAATGTTATCATTGATGTCAACACAGTTCTATGTGATTATAGATGGTACTTTTATCGTTGAGATACCGTAGAAGTTTTTAGAGTACATGGAGTTATATTTATGAAGTGGAATTTGTGTTTTTTCCAAGCACTTTTGAGAAAATTAAGAAATAATGAAGGTAGTGTTGAGTGTGTGTTCGAAGTGTGCTCTAGTATTATGCTTTGCATTTCTTTTGTGTTGATTCTATGCCTATGCAAATCTGTGATAGTGTTTGTGAGCTTCAATGGATAATATATCCTAATTTTTTTCTTTTGGATTATGGAGAGTGGAAGATGTGTTCACTAGTGTGTGAACCCATTTGGTAGAACTATTTGTGGATTGGGAGAAAAAAATTTCTCTATAGTCTTCTGGTGTTTTGTTTCAGATCTTGCAAATTTGGGAAATGACTTATATGGATATTAGTGTGCTGAAAAATGTGCTTGTGATTTGGTGCTTTAGAAGACTTGCTCCAGAGCTCCTACATGATGTTACTTGGTCCGGTTGGACTGTTGAAGAATGATCTATGGATGAATATTGTTTTAGTTGTTTTAGATGTATCTAAAGGTCTCTAAGACATGGTAAAATATCTAGTAAAGCATGTTGAGTGATCCATGTGGGATCATCTTGCTGGATATGTGCGTACATCAAAGATCATTGGTGTTTTCATTAGGTTTGGTTGACCTGGTGTCTACAAATTACATAAAGATTTTGCATCTAATTATGGAAGTGTGTGATTGATCCAAGATGTTGTTTGGGTCCTAATTAAATATGTAATTGGTCCTCTCTCATTCTTATCCATCACAAGAATTCCGAGTAGCTAACCTAATTTGAATTTGTAAAATTAAGAAAGTATAGCTGACCTTAGAGAATTCTTCTAGGGTTGAAGATGGTATAAAAGAAAGTAAAGTTGTTGTGAATTGTAAGAAACAAAAGTGAAGAGTGTGAACAAGTGCGAAAAGCAGAGTGTGTAAGAGTGAATCAAGGAAACAATACTTTGATGTGTTAGATTCCTGAAAGTAGTGAGCTGATGGTATCTACAATCTTTTGATCAAACTATGACTATGTGGAACCTATTGTGGTGGATCTTTATTTATCTTTTCTTTATCTGTAGGAATTGATCCTCCTTTTAGATAGTGAGTCCTATTGTAGGCAGTGATCCTTTGTATTTGGTATTCCATTATCACTATATTGTGAGCTAATCCTCACTGTGGTTTTTCCCTCATTGGGTTTTCCACATAAATCTAGTGTCTCTGGTGTTTTCTTTCTATTATTTAAATTTCATGTTCACACTTTAACAGATTGAGTTAAAGTGAAATTGATTAAGGTTAGAAGTAAATAAATTTGATACAAATGATTCAACCCCCTCTCAGTTGTCTTGTGCATTTCAAAAACAACACCCTAAATAAGGCAAAATTAAGTCCATTTTTTTATTAATTATTCACTCGCACATTAAGTGTGAAAAAGGGATATTATTTCATACACTACATTTAGTCCCCACTTTAGTGAGAGGAGGAACTTGCTTCAAACTTATAGTAAAGTAGGCATTCAAGAGGGGTCCAAGTGTACTAGTGTGGTGTTGAAATATGGATTTTAGTGTTTTCATTGGTGGAAAACTAAGTCATTAATCCATTCCACCATTTAGTATTGGTCCATACCGACAAATAGAGTAAAGAGCTAGCCATTACCAGAAGTAAGAGTGAAGAATAGGGTATCCAGTTAAAGTTAAATATGTCGATCTGTATACTTCATTGGATTATCATTTTTGGTTGTGGATCTCAAAGAAAGGAATGTTGATGTTCATACTACCTTATCCAATAATTATCTGGGTGTGCATTCACTAGAGTAAGATCTAGGAGATCTGGTGTATTAATTTTTTGGTTATCTGTGCTAGAAGGTCAGCTTGGTAGATATAGTCGTTGTGGATGTTTAAAAAGTAATTGCTTATATGTTTTTGTGCTTGAACATGTTTACTTAGGTCCTTATTATGCTATGGCCAACTATGGGTGGTGTGCATTAAGAATTAGTTGTTGATTTTATCAACCGTTGAAATGTATTCTATGTTTTGTTAAAGCCGACATATGGATGATCAAATATTTGGTTGTGGTTATATATAAGAGATCAGTTGTATCATTGGAAATATATATGGGTATGAGATGTGAAGTTCGTTAGTTTGTGGTATGAAATTTAGAAGGATAGTGGTGTGAATTTACCTATGTATGGGTTTGTGTTGTGAATTATAGAGAAGAGCAGAGCGAAGTGCAGAATTAGACAGAAGGTCCAAAATTTGATCTATGATCCTAATTGGAACTATAACTAGGCATGAGTAGATGCTATTACTTCAGTTCAATTCTTTATATAGTCTTAATCTAAATATATTGCAAGGCAGTGAGCCTTTCTATTTTGAGTAGTGAGCTCTAGGTAGTGAGCTTGAATGCAAGTGCATTCCCATTTTGTAAAACATATATTTGAGTACTCAAATTGTGGATTGACCTCCACCATGGTTCTCCCCTAATAGGGTTTCCACCTAAAAATATTTGTGTTTTGGATGATTACTTTGTGTGTTTGGATCTCTTCTTTGGTCTAATGTTGAAATGGTTTAAATATTAGATTAATAAAGTTCAGATTTACAGAACACTAATTCACCCCCCCTCTTAGTGTTCCCTTGAGTCCAATAATTGGTATCAGAGCCTAGTTCCTCGAAATAATTTTGACAACTTAAGGGGGATCTTGGAATGTAATGGACTCTGATAGTCTTCAACAACATCTTTTGGTGGCACTTGATGACCTTGATCAGTCTAAAGCAGAAGTCCTGGAATTGAAAGAAAATCTTAGGGATGTTGAGAAATTCATTCAGTCATTGAAGGATCAAATTGTTAAATCTAGGGAAAAGAGGAAGAATCTATGTGATCAGATTAAGAATAAAGAGAGAGAAAACATGTATGATGCTCACCTGAATCAAACCTTGAAGGAAATAACTAAAGAATGTGAAAATCTTGCCAAAGACAATGTTACCCTAAAACATGAGATGGAATCTATAGTGATGAATTTGACTAAGGAAATTGAAGAAAGAAAGAAGAATGAGGAGAATATTGTTGAATCCTTAAAAGAAATATTTGATGAATGCAGATGAATTAATGGAGAATTCATTTAGTTAGAAAATGAACTGCAACAATCCATAAACAATGAAGAAGAGGTTGAAAAATAGATTGTTATTCTCAGGGATGAAATTACTACTACAAATGAATACAAGGAGAAGTTTAAGATTTGCTCAATTAAGCTTGATGAAATGACTCAAAGTTAGAAGAGTGGAAATGACAAGCAAGGTCTTGGATATGAAAAAGGTGAAAGCTTCAGATCTGAACAAAAGAATTTTAGGCAAATAAACCAAATAAACAAAGGTGGAAGGTATCTGGTAAGACAACCTAATGCTCAAAAGTTTAATTGATAATAACTTTCTTGCAACAAATTTGGTCATATGGCTACTTAGTGAAGAATTAAAATGAAATCAAGCGATTCATCATTCTTTGGTCAGTGTTTCAAATGCAAAAACTTTGGTCATAAGTCAATTTAATGCAAAAATGTGTCAAGCTACTCTATCAGTACAAGGAGTGTTGAATGTTATACCTGTGGAAGATTTAGGAATATTGCTAATAAATGCAAATCAAGAAGAAATCAATAAAGTGATTGGTCTAGACAAGAAAATACTGTGTGCTACAATTGAAATAGATACTATCACGTTGCTAAGTTTTGCAGAAAGAAAAAAATGGATAAAAGAGGTTCGACATACAAAAGTAGAAATACACATAATGACAATAAAGAAAAAGGAAAAATGATTCATAAGAGATTAGATGAAGAATACATAGGTAAGGAAGAACAAGTCTAATGTTGGAAATGGTTTTGCACCAAAACCTGCTTACGATAATTCCTCCGGGAACTGTTTTGAAGCCATTGGCCTAGGGGTTTTTTCAAGAAAATCCTTTTTACCCTATCCGTAAGCTGGTTTTGGAAGACAAAATATTATCAAAAGCTATATAAATCATCCACATAGAAATTCAAGAAATCATAAGTCCATAGAAGAATTTTTCTCTCGTTGTTTGAGCAAGAAGCGTATCTGAAACACTTAGGGTGAAGGCATTTATTACAAGTGTGCAAGCTATAAAAGGCAAGTTGAAACCATTATTTTCCACGTGATCAAAATATAAGAAGAAAGAAGCACTCTGCAAAAAAATCTTGAAGGCATGAAGACATTTCAGCTGTGAAACCCTAAATTCATTAGGTACTTTAGAAATTTTTATTTAATTTGGTGTGCGCTTTGTAGAAAAAAAACATGAGTACAAAAGAGAAAATGGAACAATTCAAAGGAACAATCAATCTATATGAGTATAATAGTGTGAAGATTAGATTTTTAAGGAAGTTACATTGTTGTTCAATGAATTGAAGTGGTTGAAAGAAGCTAAACACAAAAATTTGGACATTTGGAATGAGTTTCCGTATTTTGAGAACACATAAATCATTAAGTTTATTTTGAATATACTGAATGATGATACTTTAATTCTGGACAAACCCTACCTCATTTTGAAAGAAGTAATTGAAAATTTGACTGGTTTATGGAAAATTGGGGATATACCAAGAAAGAAGTCTATCTGAAATAAAGAAGTCAAAACCCTAACTAGAGTTATTAGAGATCAAAGGGCATTGATAATTTCGACAATCAAATTTTCAGTAGCAAGATACATTGCACACATAGTATCCTATAAAATCTTTTTCAGAAACAAAGAAGGTGTTAGTTTGGCAAGTGCAGTCTACATTTCACACAAAATGATAATTGAAGATCAAGATTTTGGCCTGTGTAGAATGCTAAAGGATCAACTAATTGAGAATGTGCAATTAACAAAGGATACAAATTACCCTTTCAGGTTTGGTACTCTGGTTGTATGTCTAGTAATGTATTTTCTGAATTTCTTACTAATGAACAACTATGTGATGTGGAAAGAAAATGAACTAGTGTGCAAACAAATCTACACACACTCTGAGAGTTTGGTAAACTGTGATCAAGAATTCAAAAATTTCCTTAAGATTTTGCTAGGAAAGTTTGGCTCAGTTCATATTTCTCTTCTGGTGAGATGGAGAGAAAGAAGTCAAGAGAAAAATAAATTGTTGTCTGTACTCCTCTGGCATGCAATATTCCAAAACTGAAGGAAAAGGAAAAGAACAGGAAGTTTTGGATATACCAGATGAGGAATTTGATAAGGAAATTGAGGACACCCAGGGAAAAGAAATGAAATCTACTGAACCAAAACAAGAAAAGGAAATGACAGAAGGAAGTGAAAAAGAAGATGACTTAACAAAAGAAAAACTACCATAGCTTGTTCAGGAGGAAAGTGGAATGCAAAAAAATTCTAATTTATGGTCTACCAAACCCTCATATGATGAGGATATGATTTTGAGTGTACTGAGTGCTCATGTTGTGTACAACTAGATCAAGTTGGAGAGTTTTCATAATATTTTTCCAGAAGAAATGATTGAATGCATCAAGGAAACAATGGACTCTAAGTCTCATAAAGAAGAAGAAGAAGAAGAAGTAATATTTCATATGAAGAAGCAGTACAAAATATCCTTTACCAAGTTGAAGAGGAAAATGAATGAACTGAGGTAATGCATAAGTTCATCAAATAAAATATATAACTACTACATCCATTGGCCTCATGCAGTTGGAAAATATAAAGAAAAATTGGAACAAATTGAAACAAAGTTAAATGGGATTGGACAAAGTTTTGATATGATTCAGGATGAAGATTGTGCAATCACGAAAAGGATTCAAGAGTTAGAGTTTGAGCATGCAAAATTTCAATTCACTAAAAACAAGCTTGTAGACACTTTTTTGAAAGTAAAGGACTTAACTGAATGCATATTGGAACAAATGATTGAGTTATTGAGGATAGGAGAAAAATTAGAGAATCTAATCACAATTCCATAATCCCTTGTAGACCTTGCCAAAATGAAATCTAAGAATAAAAGAATGATCATAATCATTGGGTTTGTAATAGAATCTTGGAAGAAATTTCTCTTGGAGATGAAAGAAAATCACAAGATAATCTTCTAACTCAAGTAGCAGTTGTTCTTTTTCAAAATTTTGAATCAGTTTTGAAGTTCTGGTTATATTTCAAAGGGGGAGATAGAATATGTATTTGTCATTGATGACAAAGGGGGAAAGAGATTAGTGAAAAATGCCTCATTAATCTTAGGGGGAGCTATGTTTTGAAGTTTTGAAGTTTGGCAACGTACTCATATCGGTTTTGACACTTATTCATTTTTCACTAAGTGTTTCCACCAATGCCAAACAAGGAGATTGTTGGCATACGGCTTTTAGTGTTGGCATACGGCTTTTAGTGTTGTCATTGATGGCAAACTAAGTCATTAATCTGGTCCACAGGTCAGTATTGGTCCATATCGATAGATAGAGTAAAGAGCTAGCCATTACCGAAAGTAAGTGTGAAGAACAACGTATCCGGTTAAAGTTAAATCTATCAATCTATATACTTCACTCGATTATTGCTTTTTGTTGTGGATCTAAAAGAAATAAATTTTGATGTTCATATTACCTTATCCAAGAATTATTTGGGTGTGCATTCACTGGTGTATGATATAGGAGATCTAGTGTATTTATTTTCTAGTTATCAGTGCTAGAAGGTCGACTTGGTAGATATAGTCATTGTGGATGTTTAAGAAGTAACCGCTTAAATGTTTTTGTGCTCGAATGTGTTTACTTAGGTCCTTATTAGGCTATGGCCAAATATGGGTGGTGTGCATTAAGAATTAGTTATGGATTTAGCTGACTGTTGAAATGTATTTGATGTTTTGTTAAAGTTGACATATGGATGATCAAATCGTTGGTTGTGGATATATATAAAAGAGATCGGTTGTATCATTGGAAATATATATAGGTATGAGATTCGAAGTATGTTAGTGTGTGGTGAAAAATTTAGAAGGATAGTGGTGCAAATTTACCTATGTATGGGTTTGTGATGCAAATTGCAGAGTAGAGTAGAGTGAAGTGCAAAATCAGATAAAAGGTCCAAAATCTGATCTATGAGCCTAACCAAAACTGTAACCAGCCATGAGTAGATGCTATTACTTCAGTTCAATTCTTTAGATGGTCTTAATCTGAATATCTTGTAAGGTAGTGAGGCTTTCTATTTTGAGAAATGAGCTCTAGGTAGTGATCCTAAATGCAAGTGCATTCCTATTTTTTAAACCTTATATCTGAGTACTCAAATTATAGACTGACCTCCACCAAGGTTTTTCCCCGAATAGGGTTTCCATGTAAAAATCCTCATGTTGTGGATGATGAATTTGTGTGTTTTCATCTCTTCTTTGGTCTAATGTTGAAATGGTTTAAATATCAAATTAATGAAGTTCAAATTTGTAGAACACTGATTCACCTAGTGTTCCCTTGAGTCCAACATGTGGATGGTATAGGATAAAAAATATCAAGGAGGTAACCAAGCCCCTAGGATCCAAGATCCTACATCAAACCAACGTAAGTACAAAGGGACACATACAAGGTGTATGATATGTAGAATCAAGATACACAAACATATAATTTTAATGACTAAAAGAAAGAAAAATAAAAAAAGAGGTGGATCAATCATCAACCATTTGTCTCACACACTATGGATCAGTTCTAAGCTTTTTTTTCAAGAATGTTTACAAGTGGAACATGATGTCCACTATGCAAACCAACACATGCTCACAAGGGCTAGTGGAACCTTGGGTCATCCACTAGGTGAGCCCCCAGTGAGACATACACACGTGGCTGGTATGTGCTTACATAGACAAAAAAGTGGCTATGGGAAAGTCATGCCTAAGTTCAGCTCCCATACATACAACCATACCAAATCTATACCTCTTGATAACTTTGATAAGGTGCTACATAACATGACAACATAATCTATGAGGCAAGAAAAACTCTGTATGATTGACAGTTATGGAAAAAAAAATGGCTCCATAGGAAAGAAAAGTGTATTATGCAACATGGCCATATAGCAAATATTGTAAATGTAGAAGTAGTGTAAGTTACGTTCAAAGGGATTTTTCTTAGTTCATGTAAAGTCACTTCTTAAGGAAATCAAACCCAATGATACACCAAGAAAAGGATGCATCACAAGAAGAAAGAAAATTGTATAGTGAAACATGAGTGTTGGTGTATGCCCCCACTTTAAAGATGTTGCTAACACCATTGTTGTGAGAAATTTCTTTAAAGTATATGACATGAGAGCATACTCAGAAATCCCTATACCATGCCATATGTTTTCAAATGAAACTACATCATGAATAAGTAATTCCCCTGAAAATTCAGTATATCACATGCGAGCTAGCTTAAGGCATGTCATCCACATCCCAAGCTTGCTCTTATATATACATGGAAAGCAGTCAACTAGCCAAAAGATACAATGACAAGTGCCATACGAGAATAACACTACCTAACCCCTTACCCCCACTTAGTGCAAGACAAGGATGAGTTGAGATGATTGATGAGAAACATAATAGAATGAAAGTTAGTATCAAATAGAGGAACAAGGTGCCTCAACACAAGGAAGAGCACCACACTCCTTAAGTTTATGAATTTTGTTACCCAAATCCTTAAATTCATTAGAAGAATGACCACAAAATCTTGTAGTATATTTTATTTCATTTTATTGGAGGGAGAGATATCAAATGATCATGGAGCAGTCCTGACAAGATACTCTCTTGATCAATAGGAGAAGATGTTTCCTTATTTTGTGACAAAGATATCTCTTGCTCAGTACATTGTATCATACATACATAAGACTTTTTATTTTGTGAGATTCTTTTCTCTCCTTGAAAGAAGGATGTAAAATCTAACAAACTCCAATTGTTAGTATTTTGCATGATGACATTGATATTAAGTGAAGATTTCTTTATTTCTTTCATTTATTTTAAAGAATAATAATCAAGAACACTAGTGTCTATTAGTTTAGGATGTACTAATGTTAAAGTTGTCTTAGAAGAATCTTTTGTAATAGCATTGACATTAAGTGAATGCTCTCTTATTTATTTTGAGGGACAATAACAAAAACCATTAGTTGTTTCTCACATGTTAGGTTTTATAGGGACACAGATACCTTGTTCTCTAGCACCACGTCCTTTTTACCTATATCCAAGTTGTTTTATAAGTTCATAAACTTTTCCATACATATTTTTTATTTCTTTTGGAGTTGGTGGTTTTTTATAATCAGCTTCATCAAATTTTGTTCTATAATTTGCTTCATTTTCAAAAGTGACCAGTTGATGTGGATGCTTTTGAAGGGTCTTCTGAATTTTGTTTTGACATTAATAGTTTTTCTTCTCCCTTTTCAGATTTTTTTTTATTATCTTGTATTCTCCCATGAATGTTGTGAAATCTAAGGAAATCCAATCATCTTCTAATAGCTTCGTGACATCCTCAATATTTTTTGCTTTGTCTTTCTGTTGCACAATTTCTACTTGTGTAGTTGGTGCCAATGTTTTCAAAGGATTCTCCTTGTCTTTCTCAATGTTCAAATAAATATTTGGTTAAGTGTTGGCTTCGATTGTATATAATTTATTTTTGTAGACATATTTCATGATACGATAAAGGGTAGACGACACTACATGCATCTCATGAATCTAAGGTCTCCCTAAAAGGAGATGAAGTATGAAAGATCATGATGCATAACATGAATAAGATTTTCTAATTTAATTTGTTAGCTATAATAGGTAATGTTATCATACCAAGCAATCATTTTCCCACGTTATCAAATCCACTAATAGATAAAGAAGCAGGTGGAATTTTTGATTTATCCACACCAAGCCTATCCAAAAGGTTTACATTACACACATTAAGAGTGGAGCCATTATCGAAAAGGGTTCACTTTATCCCTATTCTATTATATTGAACTATTATCATGAAAGCATCATTTTTTTTTTACACTTCCAAAGGAGGGAGCTCACTTTGGTGGAAATCAATGTCAACATTCATTCCTTGAATCATGGATGCTATGCCATTTGGTTGCACATTAGGAGGGGTAGGGACTTGTTATAGGGCACTTTGAATCATGTTATGATAATGAGTAGATGCTTGAACAAGGTCCCATAATGATATATTAGTTGGAGTGTTCTTAAGTTGTTCAACAAGATCATACTCCTTTCCACTTTGTGAAGGAAAATGAGGATGACTAGGCAAGATAAGGTTACGAAATGGGAGAGATGTTGAAGGTGTTTGTCTTGGTTGTGGATTATTTGTAGTGCTATATGTATGAGCAATGGTATTATAATTCAATTGTTGTGAAAAATTATTCCTAGGTGGTTCAAGGATGAAAACAATTTTTTTTTTAGTTTGGGGTTGGTTTGAAGGTGGGTGAAGGATATGTTCAGGCTGGTTTTGAGTTTGAGGTCATTGTGAGGGTGGGTAAAGGATTAGAGGATTTTTACGATGTCCCATAGGGTATTTAGGAGGTCCAATAATCAAGGGGGATCTAATGAACACTTGTGCATTCATAAACTTAGTGGTTTTGGTTTGATGTCTTTTTAATGAAGAGGAGTCTAGTGTCATCTTTTCGCCATCATCTAAAGAAGTCCCATCACTATTTTTTGAAAGAAATGTGTCAATGTTGTCATTTTCTTCTACCATGATACCTTCCCTAATAAGAGATATTTTAAGAGAGATACAAACTAGATGTTCATGAAATATAGAGATTGGTTCTTCTAAAATAGCTTCATCACAAGTAAGGGAGTTATCAATGGTTGGATTGTCTTGTTCAGTAAAATTTTCCCTAGGGGAAGAGAGGAAACTAAGATTATCATAACTTTGATTGATTGGATTTTATAACTATGACCATCAAAATTGTACTTCCTTCTTGGAGATAGTACAATCCTTGGTCTAGTTTGGACCTATCTTGGGTACCCTTGCATTAATTATCCTTTAAATCATCATTTATAGGCCCCTAGGACCCATTATTTGGGACTCTGAGGCCCATTTCACTCAAAAATCCTATAAAATTAGTCAAATCCTCAAAAAATTTAGAAAACCACCTCAAAAAGCTAAGGTGGGACTCATTCATAACCTTGGATGAATGAGTTCCTTTAGGTGGGACCCATTTGCTAAGGGTGTCGAATGAGTCCCATTTTGAGTCTTTTTCAAATTTGAGCGGGAATTCATTAATTTAATTCTAATTTTTCATGAATGTTGGCCTTTGGGGTCTAAATAATAGTCAATTAGGTGTTGATGCCTATAAAATCAAGCTTCTAAGTCGTCTTATGGATCTCTAAGTATTTTTGAGCAAGCATATTCAAGAGTCAAGTGTTGAGAATCTCTCACAAGAGCATTCAAGTTTCAAGTGCAAGTAAGGTTGAAGCTTTGGAGCAGCATTAAGGTGCTTTTCCAAGTCTTCAAGATCTAGAATTTTCAAGGGTTGGTCATGGTTTTCTATGGTGAAGGATGATGGATTCTAGGTTGGGGAGATGCAACTAGCCATCAAGCCAAGCCTAAAGACTTGTTTGCTAAGTGATTCCATCCTCCATTATCACTCTACATTCATCCTAAGGAAGTTACATGCATCATTGGAATTCATTTGGGGTGATTAGAGATCATCAAAAGTGAATCATTCATCTCTACATTTCCATTCTTGGATCATATTCTTACATATTAGAATAGGATTGCATTAGTTTCAAATTTCCTAGTCTTAGACACACTTGAGCCTAGGGTTTTCATCCATATTTCATTATCTTTATCAAGGTTTAATTACCAAACTAGGGGTTTGACCAAGGAAAACCCCCCATTACCAAATCAAGTTGAATTCTATTTTGTAGGTATTTCTCATAGATTTGGATCTGGAACTCAAGTAGGAAGGAAAGGGCGGGTGTTGAAGTGCAAATCAGAGTTTTCAATTCTCAATTTTTTTGAAAGGGATTGATTCACCAAGAGTGATTAATGAGTACCAGTGTAGCTATTTACCAGATCAGTTTGTAGATTTCAATACCCTTTTTCCTGAAATAGACTCCCATGTAGAAACATGAATCTGGGACTGATTCACCCAAGTTGGCGAATGATTACCAGTTGGTCAAAAAGTCAAAATTTCCAAACTTTTAGAGTTTTTCCCTATCACTTCAAGGTTTCTAGGTGCACACCATTCATAGTTTTGCTTTTCTATTCTATTTTACTCACATTTCTAAGGTATTTTCTAGGTCATTACATTAAATTAGGGTTTTTGTCTAACAACTTTTCGTGCATTATATTTTCCAAGTTTGAACTTGGTGGTGAACCCCTCATTACATATCATTCATCCTCTAGGACAACCCTATTATAAGATCCCAATATATTTTGCAATGAGATATCTAGGGTTACCCTTGAGTGGAGTCTCTTTGTAAATGGGTGTGAGTACATAACCTCACAACCTCTTCCATTTTAAGAGGTTCCATTTTAAGTGCACTAGGATATAGTGCCCCTAGGCATATATTGTCGGGTGCTCTATGATACCTCATATCAGGTGAACTAGTCCTCCCTCTAGGTGCACTCCTCACCCATCAAGTATGAGTGCTCATGCTACTAAAAGCATCATAATCCATCTAAACAATGGGGCCCATGAATATAATAGCATCGATAAATCAATCTATGGTGTCACTCTCTCATCATGTTTTGATCCATCTAGGCAATATTGCATGTCATATTTCATCTCATGGAAGGTCTGCTCCACTCGGAAGTGTACTCACTCACCTCAAATAGGAACTCAAACTATGTGGTGCATGTCCTCTAGTGTGATCATCATCTCACCAATCGGTAGATAGAATGTGCATGTATCGACATCCTAGCACTCTGCTAGTGCCATTAGCATCACATCATGGTACATCATGGGGGCATGAGGTACTTTGAATATAACCCTATAGTCTATAATAACTCAATGTCCTCCATTGAGAGAGTGGGGGTAAATATCTCAAAAGACTGATCTTCTTGCCACCCAGACGTTGCCACAAACAAGTTGGGACCTAACAAAAACACAAAAATGTGTCATATAAGCAATCTAAACTCTCAAAATTTTACATCAACAATCATAAAAGTGTACTAAATTTTTTCTAGTGTGCTTTCCTAGAGACCATAGACACTTTAGACCCCTTTTGGGACACTTCATGAAAAAATGGGACACTTTGTAGAAAAGTGGGACACTTTGTGAAGAAAAGGGACACTTTGTGAAATAAGAAGACACTTTGTGAAGAAATGGGATGCTTTGCAAACTTTTTTTCCAAGGCCCTAAATTAACCTAGAAATGCATAAAAAGCATAAAATCACTACGTAAGAACAAAGCAAAAACAAAAAATTCAACTCACCTCATGGTAATGCTCGTCATGGCCCACCTGGTCCCATAGCACATCCAATCTTGCAAGCTTGTAATCTCGTCTACTCGACATATCGCACTATTCTTCAATCACTTTCAAGCTACAACAAGGTAAATGATAAAGTAAGTTGCAATTTACATCACATTTTTCTCTTATGTAAGTTGAAATTAGGTTTTTTACTACATTAGGGTTAAAAAGTGCATTTCAATCAAATTAGTATAGTGGGTGCTAGTGAACTCCATTTTCGATACCGTTTATTGCATTAAATTCATAATTCCACTCTTGACAACATCAATTATCTATCATTATGTGGTATAGTACTTGTAAATTCCCTATGGTATGACTTATCCTATTGGATGTGGCTAGATTTCTACCTTGATTCCACCTTCGTAAAGCAAGAAAAATCAAGGGGGGCATACATCTACGCTTGAATTTTATTAATAGAAGTTAGATAAGAGGATTTTGGGACAACTAACAAATTCATGCTACAAGATGGGGTTCCTAATGTTGTGGTTTTGCAGATAACTACATTGGGGGCTTCATTCTCCCACATTATGAATGAGCATATATGAGTATCCTTTAATGAGATAAAGTGTATTGTTTAGAGTTCTTTAGCTTACATATGCACTTAGAGTCATAGGGGCGTGAAAGTGGGGGCTGAATGTGACCACTGAAATTGTACTCCCTTCTTGGAGATAGTACAATCCTTGGTCTAATTTGGACCTATGTTAGGTACCCTTGTATTAATTATTTTTTAAATCATCATTTATAGGTCCCTAGGACCCATTATTTCAGGTCTTGAGGCGCATTTTACTTAAAAATCCTATCAAATCAGTTAAATCCCAAAAAAATCCTAAAAACCACCTCAAAACCTAAGGTGGGACTCATTCACCACCTTGGGAAAATGAGTCACCTTAGGTGGGACCCATTTGCCAAGGGTGGTGAATGAGTCCCATTTGGGGTCTTTTTCAAATTTGAGTGGGAATTCATCAATTTAATTCAAGTTATAGAATTAATTTCAGCCTCTGGGGTCTAAATAATGGTCAATTGGGTGTTTATGCCTATAAAAGAAAGCTTCTAAGCCATTTTAATGGATATCTAAGAATTTTTGAGCAAGCATCTTCAAGAGTCAAGTGTTGAGAATCTTTCACAAGAGCTTTCAAGTCTCAAGAGAAAGTAAGGTTGAAGCTTTGGAGTAGCATTAAGTTTCTTATGCAATTCTTCAAGCTCACTTTCATTCAAGATCTAGCATTGTCAAGGGTTGATCATGGTTGTCTATGGTGAATCATGATGGATTCTAGGTTGGGGATATGCAACTAGCCATCAAGCCAAGCCAAAAGACTTGTTTCCTAAGTGATTCAATCCTTCATTATCACTCTACATTCAGCCTAAGGAAGGTACAAGCATCATTGGGATTCATTTGGGGTGATTAGGGATCATCAAAAGTGAATCATTCATATCTATATTTCCATTCTTGCATCATGTTCTTCCATATTAGAATAGGATTGCATCATGTTTCAAATTTCCTAGTCTTAAAAACACTTGAGGCTAGGGTTTTCATGCTTATTTCATTACCTTTATGAAGGTTTGATTACCAAACTAGGGGTTTGACCAAGGAGAACCCTCCTTTACCAAATATAGTTGAATTTTTTTTTGTAGGCTTTTTTTGCAAATTTGGATCCAAAACTCAAGTTGGAAGGAAAGGACAGGTGTTGAAGTGCAGATTAGAGTTTTTGATTCCTGAAAAAACTAAATAATACTGATTGACCAAGAGTGGTGAATGAGTCCTACTATAGCTATTTACTAGATTAGTTTTAATATTTCGATACCCTTTTTCTTAAAATAGACTCTTGTGTAGAATCCCAGATCTAGGACTCACCCAGGCTGGCAAATGAGTCCCAATTGGTAAAAAAGATAAAATTTCTAGAATTTTAGAGTAGTTCCCAATCATTTCAAGGTTTCTAGGTGTACACCATTCACACTTTTTCTTTTCTATTCTATTTTACTCACATTTCTAAGGTATTTTCTAGGTCATTGCATTAAAGTAAAGTTTGTGTCTTAAAACTTGTATTGCATTATATTTTCTAGGTTTAAACTTGGTGGTGAACCCCTCATTACATATCATTCAGCCTCTATGATAGACCTATTGCAAGATCCCAATCTCCTTTGCATTGAGATCTCTAAGTTTACCCTTGAGTGGAGTCTGTTTGTAAGTGAGTATGAATATATAACCTCACAACCTCTTCCATTTTAAGAGGTTCCACTAAAAATCAAAGAATCTTCTTCATAACTAGGAGAAATACTAGTTGAAGAACAAATGTGATTGCCAAGATTATCCATAATTTCATTCCTTTGTCCCATAATCTCTTCCAAAATAGGATAGGTAGGGGAATAAACATAAAGAAGGTTGTCACAGATCTTAAAAATTTTACCATCTAACACCAACCTATCATATTCACTTACAATATGATTGTCATGATTGTTTACAACTTCATCCTTTTTCACTAAAATTTTCTCACAAGCAAGAGGTGAATGAAAATTAGGTAAGGTGATGTTTAGAAATGTGTCTATGATCTCATTCTCTTATGATATAATATCTTCCAATGTAGGAGAGTTTATAGAAGTGGAGCTTTCAACATTGTCATGGTTCTCAATGAGTGCATCTTCTAACACCAAAATATCTTTGTCACATGTAGGATGGGTATTAGAAGAAGAGCAACTATGATTATCATGATTGTCTATGATTTCATCTTCTTCTATCATATCATTACCACAAATAGGAGATATAGGAGGGGGTGTAGATTTAAGGCAAGTGTCACCATTTTCATTCTCTTGCACTAAGAGACTCTCATAACTAGGAAATGTATTAGACAAATGACTAGCATTCTTACTGATTTTTTCTTCATAAACTTGGAAAAGAAGGATACTAACATTTCTATTACAAACTTAAAATAGAAAGACATAAAATTCAGTGCAATAATCTAGAATGAAATGTGTGAATACAATTTTTCAAATTATAGACAAGGTAATTTACTGACTACACTATGAAATAATCTGAAAATGAAATGTTGTAGATGCTTGAAATAGTGAATATTGTTGGGTTCTCTTTCACCTTTAGGGTTTCAGACCTAAAAGGAGAGAGACAATCTTCACACCCTTCACTCAAGAACAAACCCTTGATTTTTCAATGCAAAGGAGATTGAAATCTTGCAAAGGCACTATCCTAAAGGCTGAATGAGATTTAATGAGGTGTTCACCACCAAATTTAGACTTGGAAAAGACAATGCAATGCAATATGAAATTCTAGACCCTAATTGAATGAAAACTAACCTTAAATGACCTACAAAGATGAGTAAAATGTAACAAAAAGTTATGAACTAGAAAGTGTGCATCTGGGAGACTGAAGAAGGCAGAATGAAGGTCTAGAATTCTAGAAAATTTATTGTTAATGCTAATTGGGACTCATTCACCAAGCTAGGTGAATCAATCATGTTTTTGGGAAAATGTGCAAATATAGGTTTTCAGCCGAAAGGGTATCCAGATCTATGAAAATCTCTATCAAGCCTATACAATGGAACTCATTTGCAACTTGTGGCGAATCAGTCCACTTCTACTTTTCTAGAAGTTTAGGAGGAGATTTTGTTCCTCCTAGTGTGCCCTACTCTTTTTGACTAGTTTTCAGATTCCAAATTGTAAATTACCGTCCGTAGACCGTCTCCAAGCTTCTCCAAGGCTTTATGACAACTTTGATAGCTTTAAGGAGTTTACAACTTTTCTCCAACTTTTCTCCTTGAAAAATCTACAACCTATCTCAAACCCTAGCAATAAGATGCTGCAAATATACTTGAAATGGTTGCAATGGATGTGGTTCTTGACTCTTTCTTGAATGTTGTTGATCTTTCTTGAAACACTTGCTTGAATCATAAACTCTATATCATATTTGTTAGCACAATAACAAACATGAAGGATGCAATATTTGACATAATGATTGATCCTTGAAGAATTCAATAATATGCTTGATAATCTACCCTTGAATGCTCTTAAATTCTCTTGTGAATGCTTGAATGCTATTTTTAACTCTCTTGAATGCTCCATGTTGAATGTGTGTGAAAGAACCTTATATTTATACCCAATTATGCAAGAATTCCTAAACTTACACTACAAGTTGATATCAGATTTAGGAGAATAAAATATCATCATAAATTTGAATTTAATTTAAATTTGGACCTTGTAGGACTCATTTTACGAAGGTTGTGAATGAGCCCCATTAGACATAATGTATGGGACCAAAAATGAAAAGTGCTTAGAAATGTGTAAAAACTGGTTCGGCATGAAAAGATCCAGGTGGGACTCATTCATCCAAGGTGGCGAATGAGTCATAGACACTAAATATAGGCCACACAAGCCACAAACACCTAAATCATGATTTTTCAATGATTGGTGTCAAGATTATCCTTGAAAAGATGTAATAAATGAGGCTTGTGAATGCAAAAGAGGGCTAGTTAAAGTATAAGGGAACCCAATTATTAATGACAAGACTAGATAAATGTGAAAGTGTGTTACAACACTTTACAACACTCCAAATAAGGAAAAATTAAGGTTGATTTTGATTAAAATTATATTTATTATGTTTATTTAATTGATAAAACCCTAGAAATGTGTGTTACAACACTTCAAAACACTTTAGCAAGGAACCATTAAATTCCATTAGTTCACAAGGGCTAAAGACCTAATGTGAATGTGTTATCCATATTACAACACTAAATCAAGGAAAAATTAAGCCAAAATCCACAAGGAGGACCCAAACAAGTGTGAAAATGTCAAGGGATCCATTTTACTACACTACATTTAACCCCCACTTTAGTGAGAGGATAAAATTTCTTGAAAATCACACTAAAGTAGATAGAAATGCACCAAGAGGGGTTCAAATGTACCAATACTAGCAATATGAGATGGGAATGATCAAGAGGGGTGATCAAGCCCCTGGGATCATGATCCCATGGAAAACCAACATAAGTAGAAATGAACACACATGGGAATGATATAAAGAACAACAACAAGGGAAAAGCATACACTACCAAAGAAAAGAAAAGAAAAGGTGAAATGAAAGAACCGAATCAAGCTTCTACCATTTGTCCATCATGATGTGAATCAGATCTAGGTTGTTTGTCTGAAAAATACATACTCACTTTGAGGTGATAGAACTCCTCATTTGTCTGTCAGGCAAGAAGTCCTAAAAGATAAGAAGAATACATTCATGGTTGGTATGCACTCACACACACACAAATGGTTATGGATAAATTCATGCCTCAAATCGAGCTTTCTACTCAAACCATAGCAAAGTTATACCTCCTAATAACTTTAATAAGGTGGCACACAAAAATATTTTTGAGCTTCATGAGACAAGCAAAACTTTGAATTCTTGGAGCTCATGAATAAACATGATGGATCTATAGGCATGCAAGTTGTTTTATGCAAGGTGCCCATATAATTACAAATGAAAAAATAGGAAATTTTCAAAGGATTCTTGCTTAGTTCATGTGAGGTCTTTAACTTAGGAAACATTGTGCCTACTATCTCCAATAGAGGACCAATCAAAGAATAAAAGATTCAAAACCTAGGGGATGCAATGTATCATATCAAGCCACCAAAAGGAATATAATATGATAAGATAAATCACACTCCTAAATGAAATCACACCCAATTTCATTCACAAAGCGACAAAATCATCGTATGAAGTAAGAAAATTACACCAAGAACCAAGAAAAAGGAAAATGCAAAAGAATAACGCCAACATATGTCCCCACTTTACAAAAATTGCTAAACACCATGATGTAATAAATTACTTTAAATTAGAAAATGAGAAATTCAAACAAGAAGAAAACATGAGAGCTAAGTTGGAAAGCCCTATGCCAAGTCATATGTTTCCAACTAAAGCTGTGTCATGTAAGAGAAAAAGAAAAGAGAGGGGTTGCCCCCAAAATGAAAAAAACAAACACATAAGGGATCTATGGATTTGGGGTCAATATGCTCTTTGCTACATTGTTTTTAGAGAGCTCGAAACTATCATCATCCCCCAAATACACATAGAATTGGAAGAATGACACAAATAGAGTGAAAATAAAGAAAAACCTTTTGGGTCAACATGAAAGAGACATGAATGTCTCAATGCCTTGCATCATCCTCAAAAGGAAAACACAAGAGAACTGAAAAAAAGAGCTTGATTGAAAAGGAAAAAGAATGCATCTTGGGTCAACATGTAAGAGACATGAATGTCTCAATTCCTTACATCATCCCCAAAATGAAAACACAAGACAAATGAAAAAAATGATCTAAATATAAAAGGTGAAAGAGATACATGACATAGAGAAGAATGGAGCGACAAATAGATGAATGTCATAAAGAGAGAGAGAACATAGAGCATTATGGGGGATCACATCACACACATGAAATCACACAAAATGAAAAATAAATAATGAAAAAGATTAGTAAGGAAAATGCAAGTCAACCTATGAGCAAGTCATCTGCCTCCCAATCTCAGTCTGTATAAGTGGAAAGTCAACAACATAGCTAAGGGACAATGAAAAATGCATTACTAGGAGAAGGCTATTAACTTCTTGCCCCCATTGAGTACAAGACAATAATGAGACAAGGTAGGTGATGGGAATGGTCATGTAATAGTGAGAATAGAATGTTCTACAACTAGTACATGACATCCAGTGAAACATAGCTAGGCAATCACACAATGACAATCATTGCCATCAGTGTGAAAGTTTTTCAATACTAATTAGAATGCAAAACACTCATCGGTATTGTGTTTGAGAGTTCGATGATATGCACAATGTGGAAGTTTTGCATATTTAGGATATAACACTAATTGATTCATAGGTGATAATGTTATTAATTTTTTTTTAGAAGAAATTGTAGTTTCCTTTCACTTTCAGGTGGTGGATGAGGAGGTTGTAAATTTTTTAATTTGTAAGGTATTTTATGTTTGATAGATTCACCCATTTCTTGAGTTGAATGCAGAAGAGGGGGACCCAAGGTGATCCTCTCATCCTTGTCATTCTTATGAGTGATTAGTTGTTCTTTAGGAAGAAGGACATTCATATCAGGATGAGAATCAAATATCATCATACCATCACTTCAAAGCCTTAGATATTCTCTAGGAGGCTTTCTTTTATGAGAGGGATCATGATATCCTATCCCATTTGTATTTTCATCAGTTGGTTTTGCTCTAGGAGTTGATGAATTTCATGTTAACTTGTTGTATCACATCCTTGTTTGCTCAAGATTGTGAAGCCTTTTCCATATGTTTTTTCAAGATTGATGGGAGTGTTTGTTACTTTATTATCATAAAATGTTTGAGTGTTTACTTGTTTAGAGGAACTAGGCTCACCTGTTGTAGGAAAATTAGGTTCGAATTTTGTTTTAGGATGTAAGTAACCAAACATTTCAAGAGGTGGTATTGTAGGAAGGTCCAGTTGCTTCATAGATGGATAGAAGGATGCATTAGCTTCAAGGTTTTTAAGACAATCATTTAGGAACTTATTCATGTTCTCATCATCTTCTCCAATGATGTCAACATCATGAGGAGGACATGCATTAGGAGTTGAGTGAGCATGAGTACAAGGTTAATGTCATTAGGGTCATTTCCAAAAGAATAACTTGACACATCCACTAAGGACTTTAATGAAATCCAAAGCTTGTTAAAGCACATATCCATGATGAAAATTTTAGATTCTAAACTATGAAACAATGTTATAAATGTAATTTTGATTTTAAGAAATACACAAGATGAATGAAATTAAGTGAAATGAAATGGAGTGAATGAAATATAAATTTTGCAAACTAAAATAGAAAGGTAACAACAACAAACAAAAACTCATAACATTTTGTAGAGGGAATGATTTTCCCAAGGTGGTGAATGAGTCCCAATGATGATTTCTTTGAAAATTTTCAAAATTTTTGAATTGAATTTTATGCATTTTATGTTTTACGATATATGTCTAAGATGCAAATGTAGAAATTGATTAATTATTTAGTGAAATTAAATGCAATAATGCAAGCTAATGAGATTTTCAATAATGCAAAATTTGAAACCCTAGAATGCAAATTAACCAATACAAAACCTAATGCAATGTTAATGCAAGCTAAATCTAGGATGTAAATGCACTCCAAATCATAATTATGATGCTCTACATGTAGGTTCACCAAAATGAAATGGTGAAAATTGTTCGGCTGTCTTTCACCTTTAGGGTTTAGGACCTAAAAGGAGAGAGACAATCTTCACACCCTTCACTCAAGAACAAACCCTTGAGATATCAATACAAAGGAGATTGAAATATTGCAAAGAGACTGTCCTAAAGGCCGAATGAGATCTAATGAGGGGTTCACCAACAAGTTTAGACTTGGAAAATACAATGCAATGCAATGTGAAATGGCAAACCCTAATTGAATCCAAACTAACCTTAAATGACCTAGAAAGATGAGTAAAATGCAATAGAAATTTATGAAATAGAAAGTGTGCACCTGGGAGAATGAAGAAGACATAATGAAGGTCTATAATTTTGGCAAATATATTGGTAATGATAACTGGGACTCATTCACCAAGCTAGGAAAATCAATCCTAATTCTGGGAAAATATGCAGATATAGGTTTCAACCAAAAGGGTATGTAGATCTGTGAAAATCTCTATCAAGTCTGTGTAGTGGGACTCATTTTCCACTTGTGGTGAATCAATCCACTTTTTCTTTTTCAGAAGTTCGAGACCTAATATTATTCCTCTCGGTCTGCTCCATTCTATTTGACTAGTTTTTGAATCCAAAACTGTAAATTGCCACCTATAGACCTTCCCCAAGCTTCTCCAAGACTTGATGACAACTTTGACAACTTTAGGGATTTGACAACTTTTCTCCTTGAAAAATGTGCAACCTAGCTCAAACCCTAGCAATAAATTGTTGTAAATATGCTTGAAATGAATGAAAAAGATGTGGTTCTTGAATCTTACTTAAATGATGTTGATCTTGCTCGAAAAACTTGCTTGAATCATAAACTCTACATCACAATTGTTAGCACAATAGGTCAAACACAAAGGATGAATATTTGACATGATGATTGATACACGAAGAATGCTCTAAAATGCTTGATAATCTACCCTTGAATGATCTTGAATGCTCTTGTGAATGCTTGAATTTTATTTTGAACTCTCTTGAATGCTCAATGTTGAATATAAGTGAAAGAACCTTGTATTTATACCCAATTATGCAAGAATTCCTGAAATTACAACACTATGAGCTAACATCAGATCTAGGAGAATAAAATCCTACCAGAAATTTGGATTAAATTTGAATTTGGGTCACATGGGACTCATTTTCCCAAGGTGGTGAATGAGTCCCATTAGACATAATGTACAACACCAAAAATGAAAAGTGCTTAGAATTGTTTAACAACTGGTTTAGGGCCAAAAGATCTAGGTGGGACCTATTCGCCCAAGGTGGTGAATAAGTCCTAGACACTAAATTTGGGCCACAAAAGCTAGGAACACATGAGTTATGATTGAACAATGATTCATGTGAAAATTATCCTAAAAAAGATGCAATAAATGTGGCTTGTGGATGCAAAATAGGTCCAATTAAAGCATAAGAAAACCTAATTATTAATGACAATCCTAGAGAAATGTGAAAGTGTACTACAACACTTTACAACACTCTAGATAAGGCAAGATTAAGGTTGATTTTGATGAAAATTATATTCAATATGCTTAGTTAATTTATAAAACCCTAGAAAAGTGTAAAAGTGTGTTATAACACTTCACAACACTTTAGCAAGGGACTATTAAACTCCATTAGTTCAGAAGGGCCCAAGACCTAATGTGAATGTGTTATCTACATTAAAACACTAAATCAAGGCACATTATGCAAAAATCCACAAGGAGGACCCAAATGAGTGTGAAAATGTCAAGGGATCCACTTTACTACACTATTTTATATTTTGAAATTAAGCAATACAGTAACTGAACCAAATCAAGCTAGATCTAATGAAATGAATGAAACTAAAACTTGCCAAACTAAAACAGATAACTAATAGCAGCAAACAAAAACTTAGAAATGGTGTTTCTAATATTGTAAAATGTAGTTCTAGGTCTGATTTGGGACTAAATCACCCAGAGGGGTGTATGAGTCCTACTTAGGGTTTCTAGAGGGTTCAAATAGTGAAAACACACACCACACAGGATTCCCAAAAATCTAGGAAATATAATTGTATAGGGACTAAATTGCCCAAAGGGGTAAATGAGTCCTAGTTAGGGTTTTTACACAGAATTAAGAAAATTCTGAGTTGATTATAAGGTTTCTAGCTTGTATATTGAATTTAATGTTTGTAATTATAGAATTTCAGTGAAATTGAATGATATAAGATGCAAAATTGCAACCTATATGCACTTTCACTAATGCAAAATTTAGCAGCCCTAAATGCAAATTACCTAGTGCAAGATCTAATGCAAAGATACTGTAAGCTAGATTTAGAACTTTAGTGTACTCCAAATCAGAAATGCAAGTGTTCAAAGGTCAGGTTCAGGTATGTGCAGGATCATCATGGAAAAAATAGGTCCTTAAGTGGCAATAAAATTCAAAAAAATAAGAGTAAGGCAACTTGACGTAAAAATTTGAATAAGTTATCTATATTATTTCAAAAATATGTAAGAATAGAATTTTTAGCAAATTGAATTTAGTTTCTAAACTACTAGGTTTATTTAAAAAATAAAAAAATCTATTTGGTGAAAATTTGAAATTTCAATGCAGCAGTACTTAAATTTTAGGAAAAAAATAAGAAGTAGGTGTTTGTCTAACCACCCTAACCACAATAAAATTATAATATATTTTTATAATATTTTAGATATAAGTAGAGGACTCATGCCTCGATGTGATGCATATTTTTTTATAATTTTTTTCAAAGTAAATAATTAATTATGAGTTTTTTATTACAAATTTTAAAAAATATAAAAACTCGTATGTCTGACCACCTTAACTTGGTCAAAAATTCATGAAATTCAATTCTTATTTTTTTAATCCTATATTATGTGAAGGATAGAACGTGACGCATGTTTTAGATTCAAAAAATGTGATATCGTTTGAAAGCTATAGATGTTTTTCAATTAGCCTATCAATGGAGACTTTAGTCATAATTCAAATAGAAAATGAATAATAATTATTTATTAAATTCAAAGTAAAGCATAATTTATATTGGTGGAAATATGAGAATCTCCTTTAAAAACCCTTTGCATTTCATCAATTTTGGGTAAGAAAAAAGTTGTCAACCACATGGGTCATCATATCACTTACATATTGCCACTTTTTGGCCCATCATGATCCTGCACATACCCATTCACCAAAAATAAACTTAGAAAATTGGCGATCTATGTTTAGGGAGATCGAAATAAATGGGGATTAGGGTTCCTCCACCAATTTCCTTCAAGTTTCATTCAAGGAAACCCTAGCGATCTCAATCAAATAATGGAATTAGGTAAAATAGATCCACAATAAGGTATCCTACTAGTGTGATTAAAGACTAAAAGGGGGTTCACCACCAAGCAAAGGCTTGGAAAGAAAGATATGAATGGAATGTGAAAACCTAACTATATGACATAGAGTATGAAATTGAAATACAAAATAACAAACTGAGAATGAGAAGAGGGGTATGTAGAAGAAAGATGTGATCAAAACAAGATGTAAAACCCCAAAATTTTGACTTTTAATGCTCATTGGGACTCATACACTAATTTGGGTGATTTAGTCCCAAACTAGGGTTTCTATATAGAAATTGAAATCTCTTAGTGACTTATCTAGATCTCTTGAAATATGGAAAAAGGTAGTACTTGGACTCATATGCTCAAGGTGGAAATTTAGTTCCAATATAAGGGTTTGGCTAAAACTTGGGTATTCTCTAGTGATCTCTTGTAGGTTTTCTTCTATCAAATCTCCAAGTTTGAAACCCAAAATTCTAGCATGTAGGTGACTTTTCATGAAGATGACAAGCTTGTGACAACCTTGACAACTTTCTTCAATATTGTAACTTTATCTTCAAAGGATCCTCAAGCTCCAAAACACCTAGATCTACAATCACACATATAGAGATAAATAAAATTGTTGATTGTTATGGAATAGGGGTTTTCCTTGGTCAAACCCCATCTAGGTAATTAAACCTTCTAATGAAACAATGAAACATGAACAATGATACCTTGAATGATGTATTGAAATGTAAATCTATAATCTAACTTGAAGTGTCCATGAAGAATTTAGATTTTGATGTTGAATTAGATGTGGAATAATGCTTAACTTGGATCTTGAATGCTACATCACAAAACTAGCTCAACAACATGATTGATGCACTATGCCTTTGACATGATGATGGATCTAGAATTGCTACAATAAAAATTCAATAATCTACCATAAAATTCCTTCCTGAATGATCTTCAATGCTCTATAATGCTCTTGTGAACTCTTGGATGCTTGTATATGGTTGCTTATGAGGTTTTAGGATGAAACTATGTGAAATAACCTTGTATTTATACTTGTTAATGCCAAATTTCTCAAAATTATAACACTACAAGCCGATATTAGATCTACAAGGATAAAATCCTACCAAGAATTGAATTCAAAATGGGTCTTGATTAGAGTGGGACTCATATGCCCAAGGTGGCATATGAGTCCCAGTAGCTAAAAACTGGGACACAAACTCTAAGACAAGTCCTGTTTAATGTGAAATTGAAAATGAGATCCCAAGAACTAGTTGGGACTCATAAACCCAATGTGGTATATGAGTCTTAGATCACCAAATTTGGAAGACATGACCCAAAATAGAGAATTATGATTGGTTATTTGATAAGTTTTGGTATTATCCATGGAAAGATGCAATTAATAAGACTTGTGGATGCAAAATAGGACAAATTAAGGAATAAATAAGCCCAATTAATTAATACATCTCTAGATTAGTTTGAAAATGTTAGGATACACTTTACAACACCCTAAATAAGGCATAATTAAGTCCATTTGATTATTAATTATTCACTCCCACATTAAGTGTGAAAAAGGGATACTTTTTCCTACACTAGAGTCGTGAAAAAGGAGATTGCCCCTCGTGCAATACAAAAAGATAACACATCAAGGATCTACAGATTTGGGGTTAGTGTATGTCTTTGATAGAGTGATATAATAGATCTCAGAGCCATCATTATTCTCAAAATACTTGTAGAACAATGAACATGATGAAAGAATGACATATAGAGAGCGAAAGAAAAGAAAAAATCTTTTGGGTCATAATGGAAGAGACCTAAATGTCTTAGTGCTTTGCATCACTCGCACAATGAAAATATAAGACAAAAGAATAGATAATATTTATGACATAACAAGAATGAAGATAAAAATAGAAGAATGTCATGACGAGTTCACTTCCTTTGTATCCTTGCACCAATAGAGTATCCTAAACATAAAGGCATGCCAAGAAATACAATATGAGGGATCACTTTACACACATGCAGTCACAAATAACATGAAAAGAAGATAAAGAAAATACTAGTATGTTACATGCGAGCCAACCTAGAGTAGGTCATTTGTACTCCAATATTGCTCATTATATATACTTGGAAGGTATTCAACTAGCCAGAAGGGGAAATGAAAAGTGTCATACTAGGACAAGGCTACCTAACCCCTTGCCCCCAAGTGTAAGAGAAAAAGGTGAGCCAAAAATGGATGATGATATGCTACTCCTTGCAAAAGCAAATATGATTGCATAAATCCAAGTTTATACCCTCATGTATGGTAATGAGTATCTTATGATACTACAACTACCACATCATAAGGAATAGAAACTAATGCTATTTTCTAATTAAATGAAAATAACCAAGACCTCTAGTTGTTTCTTACATGTTATTCTTTATAGGGACATGGATATCTTTCTGTCTTATCCCACATCCTTTCCCATTATAGAAAAATTATTTCAAGAGCTCATAACCTCTTCCATAATTGTTTTAATTTCTTTTTAGGAAGGAGGTTTGTCATGATCACTTTCATCATATGTGGATGTACAATTCTTGTTTTCATCTTCTTTGCTAAAGGTTGTGGACTCACATCCTTGTGATGACTCAAAATGTGTGGATATTATGGTAGCTACTTTATCCTTTTCCAATTTTTGTGGATATTGTGCTAGCTTCTTTCTCCTTTTTTAATTTTATTTGCTGAAGAATTGACATCCAATGAAGAAACATACCTCAAACTCGCTCAAAATAATTTGCACAAATATTGTAAATCATGTTAGAAGAAGTCACCACCTTTATTAGTAGATGCAAAGTACACATATATTCAACTTACCATTGATTATTTAACTTACCATTGTTCTTAAATTAGAGCAGGAATAGCAAGCAATACGATAAGTGTCTATTGTTTTTACAAAACTATATTTTTCGATGCTACACCTGATTCTATTTTACTAATTTACTATGCATTGAAAGTCTTAATTTATGAAACACTTTATATGAGATGTCTTCACAATGGTTCAATCTTTCACTATAATATAAAGCTTAATCTGAGGAAAAAATTCATAGTCTATAGGTAATTTTAAGTTTTTAAATTGCTACTGAAGTATTTTTATTTTCCAATTTTTATATTTTTAACACAATGTATGCTTGTAGTTTAAAAGCATAGCAAGAAACACCGGGCTTGGGAAACTTAAAAGAACTATTAAAAAACATTGTGCAAGATGATCTTAAATGGAAGGCAAGACAAGTGATTGCAAGAAATTATTTGACATCAATATATCAATATACAATAGGAAAAGTGGAAAAAATTTGCAGGATAGTAGTTGGATTCTTCAAATTCCTATTGTTGATAGTAGTTTTGGTGATGTTATTAAATCTATTTGTAGAGATAGTAGGTGGTGAAGGGAAGTGATCTACAGTATAATGCAACAATGAATTTAACAACTACAATAAATGAAGTAAAAAAAAATTTATGATCTTTCAAACCAAATAAGATAGTGCATATTAGTATTTTATTCGAAGGGACATCTAATAGCAGCTCATTCCGCAGCTCGTTCGGCTCCAGGTACGTCCTCACCAACCACAACTTGTTCTCTTCTCTCTTCCAGTTCTACTATTAATTGTAGTGAACATTCTTCACTGAATCTGCTCTCACATGTTGAACAATCTTCCTTAAATTTTGTCTCACCTCGAGCGCAACCCACATCTATTCTCTTACCTTCTCTTTGGTACAGGAGCACCCCAAAGTGCATCTAGGAGGGTTGACCAGAAGGTCAAGCAATTAACAACTTGTTTTAGATCACATGAAGCAAACTCCTTCTAATTCTTGTTATTGTGCCTTAGAGGCATTTGAGAACTTTTTGAATGTTCATAAAGGTCATGTTGACCAATTGCTAGATTGGGGTTTGGCTACAAAGATGATTTATGACCTTGTAGACCTCCCTAGGTGTTGGTTTTCTTCAATTTTTTTAAAAATAAGGCCTATGGAAAGCCACAAGTGGCTATGGAACATTTAGGCTCAAGCTTAACTAAATTGGTGAGCCTATTTATGGCGTGCTTCGACCTGTGAGGAAGGTTGGAAGCTTTTGTGATGCTTAAGATTTCATGAATGCAAAGAAGGATAGTGATAGAAGTGTGTAATTTACTGTGTTTTGCTTTGAAATCAAGTGGTCAGGAGTGATCATGGATCTATAACATGTTATAGTTTGTAGTGTAACTATGTTAGAAGCTTGTGTGATAGAATATAGGGTGTGTGTTCAATTTGTAGGTGTGTTTGGTAGTTAATTTGTTTCTTTTGAATTGCTGATCTGATTGGCAAACTGTCAAGAATGGAGAACTAGTCCATGTTCCCAATGTACCTGGTGTATGGGATTTTGGGGATTGGGTCTTGACTCCATGTTTTTAAATATGGTAGAGTTAGGAGAGGTTAGGAGTTAGGGAGTCACTATGAAAGTCTTCTCCTAGGTGAGCTTGGCAGTGCCCAACTAGGAAAGACAGTATGTGCAAAGCACTATTAAGTGCAGGGGTATCCGTTCAAAGCAATCTTCTTGTTGAAGAGGGAAGATGTGATGGTTATCAAGCTATGGAAACAATGAGGAGACTCCATCAGTTCACTTGGTGAGAGGAAACCTCAACGGTCTGCAAAAAGATAGGGAAAAGACCTAAAAAGACCTAAGTTCTTGGTCAGTTCCAGTTTGGGGATCTGTACAGACAGTGGAGGTTGAAGAACCTAGAAATCTTCAAGCGATAGGCATCAGGACCAAGAGTCGATAGAAAAGTTTTGGGATTCTTTGGAACAGTGTGGAGAACTAACCGATTTTCTTGGAGATGGAGACCTGATTGGGGCTCAAAGGCTAGTAGCCTTTTAACCCTAAAGGAGGGTTTGGTGGAAGCGACTGGTAGATGGAGTTTGGTGAAACTTTAGGAACCCTAGTAGGATGGTCTAAAGCTATTGGAAGCATCTCTACACCCCTACAAAGTTAAATTTTAGCTATTGAAGGATATTAGTCTTTAGGGAAGATTAAGGACTAAGTAAGAGTTGAGGCATTGCACCAAGGGTGACTTGGTAGATTGGAATTGAGATGATAGTGGGGTTGGCTAGGAGAACTAGGGGTACCTAAACAAGCCTTAGGACCTATAGGTTAAGGTGGTGTAGTGTGACACCACAAGGATCTTCCAAGGGAGACTCTAAGCATGGGACAGTGATTGTTGCATCCAACCTTACCCTATCAGATTGGTATCAGAGCAAGTTAAAGATTTGGGATTAAGAGTTGTATGTCAGACCTTGAATCCAGTGGTTCCAAAATCATGGTGACCAATGCAGAGTTAGCAAGAGACCTGACAGAGCAACAATAGAAAAAAAAACAACTTGAAGAGGTTTTTAAAGAGATGAAGCAAAGGTTAGAAGAGGTGGTAGAGGCTACAGGCAAGATGAAGGTACAACTAGCAGTGGTTAGAGATAAGGGTGAGGATCAGGTTGAGGAGGACATAGAACCATACCCTGATCCTCCACTAAAGGAGGAACCCTTCCTCAAAGCATTGAAGGCCTTGAGTGGTAAAGCACTAGAAGGCATTCCCATCTTCACAGTTAGAATGGATGTAGAGTTGGTTATGGAATGGATAGAAGGAATGGAGAATCACTTTGACTGTGATGGAGTTACTCAGGCACAAAAGGTGAAGATAGCCAAATCAAGGTTAATGGGACAAGCACTGACATGGTGGAAGTTCCTACAAGAAGAAAGAGAGAATGAAGGCAAGAGGCACATTGGGAGTTGGAAAGCTATGGTCACTAAAGTGAAGGAGTATTATCTACCTGAGGACTATGAGGTCCAATTGCATAAGAAGAGGCAAAACCTTAGGAAAAGAGACCTAGATGTAGATGCCTACATAGAGGAGTTCCAAAAACTAAGCCCTAGGTCTAGGGTGCAAGAAGTTGAAAGCATCAAGGTGGTGAGGTATCTAAATGGCCTCAAATGGAACATCCAAGAAGAGTTGAGTCTCTTTACACTCACCAATCTCCATAGTTGTTATCAAATGGATTTTAAAGTGGAGGAGAAACTGAAAAAGAAATAAGACTCTAATTCTAAAAGTAGAGGCAAAGGCAGAGATCAAAGAGATCAAAGAGGGAAAAGGGGTGGCTACCAAGGTAGAGGAAATGACCAAAGAAACCAAGGAGAATCTAACCTCACTGAGCAACTCACTGAGCATGGAAGTGAAGCACCTTCTAGAGGAGGTCATGGAAGAGGTAGACGATCTCAAGGAGGATCCAATAGAGGAAGAGGAGCAGGCAGGAGCAATTCATATTTTGCTACTATGAAATGTTACCATTGTGGTCAAGTAGGCCATCCAGCTTATAGGTGCCTAGAGAAAGAATCTTCACCAAATACTGAGAAGAGAGTGGCATATGCTCAAGAGGACACCATGAGTACCAAATCACCTGAGTTCAGTCATATTGAATCTGAAATGGGAGAGAATCTGATGTTTAGGAGAGTTTTGATCAAACAACTGGTCAAGGAAGAACCAAAACAAAGAAGAGCTCTATTTAGAGTGAGATGCAAGATACTTGGAAAAGTATGTAAGGTCATTGTAGATTCAGGTTCAACAAAAAACATCATCTCATAAGAGGCAGTAAAGAAGTTAAAGTTGGAGAAGGTACCCCACACTAACCCCTACAAAGTGACATGGTTGAACAAAGGGCAGAGTGTTCTTGTTAATGAGCAAGTAACAGTAGAGTTTTCCATTGGAGGGTACAAGGATAAGCTAATTTGTGATGTGCTACCCATGGATGCATGCCATCTATGATGGAAATGAGAATACAATTTCATTTAAGAAGGATGGGAAGACATTCAAGTTGTAGTCACTATTAGAGGAGGATGAAGGACAGTAAAAGACACCAAGTGTCCTGTTAAGCAGTGGCAAAGAGTTCCTTAACAACCTACATCAAGGGAGTGAAGGATATGTGATCATGTTATAGTCCAAATAAGAGGACAAGAATGAAAAAATAGTCATATCCGAAGTAGTCCAGAAATTGCTTGAGAAGTACAAGGACATAGTAAGTGATGGTGCACCTGCAACTTTACCTCCTAAAAGAGCCATTAGTCATCAGATTGACTTCATACCTGGAGCTTCATTGCCTAACAAAGCAGCTTATAAGCTTACACTGGATCATAATTTAGAGGTAGCTAGACAAGTGCAGGAGTTAATGGATCAAGGCTTGATTAGGAAGAGCATCAACCCATGTGCAGTACCAATGGTGTTAGCAACTAAGAAAGGAGGCAAGTGGAGATTGTGTACTGATTCTAGAGCAATAAATAGAATCATAATTAGGTATAGGTTCCGTATTCCAAGGATTGAGGACTTGATGGATTTTCTTGGAGGAGCTCAGTACTACACCAAGTTGGATCTCAAGAGTGGATACCATCAGATCAAAATCAAGGATGGAGATGAGTGGAAGATAACATTTAAGACAATAGATGGGTTGTATGAATGGAGAGTTATGCCATTTGGCCTCTCTATTGCCCCTAGCACATTCATGAGACTCATGAATGAAGCACTCAAAGACTTTACAGGGATATTTGTGGTTGTATATCTTGATGATATACTCATCTTTAGCAAGATAGCAGAAAAACACCTTAAACATGTGGAGATCATTCTTAGAAGGTTGCAAGAGGAGAAGTTGGCCATCAATCTAGAGAAGTGTGAGTTTTTCAAACAAGAAATTGTATATTTGGGTTTTGTAGTGTCTCAAGGATCATTGAAAATGGATCCAAGAAAGGTGGAAGCTATCCTAAACTGGCCTACACCAACCACAGGGACTGAGGTAAGAAGTTTCCATGGATTGGCTCAATTTTATAGGAAATTCATAAGAAACTTTAGTGGCATATGTGCACCAGTCCTAGAGACAATCAAGGGTGGTTTGAAAACTAAGTTTGTGTGGACTCAAGAAGCTGAGAAAGGCTTTGAGAAACTGAAACAAGAAGTGGAAACTCAACCTATTCTCTTATTGCCAAGCTTTGACAAATTCTTTACATTGGAATGTGATGCTAGTGGAATGGCAATTGGAGGAGTGCTAAGTCAAGAAGGAAGACCTATAGCTTTCTTTAGTGAAAATCTCAATGAAGCTAAGAAGAAATACTCAACCTATGATCTAGAACTTTATGCTTTGGTTCAATCACTTAGGAAGTGGAGGCATTACCTTCTACCCAAGGAGTTTGTAGTCTTTACTGACAATCAGGCACTCAGCTATATCAACACTCAAGAGAAGTTGAGCAATAGGCATTTGAAATGGATGGAGTACATCCAAGTTTTTAATTTCACAATCAAGCACAAGAAGGGACAATTGAACAAGGTAGCAGATGCATTGAGTAGAAGATTGCTGGCAGTGCAAGAGATACAGATCAAGAGCATTGGAATAGAGAGTTTCAAAGATCTCTATGGGGAGGATGAAGATTTCTCGGAGGCCTACAAGGTATGTTCTAACTTTGAGAATCATTTTCATAGCCAATACTCAGAGTATACTTTGCAAAGTGGATTGTTGTTTAAAGGGTATTAGTTGTGTGTTCCAAAAGGGTTAATGAGAGAAAAAATCATCCAAGAAAGGCATAATGGTAGTCTTAGTGGACATTTTGGCATCAATAAAACATTAGAACTAGTTCAAAGATTCTACTATTGGCCTAAGTTGTCAAGAGATGTCAGTAGGTATGTGGAGAAAGGTGTTGTGTGTATGAAAGCTAAGGGAGGAGCTAGTAATGTTGGCCTATATCAACCCCTACCCATTCCTATCAGACCATCGGAGTGTGTGAGCATGGATTTTGTGGTAGGACTCCCTAAGACCAAGACTGGATTTGATAGTGTGTATGTGGTGGTAGATAGATTTAGAAAGATGAGTCACTTTATTCCTTGCAAAACCACTCATGATGCTAGCTATATAGCTCACCTTTTCTTCAAGGAAATTATAAGGATCCACAGATTGCCATTGAGTATTGTTTCAGACAGGGATGTGAAGTTCATGAGTTGCTTTTGGAAGACTCTATGGAGCAGATTAGGTACCAACCTATCTTTTGGATTAGCTTACCATCCTCAGACCAATGGTCAAATAGAGGTGGTTAACAGGCTGCTAGGTAACCTTCTAAGGTGCCTAACCAAAGAGTATGGACAAACATGGGACATGGTTATCTCATTGGCTGAGTATGCCTATAATGATAGTGTGAAACGGACCACACATAAGAGTCATTTTGAGGTTGTGTATGGAATGCACCCAAGAGGCATATGTGAGCTCAGGGATCTAGGAGCTATGGAACATAGAAGTGGAAATGTAGAGGACTTCACTCAGACCATGAAAGAGATTTAGGAGCAGGTTAAGAGGATAGTCACCGAGGCTAGACAAAAATTGAAAGACAAGTTAGATATGTCAAGAAAGGATTTGCAATTTGTAGTAGGAGACTATGTCATGGTTCACCTTAACAAATCAAGGTTGCAGAAGGGTACATCAACCAAATTGAAGATGAAAAGAGCAGGACCATGCCAAGTACTAGCCAAGTATGGGAAGAATGCATACAAGGTGGAGTTACCTGTAGATTTGGGAATTTCATAAGTTTTCAATGTAGCTGATTTGATCAGATACAAAGGATCAATCAATGACATGGATCAGACTAGTAGGGAAATCTTCAAGGATGTCAGCAACATAGCCTTACCCACTCTAGACAAGCTACAGGTAGAAAGGATCTTGGAGTCAAGGGTGAAGAAATCTACAAGGCATAATGTGTACATGGAGCATCTTGTCAAGTGGAAGAACAAACATGAATCTAAGGCTACATGGGTGGATGAAGCTCAATTCAAGAAGTAGGGCCTAGATGTGTCACTAATCTCACCTCACATTCCTTAGAGTTTGTGCAGAGGGGGGAGAATGGTGCAGGAGCACCCCAAAGTGCATCTAGGAGGGTTGACCAGAATGTCAACCAATTAACAACTTGTTTTAGATCACATGAAGCAAACTCCTTCTAATTATTGTAATTGTGCCTTATAGGCATTTTAGAACTTTTTGAATGTTAATAAAGGTCATGTTGACCAATTTCTAGATCGGGGTTTGGCTACAAAGATGATTTATGACCTTGTAGACCTCCCTAGGTGTTAGTTTTCTTCAAAAAATTTGAAAATAAGGCCTATGGAAAGCCACAAGCGGCCATGTAATAGTTAGGATCAATATTAACTAAATTGGTGAGCCTATTTATGGTGTGCTTTGACCTATGAGGAAGGTTGGAATCTTTTTTGATGCTTAAGATTTCATGAATGCAAAGAAGGATAGTGATAGAAGTGTGTAATTTACTGTGTTTTGCTTTGAAATCAAGTGGTCAGGAGCGATCATGGCTCTAAAACATGTTATAGTTTGTAGTGTAACTATGTTAGAAGCTTGTGTGGTAGAATCTAGGGTGTGTGTTCAATTTTTAGGTGTGTTTGGTAGTTAATTTGTTTCTTTTGAATTGCTGATCTGACTGGCAAACTGTCAACAATGGAGAACTAGTCTATGTTCCCACTGTACCTAGTGTACGGGATTTTGGGGATTGGGGATAGGCTCCATGTTTGTAAATATGGTAGAGTTAGGAGAGCTTAGGAGTCAAGGAGTCACTATGAATGTCTTCTCCTAGGCAAGCTTGACAGTGCCCGACTAGGAAAGATAGTATGTGCAAAGCACTATTAAGTGTAGGGGTGTTCGTTCAAAGCAATCTTCTTGTTGAAGAGGGAAGATGTGATGGTTATCAAGCTATGGAAATAATGAGGAGACTCCATCAGTTCACTTAGTGAGAGGAAACCTCAATGGTCTGCAAAAAGATAGGGAAAAGACCTAAAAAGACCTAAGTTCTTGGTCAGTTCCAGTTTGGGGATCTGTACGGACAGTGGAGGTTTAAGAACCTAGAAATCTTCAAGGGATAGGCATCAGGACCATGATTCCATAGAAAATTTTTGGGGTTCTTTGGAACAGTGTGGAGAAGTAACCAATTTTCTCGGAGATGGAGACCTAATTGGGGCTCAAAGGTTAGTAGTGTTTTAACCCTAAAGGAGGGTTTGGTGGAAGTGACTAGTAAATGGAGTTTGGTGAGCCTTTAGGAATCCTAGTAGGATGGTTTGAAGCTATTGGAAGCATCTCTACACCCCTGCAAAGTTAAATTTTAGCTATTGAAGGATATTAGTCTTTAGGGAAGATTAAGGACTAAGGAAGAGTTGAGGCATTGCACCAAGGGTGGCTTGGTAGATTGGAATTGAGATGATAGTGGGGTTGGCTAGGGGTACCTAAAAAAGCCTTAGTACCTATAGGTTAAGGTGGTGGAGTGTGACACCACAAGGATCTTCCAAGGGAGACTCTAAGCATGGGACAGTGATTGTTCCATCCAACCCTACCCTATCACTCTTCCTCTTCCTGTCTTTTCTAACCTCCTCCCCTCCTTGGATTCCACCCATTTGTCTACCTTGCTGGAGATGCCTCCTCTTTCTTCATCCTCTGATCTCAAGGTGTCTTGTTCTAACCATGTAGGTTTACCTACTCTTGCCGGTCAGCCTCCCCCCCCTTCTCTTTTCGTTCTATCAATTGTCCTCCTTCAATCCGAGATTGAGAGTGCAAGCTTGTGGTTAATGTGTCTGGCACTACCTTAGACCCTCTTGCTACCAAGGTTTTAAAAAGAGTCATGGGGTTTGCTTTGTCACCTCGAGCTATTTCGCACGTTGACTTTCTCATAGAAATTGAAAACGCTATTTATTCTCTTCCTTTGGATATCGCTGAGGAAGTCAGGCAAGATTGCGATGTGGCCCTTAGGCAGGCCAAACCTCCTAAGTGTAACATCTCAAAAGATGAGCTCTTTTCCTTTAATAAAATTTTAAGCAACAAGGATCTCGTCATTTCCAAAGCAGACAAAGGAAATGCTACGACTGTCATGAACAAATAAGACTACATCTCTAAAATGTTTGTTCTCCTCTCTAACCCCAGTAGCTATAAATCCTTATCTTCTAACCCTTGCTCAATTTTTTTTTAAAAAGTCAAATCTATGGTGTCTTCCTCCTCTTTCGATGAGACAACCAAAAAATGTCTCGTTCCCAACAAAGAAGTCACCCCCCGCATTTATGGGGTGCCCAAAATTCATAAAGCTGGCATTCCTCTAAGACCCATTGTTGACACCATGGGGTCTCCAACGTACAATCTTGCCACTTTCCTTTCCAAATTATTGGCCCCTCATGGGGAAATCGGATTCCTTCATCAAAAATTCTTCCCACTTCACCCAATTCATCAAGGATATAAGATTAGAGAGCATCGACCTCTTGGTAAGTTTTGATGTCGTTTCTCTCTTCACCAAGGTTCCCATCTCTGATGCTCTAGATATTGTTAGATGCAAATCTAATGAGGAGGTTGCTACCTTAGTTGAATTATGCCTCAGATCAACCTTTTTCTCTCTCCAAGGGGTCATCTATGAGCAAGTTCATGGTGTTGCCATGGGATCACCCCTCTCTCCTATCATTGCCAACCTTTATATGGAGCATTTCGAATAAATGGCTCTACACTCTTTCCATCTAAAACCAAGGTGGTGGAAACGATATGTAGATGACACTAATGTGTGTTGGCCTCATGGCTTTGAAAAGCTAGAGGAATTCCATGAACACCTCAATAACCTTCCTCCTTGTATCTCCTTCACCAAGGAGATTGAATCAAACAACTCTCTTCCCTTCCTCAACATCCTTCTTCTCAAAAAACCTGATGGATCCCTTGGTCGACGTGTGTTCAGAAAGGCCACCCACACTAATATTTACCTCCACTCCTCTTCTCATCACCACCCAAGCCAAAAAAGTGGGATCCTTAAAACCCTGGCCTTGAGAGCCTATCAAATATGTGATGAAGATAACCTAATTCCTGAGTTGGATCATCTTCGTGACATTTTCAAATTGAATGGGTATTCTAGCAAGAAAATTTATAGAGCCTTTACCCAAGCCAAGGCAAGATTCCTCTCCATTGGTAAACCAAACCATTCCTCTGATCTCTCTAGTATTTTCCTCCCTTATATTGATGGCCTATCCCAAAAAATCTCAAGGATCCTCCATAAAAAAGGCCTTCGATGTGCTTTCAAACCCCTCGCCACTCTGAGAAATCGGATCCCCTCTCTCAAAGACTCCAAGAACATTCTTCTTGACTCTAGAGTCTATAAGGTAGTGTGTTCATGTGGCACTCCCTATATTGGTGAAACTGGTTGGTTGTTCAACACCAGAATCGAAAAACATAGCGCTAACATAAGACACAATCGCATTCTCAAAACTACTCTAGCTGAACACTCCTCCTCTACCAAACACCACATTTGTCTTGAAAACACCCAAATCTTGTTCAAAGAAGACAATTTCTTCAAAAGGAAACTCAAAGAAGCCATTGAAATTAGCAATCACCCCTTGAACCTTAATCGCGATGAGGGTTGGAGGTTGAGTCAGGTTTGGCATCCCCTGTTGACCAACCTTTGAACCCATAAACTTCATTCTGCCCATTAATTCCTTTTTGTTTCCCTTATCTTTCACTTGTTTCTTCTCCCCTTTGGGTCGTGTTCTTGCTTCCCCTATCGTCCTCTGGTCTCCTAGGCTCGTAGGTGATTTTCTTCCTTCATAGGTCCAGTGTTAGTTTCTTCGTTTCTTCTTTTTTGTACTTTCATTCCTTCTCCTTGTTTTTTGTACTTCCTTCTTTGTTTCCTTACTTCCTCGTTGTTTATCTTTGGTTCTCTTGGTTCTAATTTTCCTTGTTGCAATCCTTCTCAATTTGTATATATATGCATATTCACATGCACATGCATATCTCACATATTTATATGTATTTTTCCTTCTTTCTTTAATTATTGCGTAATTTAATATCCTCTTATTATATAACTCATTATAATATATTAATATATAATTTTTATTATTAATATGACATATTATAATATAATATATTATAATACTTATTATTATTATAATATATGATTTTTGCATATTCACACGCATATGCATATCTCATATATATATATATATGTGTGTGTGTGTGTGTAATTTTCCTTTTTTATTTATTTATTGCATAATATAATATCCTCTTATATAGTTATTATTAATATGACACATTATAATATAATATATTATAATACTTATTATTAATATTATATATCTATTATAGAGCAAAACCATTATATTAAAATATAGTGTAATATAATATAGTAAAATATTCTCTTATATTTTTATTTTTTCATTGTTCTTTGGTTCTTTGTTTTCATGCTTCTCTTAATTTCATCGGTTCCTCATCTTATGTCTTTTCCTTTTAATTTTTTAATCTTTCTTTAGCTTTCTTGTTGTATTGTAATTTTTTAACTTTTATTAATAATTATTTTTAATTTTAACATTTTGGTTCTCTTTTTAATTTTCTTTAGATCTTTGCCTCAATTTCAATTTTAAGTTTGATTTCCATTTTTTCTCTCTAATCTTATCTTGTATTAATTGGTGTGTATTTTATATTACAAGTATGGTTTCATTAATATTAATTTTTTAACTTTTCTTAACTTTTATTAACTTTTCTTAATATTTATAATATTAATTCTTTAACTTCTATTAACAATTATTTTTAATTTTATTTTATAAGTTTGGTTTCAAATTTTTCTTGTTTCTTTGTCTTTCTTTTGCTCTATTTTTAACCCCTTTTTGTCTTGTCTTCCTTGGTCATCGTGTAGCCCTTTCCTTCCCACCTGGTTTTCTATTTAGGTTATTCTTGATCTGCAACTAACCATTTTTCTCCTTGAGCTCTCTCATCCTGATGATGGATCACGGAGTGTGATCCAAAATGTTGATGCAAAAAACTCACACGCAATCTAATCTAGAAATAGATGCAACATTAACGATATGGATTGTGGAAACTTGATATCATTAACATCTAATATCAGCTGAAATTTTGATATTTTTAGCTAATATTACATTTGACATATCCGATTAAATAAGAAGTCCCAATAGTCAATAAAATCTAAGAGAGAAATACTATAATATGCATAAATATCTCACATTTATCTCATTGACTAACAATGCATATTAATTAAATGCATTTATAATCTTTGAATTTTCTACCTTTGAAGTTTGTATTTGACTGAAACCATAACCTATTTTGTGCAAAATTTATGGAATTTTTTGGCATGAGATAGGTTTCACATTGAAACATTTCATTATATGTAGCTTATTGGCTAATGAATAAGTAACACCCCTACGTTTTGCAAAGAGATGCACATTGCAAGTCGAATGGAAAATCGACATGTAGGTATGCACACAAAACTAATCCATCACTATGTGGGCTTATGAGAAGAATTTCTAGTACAATATTGGTTCTAAAAACCTATGCTATATCTAAACAATCTGAATGTTGAATCTAAAATATCATCAAGAATCCAAAAAAATAAAAATAAAGCAATACTTGAACAACTTACTCTGAATGTCCTAGCCAAATTCTTGTTTCCTACACTTCATTAATAGCACTAAGGGAGAGGGTCCCAAAGTAGGGCAAGTCATTTTTTGAGGTCAACATGGCAGTCCATGTGGAACAAAAAAAAAAATTCCCCACCACATCACCTTACCACTTGTGCATTGGGTAGACTATTTAAAAAAAATAAAAATTGACCATTTTTTCACCTATTTACACACCGTTTATGCTAACCTGTCAAAAACGGGCCCATTTTCCCTCCACCCAAAAGTAGATCCCATCTGACTCCTTAATCAATGAATATATCTATGTACATTAGATCAGACTCATGTGTGGCCTTGATAGCCTTGCCACCCTAAATGAACAATTTAGAGCATTAAACACTCGTCACATCCTTCGTTGCATCTATTGACCAACTTGCCTTACACATCCCTTCACATTTAACCAAATTGTTAAGCACGTAAACTAGAGATCAAGGTTCATTCAATGCTCCAAAATTTCACATATCCCACCCACTCTCATTCTTTTTGTTTTCATTCATTCTCAAGTGTTTTTTTGGTTTCACATCAATAATGGTTCAAATCTCCATGCTTCTTTGTTCGGATCTTCACGCTTCTTCATTTGGCTCAACACTCTCAATAGGTCCTTCTTTATTTGAGGTGAGGTTTCTAACCTCACTTAGCTTGTACCAGTGTCTTTAAATATGTCAGTATTCTACCATGCACTTATTTTTTTCAAATAATTTTGTTGCAAAAATTTGTCTTTCAAAAAGATTCATAAAATGAAATGTGGGGAGGGTTTCATTGTTTTTTCTTTCTCTATACTTGTCCATGCACTCGTAATCTTCTATTCTTCATTGCATGATGTTTACTCTACATTGTTCTTTTCATATTTGCTTCCTTATGCAAAATATGAAATGGGTTGGACTGATTTAAATGGATTTTCATTACTATTAGACTTGTTCAACAAAATATGGAAAGGATTCGACTGGTTTTCTTCCATGGGGTGATCCCACAATACCAGTTTACAATTTTTGGCCAAACTGGACACCAAACCAATTTTTTCTAACTAAATCTTCACTTTCTGTGGCTAAACCATGAGGAATTTGAAGATGATGGAAACTAGTGATTTATGAAAAAATTTCTGTAGATTCTAAATATATTTTTTCATATTTTTTGGAATCAGATTGCACTTCTTTTTCCATCTCCTTTGAAAACAATTTTTGTTTTCAGTAAACACCATTTTAAGGAGTGACGCTCACCGTATAACACATAACCTTTTTTCCATGAAGGATAAAATTCTATTTTTTTCAAATTTAGATTTGTAACTATGATATCTAGTGCTTCCAATTGGTTTCATAGTTTTTTATTGAATATTTTTTCCTTAATCAAGTTTCAAAGTCAAACCAATTACAATTCAGACATAGGCAAACCATATAACACATAAATTCTATTATATGATTTGAAATTTACTTCTTCCTTTTGTTGGATCAAGGACTTCAATATCTCGTGCACTCATATTTTTCAATTTTTTTTATAATCTTCTTTTTTTCCACATGTGCAGAACAAAGATCTTGATTTTTAGTGAAAAACCTACATTCACAAGAAAGAAAAAATAAATATAATAATAAAATTAAATTTATTTAAAATTATACTTTTTGGAAAGCTTATAATAAGGACCGCATACTTACAAAAAAGAAAATTTAAATGAATTAATTTGATCGCCCAAAAGGTAAATAAAAAGTAGTTTTTTATTAACAATTTGATAGGTGTAAAGGAGAATTTGTTATAGGTATGGTTTAAAACTAGCAGGGTTTTATCCAAGGGGGTTTGATCAGACCCTCTTAAATTAGAATCCTTAAAATGGAACTTTATAAGGCTTAAATAATTATATTTTCTACAAATATGTGATTTTAGAAAAAATTGAAATCTCCTAGAAATTGTAAACTAGCATTGTGGGATCACCCCATGCACTTGTATTCATGTGTTTGTCATTCCAAAAACTTTAACTACAATTTCTTTTTTTACAATTCTTTGTGATTCCAAAATACAGAAATGGCCACACTAGTATTATTATTCATAGGGTTCTAATGTTTATCATTTCGAGGATTTCTTCCAAGCACTTGCATTCATGTATTCCTCATTGCATAGACTTTAACTCTTCAGTTTTCTTATAATAATCTAATGTCATTTTGAAATATGAAAACGGTAGCATTGGTTTTCATTTCGAAGATATTATGTCACACAATTGTATTATTTTGTTCTTCCATGCACGATAGTTTTTTTTGTGAAATGCTTTTTATTTATTTCATTGTTACTACCAAACATGGAAATGGTTTGATCGATTCACAATTACAAGGTTTTCTACCATGCATTTGTATTCATGTGTTCGACAATGCACAAAATTTAACTCTCCAATTTTCCTTTGATATTTTTATTTATTTCCAAATATGAAAATGGGCTAACTTGTTTTCATTTCAAAGATATTCTACCATGCTATTATATATATGTATATATACATACATACATATATATATGTATATATGTGATTGTTACTATGAAATGTGAATATGGTAACACTGGATTTCATTTTAAAGATATTTTGTTATGCAATTATATATATTTTTTCTTATATATGTAATTCTATATATATATTATATATATAAAATTACACACATATATATATATGTGTAATTTCTTGTGTGCATATATATGTGATTGTTACTAGGAAATATGAATATGGTATCACTAGTTTTCATTTCTAAGGTATTATGCCTTGCAATTGTATTATTTTGTTCTTCCATGCACAATAGTTTTTCTTACGAAATGTTTTTTTTATTTCATTTTTACTACATGTAGAGTAGAAAATCTTGTCTAGTAGAGGTTTTAGGACCTAGGGCAAAAATCTTCTATACTTTACATTCAAGGATGATCCTAGAGATCTCATCCCAAGAGTGGAATAGAGCTAATAGATTTGACAATAGGGAATTCTAGGATATGATTTTAGATTAGAAGAGGGGTTCACCACCAAGTTTAGACTTGGAAAGATAATGCAATGAAGGATGAAATTCATAAGCCTAGTTTGATGCAATGCTTTAATGAATGACCTAGAAATGACCATGAAACAAAACTGAAAGTGTGCACCTAGAAACTTGTAGAGGCTTGAATAAAGACTTAAAATGCTACTAATTTTGAAAATTTGGCCCACTGGGACTCATTCACCAATATGGGTGAATCAGTCCCAGATCAGTGTTTCTACACAAGAATAGTTTTCTCGAAAAAGGGTATCCGAAAATGTCAAAATCCAAGAATTGACAAAAAAATGGGACTGATTTGCCACTTGTGGTGAATGATTCTAGTTTTTAATTTCTATAAATTCAAATTTTTAATCTTTACCTCTTAGTCTTGTCTTTTTGTTCCTCTAGGTATTTGAATTCGAAACCCTGATTTTCGAGGCTATAAG